>OY986436.1:147603144-148203144 GCA_963920525.1 Dichetophora obliterata | reverse complement strand
ATATCAGCAAATGAAGATATTCGTGAATTGCTTGCGGATGCTGCTGTTGAGCAACTTGATGAAGAGAGAAATCTTATTCGAGAAAAAGCACGTGCAAATATTTTGAAAATACAAGAAGAAAATCGAACAAATTATGACAAAAAGGGAGTACCTGAAACTCAATATAAAATTAATGAACTTGTAGCTATTAAACGAACGCAATTTGGAAATGGATTAAAAATTAAACCAAAATTTCTAGGACCATACAAAATTGTAGCGAAATTAAACCACGGTCGATACACTGTAGAGAAAATAGGTGAAGGTGAAGGCCCCAAGAAATCGAATACCGTTGCGGAAAATATGAAGCAATGGAATCAATCATTCGAGGTCGAATGAACTGTCAGGATGGCCGAATGTGGGATAGGAATTAACGAACAGACTAGGACAGAGACAGGACACTAACCAATTTACTTACTTTACTCAAACTTAAAGATACTGTACAGGAAAATATATTTAGCTCGGACGGAAAAATCAAAAAAGTGGAAGTAAGAAAAAATTAAACTTCAGTTAGGAAAAATAATAATAAAATACGGACGGAATTTGATAATGTTAAAAAATATAAAATTATAATTATTAGAATTTGATAATGTTAAAAAATATAAAATTATAATTATTATAATGGATCGTTATTATGTTATGATATAAATAAACTGAAAAATAAAAAAGAAAAAAAAAATTAAAGAAAAAAGAAAACGAGCCACATATATATATATATATATATATTTTTTTCTTCTTTCAAGAGTTTTGTGAGAAACTTTCGTTATACAAAAAAAAAAATTTTAAATTTAGCCTACAATTTTAAGGTAAGTATATAAATTTTCCACAACAACATTTATAACATTCAAATTATTTCTTAAGGTAAGTAAATATTAAGGAAAGTGCATACTGAGCCACCGAATGATTAACATTGAGGCATTCAAGTTTCGGTTTTAACCCTTTCTTAATGCGTAAAAAAAATAATAGATTAAAAGAGTAGGTTCTTTTATCCCCTTTTCGATAATTTTTCTATAACTGCCTGTCAATACACCTATATAATTATTCCTTAATCCTATTAAAAAAACCTGACATTCTGCTTCTAGATAGGGATTTCATATAACTATGTATTCCACCACTGATTTCTTTCGGTGCACCAGGCGAGAATGGCTGCCGCTGGTCCGGTAGTTGTCAGCATAAAACACGATCGAAGCACAATTGCAAGAAAAATTAGATTCGAGATAGAGCAGCTTTTCCCCTCCTTTCTAGTATTATTTTTTATTTTACAGCAGGTGTTGTTATATTGAAGAAGTAAGTATGACGCAGTCGTGAAGCGGTAAATATAGAGCAGTCGTAAAGAGGTAAGTATGGCGCAGTCGTGAAGAGGTAAGTATGGCGCAGTCGTCACGAAAGTTCTTTTATTGCCCTTCCTGAAGGTGACGACTGCGATTATCTATAATTACTTGGATGATATGACTTGATCGGTAAGTACCTGTACCCTGATCCCCGAATTCCTTTCCTTTAGTTTTCTCAGAGTAATCCTTCCTGGGTTTTTTTTCAACTTTTCCTTGCGTTTTCACAAAATATTTCTTTTTACGACTGCAAATTCGCCTGATCTTGATGACCTTTTCTCACGACTCATCTTAGAAAAACCTGATTTTTGCCGTTGACTACTTTGGCACTGCACATGTACGTGTAAAAAAAATATGTAACCTTATTTGGTGTAGATCGAACCATCTGCAGGGCCAATAGGCAAACGAGCTCTCCACGCTCTGCACTCACCACATGGTTGCTACAACATTTATACAGACAGATAGCCCGCACGCACACTCATAGCGTGATGAAGACGTACGTATGTATACGAATAGCAAAGCTTTTACTCTAATAAAAAAATCTCTTGCCGCTTACTACTAACCAAAAAATTTTTTATTGTTTTGTTTATTTTATTTTCAAGAAATTCAGCAAAATGTTGTTTTTCCGTTTTATTTTGATGTTTTTTTTTTTATTGGGCCTAGCAATCCAGTTCATTGTCGGTAATTAAAAATCTGCCCAGTCTTCTCAATACATCTCAATAGCCTTTTTCCGGTTCGTGTAAACGTAGTATATGATCGTAGTATGGGAACCCTAGTGTTATGGTATCCTTAACCCGAAACACCCTGTCGTTGCCATATGGCAACGCAAACACAAATACTTAAAATGTGCTTATTTTAGTTTAAGCCATTTTATATTTGCGTTAACAGGTCATTCTGAGAATTTAAAAAAAATTTACTCAGGGTGATTCGGGTTATTCGATTGTCCTGCAGCCCTAGACTATTCGTTAAATAAATAAATGATCGGAAAGAGAGTTGTAAATGGTTTCTACCGGTGAACAAGAGGAATGTGTAAGTATTTTGTTTTTTAATTAGCAAATTCCTAAAATTTTTGTAGAGTAGTTCGGCGCCGAAATGTCTAGAGTATTCTTAGTAGATTAGTTATTTAACTAGCAAGGTATTGTTTATTCGAGCGATGGCTTAAGCTTTTTCTTGATGTCAATGGATGATCAACCAACATTTTTGTTGCAGGTTGCGTTTTCATACCCCAGATGTCTGATATAGTTGGGCTGCTTTTTTTATTACTTTTGAAAATCGCCTTAATTATTTGACACGGTAGTAGCGTAGACGGCTTTTTTTCACGAGCAGCTACCTGTAGTTGTCAAAATTAGCTGTTAATGCAATGAATCAAAGAAATGTGAAAAATAAGCAAAGACTTAGGCATAGATAGTCAATCGCAGCCAACTAAAAACATTTCAATAAACTTCGCGAACAAATTTAATGAATCAAAGACAAATTTTTAAAAAATAAGCACAGACTTAAACATCGCTAGTCACCAGCAGCCAACTACAACTTATTTAGCTATTTTTGACAACTACCAATCGCCAAAAAACTACACCAAGGGGTCAAGTCTGGTTCTGTGAAAAGTTGAAATGAAAAATTGTTTAATTTTTAAACAGTAACAAATTACATAACAACTGACAAAAATTACCTAAAAAAAACAAACAATTACATAAAAAATAAAGCTTTACAGTATATTACAAAATACATTTTTAAGTTATTAAAATTGAAAGAACTTAGATTGTCTGGCAAAATGATTATGCAAACAGAAAAACTTCTTTCTACTTCTGCACTGATGAGAGGAACATATTTAAATGCGATATGTCATCGTATATAAGTTCCTCTTCTAATTTCATAGTATTAAAATTTTTATCCTCTAATATTTCAGCAATAGAGTTTAAAAATAGAGTTAATAAAAACTAGCATATCCAGAGTTTTTATCTAACACTTGTTTCACCTTTCTACATACCCTTTCGTCACTTTCACTACGCTCATAGCTGTTTTTTCATCGAGGTCTACATATAAAGAAAGCTACTCGTGTTTTGATAGGTAATGTTTTTGATTGAAAGGACTCTATTAGGGGATATGAAAAAATTAAAAATGTCCAAAAATGTTCATATTTGGACTCATATTTGAACAGAAATAGACTTTCTAAATAACCAGGAAGAGTCTTAAAAGCAGCAGAAAAAAGATGATGTGTAGAAATAACAGCCATGGTAAGACTATTGCTACTTTCAAAATTTAATTTAAGTTGAACAGCCAAGTAAAGTCTTTTAAGATCAACACAAAAACAAACTAAAAAATATTCTTTCAAAGTGTATGGAGATATGAAAATAGAACAGGGTGATTTCGATAATAAAAAAACCATCGTTTACATTGGAGTTGCATTTATAGTTGCAGAAAATTTTTATATTTTCTTGCAAATTAAATCCCGAGATTCCGGGACTAGAAATTGGTTCGAGATCCCGGGATTTCGGGATCTCGGGATTAAAAGCCCTAGTACACACACTACAATTCAAACAACCACCCAAAAAGACCTTCACTTCAATGACTTACAATTGTCTAACATATGACAACAATAAAAAAGAAAAGATATCAACAGAATATGTTTGCAACTCGAATTTTTATGAAATGCATTTATCAGCCTTTATGCTTGTGCCGCTAGATACCGCACAAGCTGAAGTGCGACAGCGGGTGTTGTGTTACAAGTCCATTGCACAGAAAAAGACAACACAGCAACAACAGGCGATGAGTTAAACAAGTGCCTTTGACACTTTAAAGTCAAGGTCGTGAATTCGAGCGAACCAATTAATGTTGTTGAAAATATTGAATTTGAGGGGAAAAATATAAAAGGTTATTAAGCCTAAAAAATTACTGAATCTTAAAATTAAATCCAAAAAATATTGGAATTACAGGAGGAGTCTTGGAAATAGTGGTAAAATTATTTTAAGAAAAATACGTGTAAAAATAGTTTATAAGCTAATATTTTTATAATTAAAATCAGAATTTAACTAACACTAGAACTGAGCTCATCAGCTCTTGTTTTTATTTAAACTTCTCAACTAAGTTCGGCTTATTGCCATCAACAAAAGCGAGGCTTTCTAGCCATCAAAAATAGCGGATTGGTGCGCTTAAACACCAAACACTTATCACGACAAGCTTATTCGTGATTCGACTCGAGTCGTTTCAACCGAGAGGTTGTGTTTTACAGCCAGTCAATAGTAACTAAAATCGCCCAAGTGCGGCGTTTTTAGTAACACAGTTATATTAACAACAGTTACACGAAAACTTAAAAAAGTTGTATATACTTGAAGTGCCAAAAGTTACGGTATGAACCTTGTGTTCATGTTATCTTTTGATCACCGCTAATGCTGTACATGGATTGTACAGCATTTCCATTCTAACATAAAAAGGGAGAAGGAGAAAACTCTGAAGTGCATACCCGCAACATGATGTGAAGCAATTGTTATACTTTCTACGTAACAGCAGCAAATGGATTATCGGAGCATCTTAATATTTTAGTGAATATTGTGACTATAATTGTGTATTTTTGTAGATCAGTAGAAAAGTTATAAAATTTTCAATATATTGAATAGGCTTCCTGATCAACTCTTTTGTATGCAATTAAATTAAAAATTCAATCCATATTTTTCCCGACGTTTCGTTGATTCAATTTCAACTTCTTCAGGGGATCTTTTATTAAAAACGAAAACAACAAAAAAAAAAAACAATATTTTTATTACTTAGTTGAACAAAACATTTTGAATTTGAAATTTAAAAATAGTGCAAGTGAAATTATTTTACTGATAATGAAATTAATATATAAATAAGAGCTGTACACAAATGACATTAAAACTTACATGCTGAACGTTTAATCTGATTAGAACATAAAAAAAGTTTAAATACTTTGTTGTTTTGAAGTTATTTTTTTATAAAATTTTTTCAGCCATTCTACAATCTTCTAAGACATCAAGCAACAGCCATTCATCAAACGACAAGGCAATCGTTGGGTTCGGTGTCCATAAGAATTGTCATATATTTTTAGCTAGAGCTATCATACAAGCTGAAGATATTTACGGGCGGTCAATCGAATGCCGTGCTTTACTCGACTCAGGCTCGCAGGTGAATCTTATAACTAAAAATTTATGCAAGAAGCTTGGTTTAGGATATTCTGAGAGCAACGCCAATGTGACTGGTATTGATGGATCGAAACAATCCATTCAAAAACGTGCATTAATTAACGTTAAATCTAGAAGTTTCTCTTTAAGTTTCAAATGAAAATTTCTGATTGATACAAATATGAATATTTATACAAATGTTTTTATAATAACAAGTATTTATAACAAAGTGTAAATAAATTAACATAAGAATAATATAAATGTTAAGTTGAGGTAAGTAAGATGTAAATTAATAATCAACAATAGGTAAGTACAATGTAAGTTAAGAATCAACGAGAAGGTAAGTAAAATGTAAGTTGAAAATCAATGTAACAGAAGATAAGTAAAATGGAAGTTAGGAATTCAACTAATGTGGTGATGCAACTTAAAGCTATTGAGTCACCACATTATTCCCCCTCCTTTTTAAAAAAAAATCTTGGTAGTATTCGCTAACAGGTTAAAGTGTACTATTTTAGTATCTTTATGTTTGGTTAACTGTGTCTGTGCTGTCTCAGTGTCTAGGGAGGCTGGTTTTATTCTATCGATGTTGACTGCTGTGTTAGTGTTATGTCTACGAATTGTGAAATATTTTGGTGTTCTCTCAACCACTTTGAAGGGGCCATCGTACGGTTCTTGTAGTGTTTTGCGGATCGTGTCGTTGCGTACGAAAACAAAGTTACAAGTACTGAGTGCTCGAGGTATATACGATTGGAAGTTAGTGTTATGATGCGTAATGTTTGACTTTTTGTTTTCTACTACCTCTTTAAGTTTGGCTAAGGTGTCCGATGGAATAAAATTCTGACTGCTATGCATTGCTAGTTGCTGTGGTAGCCTGAGTGTTTGCCCAAATACCATCTCAGCGGGTGAAGCTTTAATGTCTTCTTTGACCGTGGACCTGAGTCCTAGAAGAATTAGTGGCAACTCTGTGTACCAATTTGTCTGATTGTTGCTTGCTATTATAGACGTCTTCAGTTGACGATGAAACCTTTCTACAATCCCGTTAGCTTGTGGATGATAAGCAGAAGTGGTAATGTGTTTGCTTCCTAGATTCTTAACGAAGTTTCTAAAAGTTGTGGACGTGAATTGAGGTCCTCGATCAGTGGTAATTTCCAAAGGAACTCCGAAACGTGAGATGTATTCTTTTTGGAGTGTATCTACGACAGTGTTAGCGTTAGTATCTTTAATTGGATACGCTTCGGCCAACGTGTGTTTCTGTCGACTAGGGTAAGCAAATATCTGTAACCTTGTGATATTGGTAAGGGACCAACTATATCGACGTGAACGTGTTCAAAACGTCCGTTTGGAATGTCTATCTTTTGTGGGATTGTCTTCGTATGTTTGTGTATCTTTGCTCGTTGGCATCTAATGCATTCGTGTGACCATTTATTGATTTGTGCGTTCATTTTAGGCCAAAAATATCTTTGTGTAATGAGTTTTCGAGTAGCTCGTGTACCTGAGTGTGAAATGTTATGTATTTATTCGAAAATTTGTTTGCGTAATGTTTGTGGGATATATGGACGTGTTTCTGAATTAGTTTGTTCGCACCAAATTTTAATGTTAAGTATTGGTATGTGTACTTGTTCTAGTTTGTAAATATGTTTGTTTAGTATTTCTTGTAGTTCTGAATCTATATTTTGTTCTTTGTGTAGAGTTTTGAGATTAATCTCTGAGGTTGTGAAAGCCTCTATCTCAGCTCTTGAAAGTGCGTCTGCTACGGTGTTATCTGTACCTTTAATGTGTCTGATGTCGTTAGAAAACTGTGCGATGTATTCTAAATGTCGTATTTGTCTTGGACTTCTCTCAGTTTTTGAATGTAATGCTGAAGTTAGTGGTTTGTGATCCGTGTATATGGTAAATGTGCGTCCTTCTAAATAGTGTCTAAAGTGTTTAATTGTGAGGTAAATGGCTAGTAGTTCGCGATCTAACGTGCTGTATTTTATTTCTGTAGTAGATAATTTTTTTGAAAAGAATGCCAGTGGTTCTGTTTCTTGATTATGTTCTTGTTGTAAGACTGCGCCTATAGCGGTGGTTGGTGCATCCACAGCGATAGAAAGTTTTGCTTTACTATTGAATTGTTTAAGTAGTGTTTCCTTAGCGAAACTTTTTTTTATCTCTGTGAATGCTTGTGTTGTGTTTTCTGTCCATGTTAAGTGTTTGTCCTTTGTTTTTGTTGCTGTAGTTACCATTTCGTAAATGTGTGTGAGTGTGTGTGCTAGTTTTGGAATGCATCTGTGGTAGTAGTTAATCATCCCGATGAATTTCTGCATTTGTTTGACTGTTTCTGGTTTTGGGTAATCTTTTATGCATTGAATTCTATCGGGAGATGGTTGTATGCCTTTGTTTGAAATTGTGTAACTTAGAAAATTTATTTTGTCCACGCCGAAAATACATTTATTGGTTTTGATGTTTAGTCCGTAATTGTCTAGTTTTTCAAAAACTAAATTTAGGTGTCTAATGTGTTCTTCTTCTGTCTCACTGGCCACTAAAATGACATCAAGGTATACGAAAACGAAGTCTAGTTCTCTCAGTACTTCGTTGATAAATCGTTGGAATGTTTGAGCTGCGTTTCGTAAACCGAATGGCATTCTTAGAAACTCAAACATTCCGAACGGTGTGGTGATTGCAGTTTTATGTATGTCTTCTGTAGCCATGGGTATTTGGTGGTATGCTCTGATTAAGTCTAATTTTGAAAATATGTGTTTATTGTGTAAGTCTATATTCAAGTCGTGTATGTGTGGTAAAGGGTAGCGGTCTGGAATTGTAATTGCGTTAAGTCTTCTATAGTCACCACAGGGTCTCCAGTCATTCACATCCTTTTTAGGTACCAAGTGTAGAGGAGACGCTGACATGGAGTCTGAAGGACGACTAATGCCTACTTTAATTAAAAAATCAAATTCTTTTTTAGCAATTTTGTATTTGTTAGAGTCTAGGCGTCTGGGTCTGGAAAAAGGTAGCTGTCCTTCTGTAGTTATATGGTGTACTGTTTTGTGTTTAACTGGTTTGTTGTAGTCTGCTTCTGTAGTCAGTGATGGATAATTTTTGAGTATATTTGTGTATTTGTTTTCTAGTGAAATTAGTTTAGGTAATGATGTTTCTGTGAATGCTGTGATGGCGTTGACTGTTAATTGTGTAAGTGGATCAATGAGCTTTTTGTGTTGTAAGTCTATTAGGAGTCCGTATTTTGTTAAAAAATCTGCTCCTATGATCGGTCGTGTGATGTCTGCTAATATGAATGTAAAAGGAAAGTCACGTCTTAGTTTTAAATTTACGTTTAGTAATTTCTTGCCAAAAGTCGCAATCGTGCTACAGTTAGCTGCTGTCAGTATTAAGTCTGAATTTTTTTGGTGGGGTCTAAATTTATTTACGGGAAGTACTGATACTTTAGCTCCGCTGTCTATTAACAAATTTATGGGGTTGTCATTGTCATAAATAAAAAGACGGCGTGTTAGAATTGTTTGACTTCCATAATTAGCCGTCGCAATTATGGAGTCACCTAGTTTGTCGAATTGTGTTGTGTTGTGTTGTGTTGTGTTGAGTGTCGTTTTGTCTGAATGCACATGGTTGTTCACATCGTCTAGCTGCCCTACCAAATCTAAAGTGGTATCTGCATACCCAGTTGACAGGTCGTGATATGCTTCTTGAAGGGGATCTACGTTTTGGGTATCTTTGGTAATTTGTTTCTCGTGAATTATTACGATATCGATCGTTTTTTAGTTCTTGGACCTCAATTGCCAGTTTGTTGAAACTTATTAGAATCTTTGAGGTCGTTTCGGCAAACGATTGCGTAATCATCGTGAGTTCAGTAGATTTAGGGATGCGTTGGGTATCATTGCCAACTGAAGCTACTTCTGTTTCTGACATAACTTCCCACAGTTTGTCAGCTAATCTCAATAATTCATCTAAGTCTTTGTGATTAGATCCGGTCAATGCTATATTGAGACTTTTGGGGAGCTTTCGTAGCCAAATTTTAGAGATTAATTCACTATCAACTGTGGTACCGGCCAACATGAGTAGTGCTCTATAGAATTAAGATGGTTTTTGGTCACCCATCTCGGTGCCAGACAGAATTTTGTCGAACCTCTTAGTCTCGCTCAGAGTGTGTCTATCGATTAATGTTCTGTTTAAACCTTCATATAAATTTGAAGACGGAGGTTTTTGAATAAAGTCGAGCACCGTTATGATTACCTCTTGAGGTAGAGCTGTAACTAGGTATTCGTACTTTGTTTTGTCAGTGGAAATTCCTTTTGATTGAAATTGAATTTCTGCATGGACGAACCATGCGTCTGGACAAGTTGTCCAAAATTGTGGCAATTTAACTGATGCCGCTTGAATTTCTGACCGCATTGGAGTGTCAAATGGATTGACGAAATCAGTCTGTAAATGTATAAGGGGACGATGGTCGCCTTCGCCAAAGTGAGCGAGAGGGTCAGAAGTTTGTGAAGGTATAGGTGTTTGCCTAGGAACGGGTGGTGGTGTGTGTGACAGACTCATAATTTCCTAAAATGTATGCCTATTAGTGTATTTCCTAACTTGTGTTGCCCTAGTGCAGTGGAGTGCCTACGAATATGATACAATTGGTTTCTTACGTCCCGATTGTATAATATTCGTTAAAAGAAGCTAAGTGTGTACCTCGTGAGAAACTAGAATAACAAGGCAACCTGAAAAATTTTTTATAAAATGTAACAAACAAAAAGGATTTACATAAATTGTCAAAAAAAAAAATTTAACACAGTATACAAAAATATTTTTTTATGTAGAAAGAAAATTGTTGTTGCTGCTAATGTTGTTGTTGTTGTTGCTGTTAATGTTGTTGTTGCTGCTGCAAATGTTGTTGTTGTTGCTTTTATTGCTGCTGTTGTTGTAGATGTTGTTGTTATTACTGCTACTGTAGTTGTTTTGTTGTTGTTTGGTTTTTGTTGTTGTTGTTGTGGCTTTGGCTAGTGGAAGCGACGACTGATGAGGAACTTGAAGTGGAGGTGGCGTTGACGGGTATTTTTTGATGTATAAATTTAGTTGTATTAAGCGATTCTGGTAATTTTCCTCTTGATTTGGATCCTCACGAGTTCTTATTGGTGCACTTGCATTTGTTGTTGTAAGTCTGGCTGCTTGCTGACATGACATGAGAGTTGAGACTAATGCGTTCCTTGGACGTATGCGTAGGAGGCGACTTCCGTATGCAGCCAACTTTTTGCAAATGTTGTGCAAAAGTAGTATGATGGAAATTCGAGGACGTCAAGGTTGTTGATATATTAGGGAGAGCAGGTGCTACAGGCGTTGGCGGTGGTAGCGAGGCCGGAGATATTGGCGGACTCACTATGGTTTCCAAAAGCAGTGGCGTTTGCCAGAGCGACGGTGCTGGCAATGAAGTTTGATGCTGTTGTAACTGCGGCTGCTGTTTTTGCTATTTTGGACGCACAATGCCGATACTTGTAGTTGTTGGTTTTTGTAGTTCGCCTCCTGGCAGGATCGCCAGTATTTGGTGCACAACAAACTTTTTAATTTTGATTTATAATTTTTATTTTTTTAATATATTTTTTATAACTGTTTATTTGAAAATATTTTATTCAACTGAAATTTTCAAATGAAAATTTCTAATTGATACAAATATGAATATTTATACAAATGTTTTTATAATAACAAGTATTTTTAACAAAGTGTAAATAAATTAACATAAGAATAATATAAATGTTAAGTTAAGGTAAGTAAGATGTAAATTAATAATCAACAATAGGTAAGTACAATGTAAGTTAAGAATCAACGAGAAGGTAAGTAAAATGTAAGTTGAAAATCAATGTAACAGAAGATAAGTAAAATGGAAGTTAGGAATTCAACTAATGTGGTGATGCAACTTAAAGTTATTGAGTCACCACATTTGTTCTCGACAATATAATTGACGACCAACCAAATTACAACATGAATCCGCAAAGTTTTGACATACCACAAAATATTCAGTTGGCTGATCCCAAGTTTTGTGAAAGACAAAGAGTCGACATATTAATTGGAGCTGAGTTTTACAGCGAATTAATGATGATTGGCCAGATTTCACCAAGTAAAAATGTTCCGACAATGCAAAAGACAGTTTTTGGTTGGGTGGTTCTAGGAAAAGCTAGCAATGTAAGGGCTTCCTCACAATTTTGTGGCATCAACAACTTCAAAAGTTCTGGGAATTAGATGAAATTACAACAACGGACACAACATATAAAATGTCTGCAATGGAGAGAGAATGTGAAAAATTCTTCAACGATACGACATATCGAAACAACTCTGGTGAGTTTGTGGTGCAGTTACCATTTAAAATGGATGTTTCGCATCGTGGTTCATCTCAGTATACAGCAAAAAGGAGATTTCTGAACGGAAGTTATCGAAAAACAAACAGTTACATCAGGAATATGTTAAGTTCATGACCGAGTACGAAAAACTTGGCCACATGGCATTGGTAGACATACAGCATATCAAAGAACCAAATTTTTTTATTCCTCACTATTGTGTGCTAAAGCCAAGCAGCATCACCACAAAACTTAGGGTGGTATTTGATGCCTCATGCAAGACATCCACAAACGTGTCACTCAATCAATTTTTGCATACAGGCCCAAAGATTCAACAAGAACTCTTCGATGTTTTAATAAGATTTCGCCAATATAAATATGTTTTTACGAGCGACATAGAAAAAATGTATAAGCAAATTAAAATGGATGATCAGGATTATGATTTTCAACTTATATTTTGGCGACTTGACCCTCAACAAAAACTGAATATATACCGCTTGAAGACCGTCACTTATGGGACAACTTCAGCGCCATATATGGCCATCAAATGTCTCTAATCGGTTAGAATGGGAATGGAATTAAAATACCCGTTGGCTGCTCAAATGATAAAAAGATAATTTAACGTTGACGACCTGATGTCTGGAAGCGACGACTTAACGCAAGCTACAATAATGCAATCTCAAATTATAAATTTACTGAAGTCTGCTGGGTTTATGCTGCGAAAATGGTGTTCGAACCACAAAATATTGCTAGAAATATTCCGACAGAAGACGTTGAACGCTCACTTGACATAATCAAGGATTCAGAAGAAGGGATAAAAACACTTGATATAACATGGGAACCAAGTTCTGATGTAATAATTATAAAGACATCTTGGGATGAGCCAAAAAGAATAACAAAACGCACAATATTGTCAGACGTAGCCCATATCTTTGATCCATACCGTTATTTTCCAATAGGTTTAGTTAGCCCAGTAGTCATCATCGCAAAAATTTTTGTTCAAGAGTTATGGAAGCAAAAATTTGATTGGAATGCAGCATTATTAAAGCATCTACACACCAAATGGGTAAATTTTAGACACAGTTTAAAGCATCTTGATAAAGTCATCCTTCCAAGACATGTGCGCACTTCAAACAAATGCGTCGATTCTCAACTTCATGTGTTCTCGGACGCGTCGAAACGTGCATTTGGCGCAGCAATATACATAAGATCAACGGATGAGCACAATAATATAGAATTTAAATTATTATGCTCTAAATCAAGAGTGGCTCCATCTAAGATATTGACAATCCCGGAGCTGGAACTTCAAGCAGCTAAACTAGCATCAGAATTATGCCATCGGGTAAAAACCATAATAGAATTCAATGACAGTGATATATATTTTTGGACTGATTCAATGATCGTCTTGCACTGGATAAATTCAGAATCGCCATCTTTCAAGACATTTGTTGCAAACAGAATCTCGTTCCTTCAGCGACATTCTGTTTTATCGCATTGGAGACATGTCAGCTCATGTGAGAATCCAGCCGACTACATATCAAGAGGAATACTTCCAGAATGTTTAAAAAAACACCGAATCGTGGTTTCATGGTCCAAAATTTCTAAAGCATCATTCATCGCAACGGCCCGACAAATTTGAATTGAAAGAAGAAATTAGTAAAGAGAAAAAATGTGTCAAATCAGTGTTGTCCACAGTAAGAGCTGTTGACAATTTTGTGTTCCAAATTAATCACAAAAATTAATTTTTGTTTCTGGTTCGGACTAAGGCATACATCATACGTTTTAAGGCAATAATGTTAGACCGAGGTTCAAGAAAAAATTTCCTGTTGATGTCAGAGATACATGAGGCGTTCACCATGATTATAAAACCTCTGCAAGAACTGTGTTTCCAAGATGAAATAAGAATCTTGCAAGAAATGATGAACTGGACAAGAAGAATCAGTTATCTCCTCTTACACCCTTTCTTGACAACAAAGGTTTATTAAGAGTCGGGGGTCGGATTGAAGCGGCTAATGTTTCGTTTGACGCAAGGCATCCAATGGTACTTCCCTCGGATCATCTTTTCACTCAATTAATAATGGAAGACCTTCACATATAGTTACATCATGTAGGACCGCAGGCACTACTTGCGATAACCAGACAACGATTTTGGCCTTTAAATGATAAGAGCATTGCAAACAAGATCGTTCATAAATGTATGCAATGTTTCAAGGCAAGGCCAGTACCTATGGCTCAAATGATGGGAAATTTACCGACTACTAGAGTTCAACCCAGTCGTCCGTTTCTTAACACTGGAGTAGATTTTGCTGGGCCAATATGGACACATTTTAAATTAAGAGGGAAAAGACCACAGAAATCATACATTGCAGTCTTTTGTTGCTTTGCAACAAAGGCTATTCACTTAGAAATCGTGGCAAATTTATCAGCGGATGGATTCATTAGTGCCTTAAGAAGGTTCTGGAGTAGAAGAGGACGATGCAAGACGATATTTTCGGATAATGCCACAAATTTTGTAGGCAGATGCAATCAGTTACAAGAACGGTATGAGATGTTTAATGACCAAAAATCATCGAGAAAAATTAATTCGGAATGCATTGAGAAAGGTACAGTGTTTCAATTCATTCCCCCACGAGCGCCTCACTTTGGAGGGCTGTGGGAAAGTGCAGTGGTTATTGAAAGTGGTAAGAAAAAGATGGTGGCTATAACAGCTCTAATGTGTAAAATAATAGTGATTACTAATGCAAGGCTTAAAGAAGCAGTTATAGCTCTTTTCATAATAGTCCGAAAAGCTTATAGAAAAGAATTTGTTATTCAAGACAATAAAAGCAGCATCTCTCACATATGAGGAGTTGTGCACATTGGCAGCTGAAATCGAAGCAATTTTGAACTCAAGGCCGCTAGTTTCATCAGATGCCAATGATTTGGAGGCATTAACTCCCGCCCATTTTTTTTATTGGGGAGCAACTGACAACAATTCCAGATCCTTAAAATTGAAACAACAAACAGCAATCACATAACAAGGTGGAAGCTAGTTTCTTGCATCAAAAACGAATTCTGGCGTCTATGGCAAACTGAATACATATCAAGCCTGCAACAGCGGTACAAATGGCGAACTAAATGTCAAAACGCTGTACCTGGGCTTATGGTTTTATTAAAGGAAGATAATATACCACCAAAGGAAGGTTGAAAAAACCTTCGAAGGTCATGATGACCTCATAAGAATCGTTGATGTAAGAACATACAATGGTACCTTGAAGCGACCCATTCATAAATTGTGCCACTTCCAGTCCAGGATGATCAGGCAACAATTCAAGACAATAACCAAAGCAATAAAGACTTGTGTGAGAAAAATGAACTAGCTGCTCACAGTGCCAAAACAAAAGAACCTAATAAGGTCAAGAAAATTTCGTTAAATGCGATGTCAGCAGTACTTCTTCTATTGCTAATTTTCCCAACGTATGTCACTTCAACTACAGAACCGGTAATAAAAATAACAAATTTCGAATCTTATCCAGGAATATACTTCGAAAGTCTAGGCCTGACAAATTAAATTAACAACGAATGGCATATGGTTGCAGAGCTGTAAAAGATTTAAATCATTTTTGTTTTTAAATCTGTGTGATTTATTTGCTTTTTGATTGCAATCATTTTAGCCTTAAATCAATAAGATTTAATTTAATTCTTAAAGCAATCATTGATGATTGCTTTAAGGTAATATTTAATTCATTTTGGAGCAATCATATTGATTTATATTTTGAATGCATTCATTTGATTTAAATCAGAAAAGATTGCAATCATTTCATTTAAATCTGAAATGATTGCAATTATTTGATTTAAATCGAAAAGATAAAAATAGATTTAAATCTTTTGATTTAAATCAAAAATGATTTCAATTATTTGAATTAAATCGCAAAACGAGTTAATTCTGGTATGGAATAAATAAGAAATATTTCAAAAAAAACCTTCAAGTCTTTTTAGTTACAACAGAAAGACTTGAGTTTACAGTGAAAATCATTAAAAATATATGATTTTTAATCCTTAAGGATGGCAAACTTTTAGAGGTTTTTAAGTGTATTGGATCAACCTTTTTTATGGTGTTATTTTGCGGGAAGGATTCGTTACTGTGGGCTTATGAGGACTTCATAAATATAAATATATTTTGTTCAAACTCAAGTAATATCGCTTAAAAAATATCGTTCTCAGAGTAAAGTGGCTCATACACAAGCTAACATATCCAAAAACATGTACGGTACCGTATTTTGTTTTTGTAACATACTTCTTTAATCCTTTCATGTCCGATGTTGTCTTAGGGCAAGATTGTACTTATAGACTTCTAAGTCCCGTTATTTTCATGCTTTTTACCAGTGGTTTTTTGGATCATGTAGCCTAATGTGCTGTGCAAGCTAACAGCTATTTGTTTTTTGGAAGCTTTACACGTGTCCATTCAGTAGCCGTTCTCCGTAGAATAAAATGGTCGAAATCAAGATTGGGATCATTTCGCAAAAAAGTGTTTATGGGGCATTCCATACAAAATTTGCCACCAAAAATTTTTTTCAATAAAACTTATTTTTTATGGTTCATTATTCAAAAATATTTGACACATATTTTTTTATTTCAAAAAAAGAAAAGGACTTTAAGAGAAAATAGTTTTTTTATATTACGTTTTTAAAAAAGGACATTTTTTCAATCGCTTATACTGCAATAACTAAAAAAGATAGAAAAATTTGTTCCAAAGAAGAAATGTGCACCCTCTTTTTAGCTTTCGATTGATGTTCACTAAAACTTAATCACATTACTTTTAGATTGCGAAAAATAGAGATTTCCAAATTGATTTTTTTTTAATTTGGGCCTAATTTTTTTTTTTTTTTTTTGTTAAAAAAGTCAAAACCTTTTTCTTAATAATGGTAGAATTTCAGAGTGGGCACTTGAATACTTACGGAGCAATGAATTTTGCAATCGAAACTTACACGTGCGAGGCAGAGAACTTCAATGAGTCGCTTTTTTAGCATTCAGAGTATAAGCGATTCAGAGTATAATCGTTCGTAATCCGTTGAAAAAGTTTTATATTCGAATAACTTATATGTCTACTTATTTTAGAGCAAAAAGAATGTTTTTTTTTGCAAAAAGAAAAAGAGCAAAAAAAAGAGCAAAAAGAAAAAAGCACTTGAATACTTACGGAGCAATGAATTTTGCAATCGAAACTTACACGTGCGAGGCAGAGAACTTCAATGAGTCGCTTTTTTAGCATTCAGAGTATAAGCGATTCAGAGTATAATCGTTCGTAATCCGTTGAAAAAGTTTTATATTCGAATAACTTATATGTCTACTTATTTTAGAGCAAAAAGAATGTTTTTTTTTGGAAAATGTATAAATTGTCTAACAAACAATCAAATGTCCAAAGAAATTTCTGAAGTTTTACAAAAACATAATATCAAAAAAGTTACATTATTATTTATACATTTTCCAAGAAAACATTCTTTTTGCTCTAAATAAGTAGATATACAGGGTGTTCCGTATTAAAAGGACAATCCAGCGGCAGTTGATTCCTTAGGTCAAGAAAAAGAAAAAATTGTATGACAGGGGGGTCCATCTCCCCCCTGTTCAGAGTTATAAGGGAAAGTTTACTTAAAATCGCTTAAAAAGGTGTAATCAGCTTTACGCTTATAACTTAAAAATTAGTGGAACTAGAAAAAAGATAAGGACTATTTTGGAAAGGTAATTAAATAACAAACTCAGATTTGCTGCACTTTATAAATTTTATTCTATCAAAATATTTTTAATAATTTGTTTATTTAAAAAATCGATTAAAAAAATTTTTTTCTTTTAAATTCGATTTGCACGAAAATTCGTCTAAGATTTTATTTTTTCTAATGATGCAGTCTTAACCTCTTTAGTGTTGTCTTAAAAGCTCTTGTTATAAGTTCTTACATTTAGTCAATAACTAACAAGGAATGTTTAATTTCTTTGATAGCCTTAAGAAAAAATCGTTAAAAACTTGTTAAGCTAAGTTATTTAAGGTAGGCAATGAATGAAAAGTTAGTTTTATCTAAACCGTTTGTTCACATTTGTGTGTAACAATTGAACTGTGGAACTTAAAAAAACATGAGCTTTTCTATACGTGAATACGCCGAAATGATTTTTGTCTACGGTTTTTGCAATGGCAACTCATCGCAAGCAAGAAATGAGTACCATCGACGTTATCCAAGTCGCCGCATTCCATCAAGGCGAGTATTTTCTGAAGCATACCATCGCCTCCTCAATACGGGAACTCTTACTTCTGGAAGAAGAGAAAACCATGGCAGACAGAGAAGGTCAGCGGAAATAGAATCCAACATTGTCCAATTGGTTGAGAACAATCCAAGGATTAGCATACGCAGAGTAGCCTTACAATTAAATACCTCAGCCACAAGGGTTCACAGAGTTTTGGATACCGAGCACATGCACCCATATCATTTAACACCCGTTCAGGAATTACTCGCAGGGGATAAGCCAAGACGAGTGATATTTTGTAATTGGCTTCTGCGTCAAATCGAACTTGATCGCGAATTTTTAAATTATGTGCTTTGGACGGATGAATCCCAATTAAATCGTGACGGAGCTGTAAATTTTCATAATTTACATGAGTGGAAACGCAGTAATCCTAATTCAACCCATACAACTTCGTTTCAGAGGTAAGATAAATAAAAAAGTTTTCAGTTTAAATTATTGTTTAATATAGTCTTTTGAAGGAGATTTAGTGTTAATTTGTGGGCTGGGATTATCGGAAGCCATTTAATTGGACCATACGTGCTTCCCCCAAGATTGGATTCCAGCCGCTATTTTGAGTTTCTCAGCAACCAGTTGCCAGAACTGCTGGAAGACGTTCCTTTGCTTCAAAGACAAATTATGTTCCTCCAGCATGATGGGGCTCCTTGTCACCAAGGTCGGCAAGTAGTTGCTTTTTTGAACGAAGCGTTTACTGGTCGATGGATTGGCCGGAATGGACCGATTTCTTGGCCAGCGAGATCTCCAGATCTGACACCGTTGGACTTTTATTTTTGGGGTGCAATGAAGGATTTTGTTTATTACAAGGAACTAAGCACCAGTGAAGAGCTGATGGAACGAATTAATGTTGCGGCAACTCACATTAGGGAAACATTGCCCCAGCTTGATGTATTGGAAAATATTAAAAAGAGAGCTCAAGCATGCATTCGTGCTCATGGAGGGCACTTTGAGCAATTAATATGAATTTTAAAATTTTTTTAATCGTTTTTTTAAATAAAAAATGCTAACAAAAAATTAGAAATTCCTTGTTAGTTATTGCCGAAACGTAGGAACTTATAACGAGAGCTTTGAAAACAACGCTTTGAAGTTTAAAACTGCATTAGAAAAAATAAAATCTTAGACGAATTTTCGTACAAATCGAATTTAAAAGAAAAAAAATTTTTTATCGATTTTTTAAATAAACAAATTATTAAAAATATTTTAATAGAATAAAATTTACAAAGTGCAGCAAATCTGAGTTTTTTATTTAATTACCTTTCCAAAATAGTCCTTAACTTTTTTCTAGTTCCACTAATTTTTAAGTTATAAGCGTAAAGCTGATTACACTTTTTTAAGCGATTTTAAGTAAACTTTCCCTTATAACTCTGAACAGGGGGGAGATGGACCCCCCTGTCATACATTTTTTTCTTTTTCTTGACCTAAGGAATCAACTGCCGCGGGATTTTCCTTTTAATACGGAACACCCTGTATATGTTATTCGAATATAAAACCATTTTTAACGGATTACGAACGATTATACTCTGAATCGAGAATACTCTGAATGCTAAAAAAGCTACTCATTGAAGTTTTCTGCCTCGCACGTGTCAGTTGCGATTGAAAAATACATTGCTCCGTAAGTATTCAAGTGCCCACTCTGAAATTCTACCAGCATAAAGAAAAAGGTTTTGACTTTTTTTTAACAAAAAAAAAATTAGGCCCAATTTAAAAAAAAAATTCAATTTGGAAATCTTTATTTTTCGAATTCTAAAAGTAATGTGATTAAGTTTTAGTGAACATCAATCGAAAGGTAAAAAGAGTGTGCACATTTCTTCTTTAGAACAAATTTTTCTATCTTCTTTAGTTATTGCAGTATAAGCGATTGAAAAAAGGTCCTTTTTTAAAAACGTAATATAAAAAAATTATTTTCTCGTGAAGTCCTTTTTTTCGAAATAAAAAAATATGTGCTAAATATTTTTGAATAATGAACCATAAAAAAAAAGTTTTATTGAAAAAATTTTTGGTGGCAAATTTTGTATGGAATGCCCCTTATATAAAAAGTGCTTAAAAACATTATGTCCGGTTTCCATGTGATCTTCTAAGATCTCCTAAAATCACATCTTCTGTGGGAAAGAAATAGAATGAGAGTGCCTCTTTATGGGATTAATAAAGGAGTGTGTGAAACAGACATCCTTTTTGCATTTTAAAGCATGTGATATCCTCTACGATCTCATGTGATGGGTGAGAGTTATATGCACAGATTAAAAACCATGAGAAAATTGTTTAGTTTGTCCAATAATTGCCCAACGTTGCAACTAAGCAACATCTAACTAACGAACCTGGTCACCAAGGACTTTAAAATTTTTCTCAATTCATATCTGAGAAAAGATTAACACATGTATGATCTCAAAAAATTTGTAGCCCCACCCAATTTAATTTGGGCATGAAAGGGCTAACATGTTTCTGAACTTATTCGCATACAGCAATGATTTATTTTTTCTAGTGGTTTTCATAGTTGCGACAAATTTTATTAATAAAAATATGCAACTTATGAAATTTGGTTTTTATTTTGTAATAATCATTGATCAATAAAAAGTAAGCTGCCTCGTCTAGGTGTATTTAAAAGTGATGCACAGCAGCTGAAGAAGGAAGCGGGCAATTTAATTTCAGAAATGCTTGCTTTATAAAGTGATGTTTGTTGAGCGTTTGTAAACATTTTGAATTGTCAGCAAGGTATGCACATAACTCCGATTGCCATTGGAGACACCCACTTGGGGATTGCTCTTCTGGAGTTTCTTAAAAAAATTAAATAAAAACTTTTTGATATAATTAATGGATTCAGAGCTTTCAACGAACCGGCAATATCAAAAGTAAAATTTGTTGATGCCTCAGAATCATCGGGCTGACTGAAATCGTCGACCACCGCATCCTTAAAAAAGTTATTTAATGCCGTCTTAGTTATTTCCATCACTTCGGTTTCCTTATGGCTACCAAAAGCTGGATTAATAGCCTCGATCCATTTAAGTTTGACGAAAGGGCAGAGAGCGGAAGCCACAACAGCTGATTCTGACCCTTTTTTTAAATTCACATATGTGTCGAATCTGTTGTCCAATGCTGAAAGCAATCGATGTGCCATTTCGACATTATACTCACTGGAACTTTTCAGCGTCAGCCTCGCATATTTTGTCTTCATTGTTGCCAATGTTGGGAGCAGAAAACCATAAAACATTCCTTTTTCAGATTGTAAAAAATCGATCGCCTCAGCTATAGGTTGCAGCAAAACTACGTACTCTGCCAAGTAATCAAAATCATAGTATAAAAAAGGTTCTACTTCGAATTCATGGCAAAGTTTATTGATGCTTGTTTTGTGGAACAAATTATTTTTGATTGAATCGTATAATGAATTCCATCTCGTGACAACGGGATAAATCAACTGTGATCCCAAAACAAAAATAATTCGCTCAAAGGTTTTGGGACGATTTATTTTATTCCATAAACCAGAACATTTTTTAAAATCTATTGTGAGCAAATAAAAAAATTAAATTTTGAGAACTTAAAATAATTGAAAACGGACCGATTCGGAAAAGTATCTCAATTTAATCAGTTCCAAAAAATTCATATCTGAGCATGATTTTTTTGACTAATCAACTTGAGATACTTCTCCGAATCACGTCCTTACTCTTACGATTTTATGTTTTTCGTAGCCAAGTAAGTTTGATTTCAAAATATTATTGAAATCAGTAGTTGCGATCAGATTCAGCGTATGTGATGCGCATCTTACGTGGTTCGGCAGAAAAGCTTTAAAGATTGACTTGTAATTTCCGTATTTTCTTCTAAATCTTACCATTCGTCTTCGAAATCAGTATCTTTTACAATGTCTTGTGGATCGGTTACTCCGAACTCTTTAAAAGCTTTTACAAAGTTTGAGTCGTTATCTGTCGTTGTTGCAACAACATTATGTCGCTGAAGCTGCCCTTCATATTTAAAAATGTTTTGTCCAACAGTTTTATTGCGCTTGACCGGCTAAAATTTTTCAAAGACGAATTGGCATACTTAATTAATTCTTCAAATGAGGCCGATTCAACAATTGATATCGGCAGCATATTTTTGACAATAAGTGCTAAAACGAGCTTATTGAAGTGAGTTTGGCTGGTTGTTTTCACTTTTTGAAGCTTTTTAACTTCCTCGTATTCTTAAAATTTTGTAGCAAATGATGAAGCAAATTTGACGTCACAGTCAAGTATCCGGTTAGAACGGCCTTACAAATTCGACACTTTTCTGACACACTCTTCCTTTTGTTGTTATTGGTTGATTTGCTTGAAGATTTTTGCTGGGTGAATAAAAACAACGATAATTCAACCAATACCAAAAGCATACAAAACTTAATCTAAAATATTTTTATCTACTAACCTTTTCAACTATCGAAGAACTCTCGAAACAATAATGGCACTTCTTCGACAATTACTTGCACTGACGTTGAGTGTAAGGACTCGGTCTCAACTTCGGAAGACACACTATTTTTTTCATTCATAGTTTTTTTACCATCTTCCAAAGTTTTATCACGTATACACAACCGCTTTTTCTTTCTTAAATTGATGGTAAAAACTGGATCTAATAGATCATCATCGCACGAAAAATCATTATCCTCATCAAAAATATTTTTCCGACATTTTAAATAACGTACACTCAGTAAGCGTCACTTACATACTATTTTGTTTTCATTTGAAATTATTCTCAAAACGATATTTTTTAACGAAATTTTTTTGTTTTAATGTCCTAAATGAGGTTTGAACACATATATCTTTGTATAAAAAATTATTCTTTACATGGCTTTGTCACTGAACTCCTCCTAAACTGCTGGACCGATTTTCATGAAATTTGGTGTGTTTGCGGCTGGGTCTATAGATGGTTTTGTTTTACAGTTTGACCCGGTAGGTGGAGCTGTTGTTGCTGTGGCAGTGTTTCATGGGGTACTTGAAAGTATAACTCAGAAACGAATTGAGCAATTGTCATGATTTTTTCACTACACCAAAAAATACAATATGAAAACAAATAAAAAAAAAATTTAATTTTTACACCAAAAAATACAATATGAAAACAAATAAAAAAAAAAATTTAATTTTTATGATTGTTTGACTTGATTTTTCGATCGTATGAAACGTTTTTAAATTTTTACGATAGAAACTTTTAATAAGCTCTACATTTATGCACACCATATGAAAGAACATTAAAAAAGCCATTTTTGGTTTTAACTATTTTTTCAACAACAAATATTTTAACCAAAGTTTTTTGCGAAATAAAGAAATTAGTTGATTTTTTTTTTGGAAAATTATAAAAATTAAAAGGGAAACGAAAATGAAAAAAATTTAAACACAATTGGACGGATAATAAATCAGAATTAATTAAACAAAAAAAAAAAAAATGAATGCAATCCTTTGTAACATGACCGTAAGTAAGTGTAAATGTAAGTGTAAATGTAAGTGTAAATGTAAGTGTAAATGTAAATGTAAATGTAAATGTAAATGTAAATGTAAATGTAAATGTAAAAGTAAATGTAAAAGTAAATGTAAAAGTAAATGTAAAAGTAAATATAAAAGTAAATATAAATATAAATATTAATATTAATGTTTGGCGATGACACAAAGGTTAAAAATTTGGGGTAAAGATATATAACTTCTCAATTAACACCGGGTTTAACACCTTTATGTCATCGCCAAACATTAATATTTATATTTATATTTACTTTTATATTTACTTTTACATTTACTTTTACATTTACTTTTACATTTACTTTTACATTTACTTTTACATTTACATTTACATTTACATTTACACTTACATTTACACTTACATTTACACTTACATTTACACTTACATTTACACTTACATTTACACTTACATTTACACTAACATTTACACTTACATTTACACTTACATTTACACTTACATTTACACTTACATTTACACTTACATTTACACTTACATTTACACTTACATTTACACTTACATTTACACTTACATTTACACTTACATTTACACTTACATTTACACTTACATTTACACTTACATTTACACTTACATTTACACTTACATTTACACTTACATTTACACTTACATTTACACTTACATTTACACTTACATTTACACTTACATTTACACTTAAATTTACACTTACATTTACACTTACATTTACACTTACATTTACACTTACATTTACACTTACATTTACACTTACATTTACACTTACATTTACACTTACATTTACACTTACATTTACACTTACATTTACACTTACATTTACACTTACATTTACACTTACATTTACACTTACATTTACACTTACATTTACACTTACATTTACACTTACATTTACACTTACACTTACACTTACACTTACACTTACACTTACATTTCCATTTATCTTTATCTTTATCTTTATCTTTATCTTTATCTTTATACTCTATAAATCGCTCATCATGGCCGTCCTACTTTATGCATCACAAAAAGGGCGCTGAGCAGTTTAGATGAAAAGACTTTAGGAGCATTCGAGAGAAAATTCTTCGTAAGATCTACGGACCAATCTGCGTCAATGGCGAGTACCGAATACGGTGGAATGATGAACTTCGCTGGCTTGGTCATGTTCAGCGCATGAAAGACGATGCTCCAGTGAAGAAAACATTCGATTCGGTGCCCAGCGGCTGTCAACGCAGAAGAGGACGACCGCATCTTCGTTGGAAAGACCAAGTAGAGGACAACCTGACGAAGCTTGGAATTTCCAACTGGCGCCAGCAAGCGAAAGACAGAAATGGCTGGCGCAAATTCTTAGATGAGGCCAAGACCGACATACGGTTGTAGCGCTAACTAAGTAAGTAAGTAAGTTAACTCAAGTAGTAATGTTTTTTGATTAATTAGTTTTTATGATCTATTGAATAATTACATGAATTAAGATTGTGAGCTTTAGATCAAGTGAGTTAATTCATGTAATTATTCAATAGATCATAAAAACTAATTAACTTAACTATGGCAGAGCACGGCCAAATTAGTTTAATTAATGGCAAATTAATTAAATAATCTAATAATTGATCGATTTTTCGGTCAAAGTCATGTGTAATTGAACATTTGGTTGTGAAAATAGCCACCTTTCAGTTAGAACACTAGCTTCTGGCGTAGCAAAAACTCGTTTCATTTCTATGGTGCATTTCGACAAACAATCGAACACCAATGAATATTGAAATAAATGAAGAAGCAACTAGAACAGATGGCAACCCTTGATAGAGTTGACGGCGGTGATCTAAAATGGCCTACTGCTTTGAAGTGTCATATGATTAGCAGCTATACAATTCAAAAGAATGAATTAGAGGATCTGTACATTCATATGCTAGTTTAAACAGTGAGTTGATCACAGCTTAATCACTCAAAGACTACTGAAGAGGAATATGTAGCGATTTCCGAAACAGACTGTCTAGTCAGCTAAGTGATTGACTCTATACAGAGTTGTTGTTGTTGTTGTTGCCTTCTTGAAAACTCACTTGATGTAAAGCTCACAATCTTAATTCATGTTTTTTGATTAAATTTTTGTGTTTTAAAAGAAAAGGACCTGCCTCTAGTTCTTTGCCAGCGCTTAATAACGCCACTGGCTCTAAATATTTAATATTTTTCTTTTTTAATTGTCAGCCGGCATAAAAATGCGCTTAGGCTTGAAATAAATAAATGCAGCTGATTTAAAGCTTGTAGAATTAATGATTTTTATTTTGTAAAGTCGTTGCTTATCGGACGGTATTTTCTTAAATCTAAAAAGTGCATAATTCTATACATAAAAAGTGCGTGAGTGACAAATAAATATTAACCTAATGTGTAAGTGCGTAATGCAAAATAAATATAACAAAATATATAAACATTGAAAGTGCGCGAGTGAAAGAAAGCTAAATGTTTACTTAGTGCGAAAGTGCGTAATGCATATAAGTATATAACCACGAGTTTGTGCGTGGTGAATAACAATGTATATAGTCGCGTTCAATAAACTTTCTTACATAGTTTTGCAAAGACTCGAGTTACAGTGTAAACAATAAGTTTGAATACAGTGCGTATGTAAAGTAATTGTTTAATTGTTAGTTGCTTAATTCGGTGCGCACTACGCCCCCATCCTTAAGATAAAAATTATTTGAAAAAAGAAAAATAATTTTTAAAATAATACAATTCAAACTTTCTTATTATAATCTAATAAATTATTTAATCTGAAAATATAATATTTGTTTTATACATTTCAATTAGTTTTCTTAACTATAATAAATTATATTTTATATTTTATTCCAAAAATTGTTACAAAATAAATATATGATTTATGTTATTAAAAATTATACAAATTCAATTTGTTTATAAAATTTATACAATGCAATTAATTTAATTAATAAATTTTTACTTTATTTGAAAATTTTGAATTTAATCCATCTTTTTAGTAAATTATTATGGTATTCTTTGATTTTACCATCTACATTAACTTTAGAATTCACTCCATTTTTAGCAACTATAATATATGGACCATGATATGGTGGTTGGTTTTTCTTTCTATTCATTTTCTTTATCATTACTTTTTCACCAATTTTTATATTTAAAGGTAGAGGAGTGACATTACTTTTAATTCGTTTAATCTTTGCTATATTTATCAATTCTTTCGTTTTTTTTTCTAATGAGTATTTTAATCTTACTCTCAATTCCTGCGCATAATTGTCTGTGTTGTAACATTTTGAATTTTCTAGTTTATCATTTGGTAGGTTTGCCAATTTGCCATATATAAATTCAAAAGGAGTGTAATTAGTGTCAACATGAGGTGTTGTATTTTAAGCAAATGTGAAGTATGGGATCCAATGGTCCCATTCATCATCTTTGCAAAAATTTAATAAAAATTCGTTCAATACTCTGTGGTTTCTTTCTATTGAACCGAGGGTCTCATGATGATAAGGCGTGCTAAATATTTGTTGAATGTTAAGCTGTTTGCAGATCTCCGACATCAATTCATTGGTAAATTCAGTACCCCTATCTGATTTAAGAACTTTAAAATGACCATAGATTAAAATAACATTTTCTATTAAGGATTTAGCAACGTTTTTTTCGTCTTTGCTCTCCATAGGACAAGCAATGAGATATTTCGTTAACTCACATTGTATAGTTAATATATAACGTAAATTATTTGATAATCGCAAAGGCCCTACAGTATCTATCGATATTATTTCGAAACTAGTTCCTGGTGTGTCTGTCAAAGTTAATTCCTCTTTTGTATGTCTGGTTTGTTTGTTGATTTTACATTGTTCACAATCTGATATATGTTTCTTTATCATTTTAATCATGTTTTTCCAAATGTATTTTTGTTTCATTTTTAAATTAGTTTTTCTAATGTCCATGTGTCCTCCAGGAGCCGAATTATGATATTCTTCAATTAATTTATTATGTATATCTTTATCAATTATTCTTGTTGGTTCATTGCATATTAAAATTTTTAAATTTTCATTAGTTTTTCTTTGTAAATTATTAAATATCTCTTAAAATTTATCCATTCTTGTGGTTTCAAATATTTTATCATTTTTACTTAACGTGAGCTCGTTTATATTTAACCTATGCATTTTTGACGACAGTTCTCCAAATTCAGCTGTGTGATCGATGGATTATCGCTGCATCTTGCAATAACTTCTCTATTATTTATATTTATTTGGGTACCCTTGTAATTTCTATCAGTTACGAACCTTAATTGTATCATTTTGTTTATATTCGATTTGGATGTGCACTCCCAAGCAAGAAGTTGATCAGACTTCTTTTTAGTAATGTCACTTGTTTTGTCTGAATTAGTGTTTTGTGTATGTTTACTTGTAACTATACTTCTTGTTATATCCAGTATTTTGCTATCATCCGTTCCTGTCGGAATCATAGCCTGCAATGAATCGCTGTTTAGTACGATGCGAGATAATGCGTCAGCATTAGTATTCATGCTGCCTTTCTTCAAAATTGTAATCGCATAGATCTAACCTAATACGTGTAATCTTTGATGACGGGTTTCTATGGGAAAACAGAGACACCAAAGGTCTGTGATCTGTTACTACCAAAAATTTACGACCGTAGAGGTATGGCCTGAAAAAATTTATCGGCCAATGTATGGCCAATAACTCTTTTTCTATTATTGATTTGTTTAAATCGTGTTTGTTGAGAGACTTGCTCGCGTATGATATTGGTAGATCTAAACCAATATCACCTTGTGACAAAACAGCACCTAATGCATAGTTTGAGGCGTCTGTTGTCAGTACAAATTGTTTTTCAAAATTTGGGTATTGTAGTATCGGAGGGTTGAGTAATTTGTTTTTAACGTGTCGAAAGCATTTTGACAATCTTCAGTCCAATTAAATTTTACATCTGTTTTCAGTAGTGAATTCAAAACTTTAGCTATTTCTGCAAATTTGGGTATGAACCTCCTATAATAATTGCAGAAAGCGACAAATCTTCTGACTTCATCTGTGTCTTTTGGCACAGGGTAATTTTCAATGATTTTATTTTTTGCTGGGTCAGTTTTAATGCCCTAGCTGTTATGAGGTGTCCTAGATATACAACCTCTGGTTTCAAAAATGAGCACTTGTGTGCATTTAGTTTTAAATTAAATTTCCGCATCCTTTCAAAAAAAATCGTCTACGTATAGAAATGCTTCAGCATCTAAACCACTAAATGCTATTGTTAGCATGCGCTGAAAGCTGTTGGACGATATTTTTAGTCCAAAAGGTAGGCGTTTAAATTGATAATGTCCGTTATTTGTTGAAAAGGCAGTTAGTGGTCGTGAGTCTTCGTGTAATCGTATCTGGTGGAAGGAGCCATGTCATGTCCAACGTCGAAAAGTATTTAGCTCTTCCTAATTTGTCCAGTACGTCTTCTATTTTTGTGCGGGGGAACTTGTCGTTTACTATTTTTCGTTTAGCTTCCTGAAATCGACCACTAATCTCCATTTCTTCTCATCATTATTTGATTTTTTTGGAACAACTAAAAGTGGCGAATTGTAAGGGCTAACCGAGTGTTCAATAATGTTGTCTTTTAAAAGCTTGTCTACTTGTTCGTTGATCTCTGTCATTTGTATCTGTGGGAGTCTGTAGTTCTTTATGTATACCGCTGTTGAATCAGTAGTATGAATCTCTTGCGTGTAAAAATTGTTCACTGTCAATGGTTATCCGGGAAGGTGGAATACATCTTGGAATTGTTTTAAAATGTCAATTATTGATTTTTCTGCCTCAGGTTCGTTGCATCCAATGTCTAATGTTTTTAAAAGTTCTTGTAATCTATGTGCATTAAATTTGTTAGTTTCTTTGCTTGTAAATATGTTGTAGTTTTTTAATGGTTTTGTTTCTATGTTTATATCCTCTAAATTTATTTTTTTTTCTGTCGTGTTTAAAACTTTCACGTGTGCTACGCCATTCGCAGGTATTATGCTATTTGCAATGAAGACTCCATTATTTATTTCTTTGTTAAGGATTAAACTATCTTCATTAACCCTAATATTTATGGGGACCACTGCTTCTGATCGAGCAGGTTCTGTAAAATTTTTATAATTTAAAATTATTGGTAATGTTAATTCTTTTTCATTTATTAAAAATGTTACTGTGTACGTTTCAAAATCTATTTTAGACATATACTTTCTCAACATGTCACGCCCTATTATGCCATCTGTTAAAATTGGAAATTCATTTTCTACTATGTGGAAATTGTGTGTAATTTCCTCCGTTTCAATTGAAAAATTTAAATATGATGTGCCTATGAACTCTATACTTTCATTAGGTATACCAGTTATTGTTGAAATATTTCTTGTTTCTATTTTATTTACGCTTCTTTTTTTGCAGACAGAAATATCTGCTCCCGTGTCTATTAGGAATTTCAGATTCTCATTTGTAGTTTTGCAATTTAATATAATAAAATTTGTTAAATTTTTAGTTAGTTGTAGGATCAGTTTTGGCCTCTGTGGGTAACAATTCCTGCTACCCGGCCATATCCGTTTCCCTGTTGTTGCTGTTTCTAAAATTTGTATTTCTATTGAAATTATTACTTCTGTTATTATTGTTTATAAAATAATTATTATTATTTTCGTTATTTCCACGGTAAAAATTATTGTTATTCTGAAAATTGTTGTTTCTGTAATTGTTATGATTTCTGTAATTGTTATTTTGATTGTTGTTTTGAAAATTATTATTGTTTCTGTAATTATTATTTGAAAAATTTTGATTTCTATTTTGAAAGGTATTATTTCTATAATTGTTATTATCTCTGTTTGAAAAATATTGATTATTGTAATTTCTGAAGTTTTGATTAATTCTATTATTTTGCTCATTATAGTTTCTTGAATTATTTCTATTCTGTATATGTAAAATATTGCTTCTATCTGTTGAAAGATTTTGTTCAATATTCAAGCATCTTTCAGTTGCTTCATTAAAATATTTTGGCGGATTCGCCTGTAAAATAGTTTGATATTCTGTCCTGACACCTTTTGAAAAAATATTAAGTGCCATACTTTCGTTGACCTTATATATTGCATCTTTTGTCTCTTGACTGGCTAAGCTTTGTAGCTCTAAATTGCTTAATTGCTCTGCTAATTCTGTTATTTTTTCTCTAAATTCTGAAATTGTTAGCTTGTTCTGTGCTATAGAACTAAACTCATTTAGCATTTGCTGTACTGTTTTTGGATTGGGATAAGATTTCACCAATAAAGATTTTAATTCAATCAATGTCGAAGGTTTGTTCAAACGTCCAAGTATACTTCTCACTTGGGTTGTTAATTTAAAATTGTATACATACTTAATAAAAATGGCCTTATCTTCATCTTTTATTAAATCATGAAGCAATTATGCTTTTACGATAAAATCATATCATTCTTCATAAACTCCTTTAAAAACTGGTAGGTTTTTACCTACTACATTTATGTCAAAGTTTGACATTTTTGGAACATTACTTTCTTCCTCCCAAACTGATGATATATCTAAATTTATTTTATCTTCTTTTCGTATTATTAAATTTTTTATGATTTCATTCAATTCATAATAAATATTTTAAATTCTAATATTACATGTTTGCAATCTTTTAAAGTTTCATATTCTACTATTTCGTTTTTCAATTTTCTAATTTTTTGCAATTTAGCTTTTTTATATTCTTCATTATAAATTCGATTTTTACTTTTTCTTAAATTTTTCTTTAATTTTTCAAGATATATTATGTTTTCTTTAATTATGTCCATGAATTTATGTCATGACATCAAAACATTAAAATTTTTAATTTTTTATTTCACATAAATCACCCTGTGATTTCATAGTGCCAATAAATCATGCATGCCAACATTTAAACATGTGTTTGCAATGATTGATTGCGAATAATAGTATAAAGAAAAAGTAAAACTGACGTTTCAGGTTAATCAATGAAAAATATAATGGCGGTCGCGTGTAGTTTTCGCTTTTCGCGTAGTGAAAAAAAAAAATTTGTATAAATCGCTTGGCTGTAATCCAAAAGTAATTTTACCAAAGTGTTTTAATCGTGCGCGAAGTTTTCGTTTTTCAATAAATATATGCATTTAATGTAATTTAAGTGAAGTGCAAAATCAATAGAAAGAAGCAATTCTTGTTAAATTTTTATTTAACTATAATTTTTGCCAAGTGATATTTTGTTCTGATTTCATTTACTACCCCAAAATAAAATAATAAAAAAAATGGTTTTAATTCAATTTGTTTGTTGTTCTTTATCAATAATTACAAGTTCAATAATCTTCAATAATTACAATACAATTTGTTTTTATAAAATTAATAAATTTTTGTTTATTGTTGTTGTTGTTTCGAATCGGCTGCCCTCATGTAGCTGATTATTGTGTATTTCGTTGTTGATGTTGTAGCTGCTTCTTCCGTATTTTAATCTGCTGCTCCAGTTCTCTTTGTTGCTCCTCTTATACGCCCAGCAACCATGTCCTGTAGGTGCTCATGAATTCCTCTGCGTGTTGTTCAAATAAACTTGTTGTACTCCATGATTTTGGTGCTTTTACGTCATCACCATCTGGTACGTATTCTTGCTGTATTTGTTGTTTTGCCGTCGGAAAATTTCTTCTTGCGTACGCATCAAATTTGGGTCCGTGTTTGGCAGGATCGCCATGTAATGTTTTTTGATTAAATTTTTGTGTTTTAAAAGAAAAGGACCTGCCTCTAGTTCTTTGCCGGCGCTTAATAACGCCACTGGCTATAAATATTTAATATTTTTCTTTTTTAATTGTCAGCCGGCATAAAAATGCGCTTAGACTTGAAATAAATAAATGCAGCTGATTTAAAGCTTGTAGAATTAATGATTTTTATTTTGCAAAGTCGGTGCTTATAAAGCTAAATGACGGTATTTTCTTAAATCTAAAAAGTGCATAATTCTATACATAAAAAGTGCGTGAGTGACAAATAAATATTAACCTAATGTTTAAGTGCGCAATGCAAAATAAATTGCTCACTTACTAAATAACTTATAATAACTAAAATAATAAACATTGAAAGTGCGCGAGTGAAAGAAAGCTAAATGTTTACTTAGTGCGAAAGTGCGTAATGCATATAAGTACATAACCACGAGTCATTGTGCGTGATGAATAAGTTCAATAAACTTTCTTACATAGTTTTGCAAAGACTCGAGTTACAGGTAAGCAATAAGTTTGAATACAGTGCGTATGTAAAGTAATTGTTTAATTGTTAGTTGCTTAATTCGGTAAAATTTTGTATCTTTTGTTTTAGCGGAGCTGTAATCGTTCAAATTTAAAATGTCTTTTTTTCATGTAAAAATACACTTAATCAACAGTATTTTTTAAATTCTAACTTTGGATAATAACAGCTCCGCTAAAACAAAAGATAAAAAATTTAATGATATTTCGTTGGATAATTTAAAAATTGTTGCTCCGCTACAGCACATGACACGACAGTGATTGATATACTGATGAAAAATTTGATATTTTTTCAAAAATACAAAATATTATTTTTTATTAAAGTTTTTTCTAAATGACCTCTATATTAATTATGTTGACTTAATATGATTTAAATACAAATTCTAAATGTTTGATAGTTTAAATCATACTTGATTTTAAACACAAATTCTAGTTGTTTGATAGTTTAAAATCGTTTATTGAACTTAAGGTCAAAGTTAGAACAATTAATTGTTCTAACGAAATTTTCCAAAGAAACAACAACAAAGTTTTTCAATATGAAAAGGAAAAAATCACTAGCTGATCTGATTGCAATTTCTGCTCTGCTAAAAGCGTCATCAGAAATCTTTGTGATACCCGTGCAAGCGCGCGCTAACGCACTGCACAATCGGGGCGATGAGATTTGAAGCGTCAATTTCTCAGTTTTTCCTCCATTTCATCATGTCACATTTGTTGTTGTATTTCTGTTTTACTTTAGTTTCTATGCTTATGTTATTATATGTAGTCCAACAGCCTGCTGGAAGTCTGCACTAACAAAGCATGTTTACAGAAGTGCGTTAGCGCGCGCTTGCACGGGTATCACAAAGATTTCTGATGACGCTTTTAGCAGAGCAGAAATTGCAATAAGATCAGCTAGTGATTTTTTCATTTTCATATTGAAAAACTTTGTTGTTGTTTCTTTGGAAAAATTCGTTAGAACAATTAATTGTTCTAACTTTGACCTTAAGCTCAATAAACGATTTTAAACTATCAAACAACTAGAATTTGTATTTAAAATCAAGTATGATTTAAACTATCAAACATTTAGAATTTGTATTTAAATCATATAAAGTCAACATAATTAATATAGAGGTCATTTAGAAAAAACTTTAATCAAATGGTAGAGCTCGACCAAACGGAAACAGCTGAAAACAAAATCAGCAAAAATTCTAAAATCAACTTCAGTAAACATGCTTTGTTAGTGCAGACTTCCAGCAGGCTGTTGGACTACATATAATAACATAAGCATAGAAACTAAAGTAAAACAGAAATATAACAACAAATGTGACATGATGAAATGGAGGAAAAACTGAGAAATTGACGCTTCAAATCTCATCGCCCCGATGGTGCAGTGCGTCAGCGCGCGCTTGCACGGGTATCACAAAGATTTCTGATGACGCTTTTAGCAGAGCAGAAATTGCAATCAGATCAGTTAGTGATTTTTTCCTTTTCATATTGAAAAAACTTTGTTGTTGTTGTTGTTGTTTCTTTGGAAAAATTCGTTAGAACAATTAATTGTTCTAACTTTGACCTTAAGCTCAATAAACGATTTTAAACTATCAAACAACTAGAATTTGTATTTAAAATCAAGTATGATTTAAACTATCAAACATTTAGAATTTGTATTTAAATCATATAAAGTCAATATTATTTTTTATTTTATGGTGAGAAGTTTAGATTCTAGATCAATAATACTAAACACGTACCAAAACTGTAAAACACCCTGTATCTTGGAAGTTTTACAACGTGGGAGGAAACTGTAATATTGGACGCGCGACTTTTTTTAATACGCGGCTTACGCGTTTTACGTGTATAAAGGTTTTACGCGGTTATTTTAATAATACGCGTATAATGTTATTGCCAGCGCTTAAGAGCGCTACTGGCCAGTTAAAAAAAAAAAAATTCTTTGCGCCGTCACTCGAAAGTGCCTTCAGGCGCTTAGAAAAATAAAAGGAGCTGTTGGTTTAAAGCTCAAGACTTTAATGATTTTATTTTAAGATTTTCTTCGGCTTATAAAGCCAAGTAACAGTATTTTTTAACTTAAACTAAATACAAAATTAAATATATATCTTATTAAATATAATTGTAACTAAGTAGAACATTAGTTTATGTAGTCATTTTAGTGTAGCTATGTAGTGTAGTTATGTAAACATAAAGTGCAAGTGAATAAGAATGTAAACAATAGTTATGTGTTTCTTTTGTTTGTTTGCTACATAAATGTGCTTTGGCTATGTTTATAGAAATGTTAGTTTGTAGACTAGATCTTTATGTGATAAATGTTTATAAATAACAAGTGCATGGAATAAATGTGTTTAAGTTAGAGTTATAGCAATGTTTAGACTGAAGTGCACTACACCCCCATCCTTAAGATAAATTTATTTGATTTAAAAAAAATAATTTTTAAAATTATACAATGCAAACTTTTTTTTTTATTTTTGTTTAATTTATACAATTCAAATGTTTTAATAAATTTAATTTATTACTTTATTATATTAGTGTTTATATTTCAATAAATTTCAATTTATTTTTTAACTAGTAATTATACAAATCAAATAAAAATATATTTATAATTGGTAATTATACAATTCAAATATTTTTGTTTATATATAAATTCTGACATGTTAACAAATTTTAATATATTTAATACAAAATTCAATTTCAATTAAATCCATTTTTCAATAAGTTATTGTGGTATTTTTAATTTTCCATTTATATCTATTATTGTATTTACTCCATTTTTCTTAATTACCGTGTATGGACCAGAGAACTGCACAAGCCTACTTGAAGTTCAAGCTTTTTCAAGTACTTAAATTCAACACGTATCCAAGCTTGAAAAAGCAAGCTTTAGCCAGCTTGCAAAAATAACAAACAGATACAAGCCATATTCATGCTTGCTCGTTGGCTTGGCTTGTTTCGGCTTACTTTGTCGGGTGGAAAGTTGAAAAGCTTAAAACGAACGGCAAAAGCTTGTAAGCCTCGCAAGTATCCAAATTATTGAATTAAAGCAAGTATCCAAAAATTCAATGAGCTTCTTTAGAGAGAGCTTAAACGTAATAGGACTTTTAAGGATTCTGTGGACTCCGTGGTGTGAAGTTTTAGGATAAATGATTTCGAAGATGCTGTCAAACTGTAAAATATAAGATGGCGGATAGAGTTGCCACCTAGATTTTTTTAATTTTTGCGAATTCTTGTAATTTTGATATTCTGACAACGGATTTGATTTCGAATATTTTGTCACAGTTTTAAAATTTAAGATGGAGGTTAGGGTTGCCACCTAAATTTTTACCACAGTATTGCCACCTAATAATATGTACTTTTAAAAGTTGTAAACATCATTTATCAGTGTTAAGGGGTCGCTGATTTCGAATCTAAGGTCAGAATTTTAAAATTCAAGATGGTGGATAGGGTTGCCACCTTTATTTTTTTTAGTTTTATGAATTCGGGGCTGGCAAAAAAAAATGGTACACCAAAAATGGGTCGCTGAATCCGAATCCGTCGTCAGAATTTCAAAATTATAACATTTTGAAATAATAGGGTTGCCACCTAATAATATGTACTTTTAAAAGTTTTAAACATCATTTATCAGTGTTAAGGGGTCGCTGATTTCGAATCTAAGGTCAGAATTTTAAAATTCAAGATGGTGGATAGGGTTGCCACCTTTATTTTTTTAGTTTTATGAATTCGGGGCTGGCAAAAAAAAAATGGTACACCAAAAATGGGTCGCTGAATCCGAATCCGTCGTCAGAATTTCAAAATTATAAAATTTTGAAATAATAGGGTTGCCACCTAATAATATGTCTTTTTAAGAGTTTTAAACATAATTTAACAACTCAATCATGGGGGGAACCCTTAAAGTATTTTTCAAGTCAAAGCCACAACCAATAAAAAGAAAACTCAACAAGTATTTATAAGTATAGTATATTATTTTTAGTATTTTTCATTTTTAAAAATAGAATTTAGGAATAGAATAGCATCTAGTATTTTTGGAGCCAATCTGTTTCGTTTTTCAACGATAACATTACCAGCAAGAGAAAAAACTCTTTCACTTGCTGCACTGCTGGCCGGAATTGAAAGAATTTTTTGAGCAAATTTGAAAATTAATGGAAATTCACTTGCATGATGCTCCCACCATAGCATTGCATCGAAATTATTTTCAAATTGAATTCTCATATCTGAAAATTTTGCAATTTCTTCAGTCACAGTCCTTTCTGATATAGGAGGCTCACTGGTTATTACATCAGAAAAGAAAAAATTTAGTTCGTTTGAATATGGTGGGATTTCTGATGCTGAAATTGATGTGCTTGCTGATAGAGTACTTGATGTTAGTGGGCTATTTTGGAGTGTGGAGTCCATGTGTGACAATTGTTCGTAACAGAACTGTTTTACATCGCTGGCATCACTTTCACTTAAAACGCAGTTTGTGGGTGGGTAAAGAAAAACAGCGGCTTTGTGGTATATGTTCAAATTTGACAACCATTTATCGTTCATTACTTTTAGAATATTAGTTTTTAGGACTTCGATCTCTATGGGGTCTTCTGAATCTGTTTCGCAAATTTTGCGAAGAGCTGTAATAGATGGGTAAACAAAACTTATTGTAAGATACTTGGTTCCTTGTAGTTTTTTTGATATTATCTCAAAACTTTCGCACATTTTGACAAGAGCTTTTAATGTAGATAATTTAATATTTGAAACTTTATCAATGGCTCCATTGTCTGATAAAACTTCATAAATTTTCAACCAGTTATCATTTATAGATTTGAACATATTATAATGAGAGTTCCAGCGGGTTGCGCACTGACTTTTCAAGGTAGTTGTTAAGTAATGCTGTAAATTAGCCTTTTTGAAATATTTTACTAACTTTTTACAAGCATCTATAATTGTTTCCAAACCATCTGTCTTGTTAAATGCTCCCTCTAGGACATTTGAAAACAAATGGTTTGAGCAATTAAGTCGTACACAATCGTCTAACGCTTTTTTTATATTTGCTCCTCTATCTGTAACAAATATTACATTTTCAAAGCTTGTAACGCCAAATTCGAGGAAAATGCATTCAAGTTTACTCCTTATATTTTCACCACTTGACCTTTCGTAGTGCATTGACTTAATACCAAGTACTAGTTCTTGAAATCTACCTTCCTCAAAAAAGTGAAGTGTTGCACACAAAAAGTTTCGTTTTACGAAGTCATCCGTCCACATGTCTGTTGTTACAGAACCTCTTCCCTCATTGACAACTTTCTGAATTTTTACCTTAAACTCATTTTTTTTTGCAGCGCCATTACAGAAATTTTTCGTGACACAGTTGTGGGATCAGGTAAAAGGTTGTCTAAGTCTACATTTTCTCCAAATTTAGCTCCAATGGAAATAAGATTTCGAGCTAAATTTTGAAAACCATCTCCCGCCAAAGCAGAAAATGGTCTGCAGTCTCCTACCACCCACTCCACACAAGCATCAAACAAATCTGTAAATTAAAAGAACTCAGTTCACTGTAATATTCTTATGAAAGTTCATTTATTGAATAATTTTATATAGTTTAAAAATAGCATAATAATAGAATAGAACAGCGATTCCCAACCAGTGCGTCGCGACTCGATCTTAAAATTATTAGGCACCATCGATTAAACGATCAGAAAAGATCAGAAAAGCAAAAGAAGAATTGAGTTTTTCCTTACTTTGTTTTTCATCTTGATTTAATTTCTTAAATTTTTCGGCTTTGCCTTATGTCAGGAAGCAATTGTGGCAGTTTAAATTAGAAGTTTGCTTTCCATTAAATTTTTTAATGCAACTGCATATGCGGCAGCAAACAAAATTCTTAATGATCGATCCATCATCTCTTTGTATCTCCCCAAAAATGGTCCAGACTGCACTCCTACCTCTTTTGGGTGATATTTTATAAACACCACATTTAATTTTATTTTTTAATTCTTCCTCTGTTTCCATGTCATTTAACAAAGCACTTGTGTTCTAAATAATTTATTTTACACACTAATTACCAACCGCAATTGAACTTTCAGCAAGACCTCAAAACAAAAACAATTTCGTTCTTTACTTCACTGCAGCCTTACAAACAGACCAACAAAATTTCTCAGTAAAAAAGAAAACAAGCATGCTCTTGTCACTCGCTTTCAATTCCAAAAATCAGTGCTTATTGGAATTTAAGTTGCTCATGTCGTCGTTATGCTATGCAAGCAGATTTGTTGAGCATTTTTGTTGTTGGTGTTTATGCAGAAAAGAGTTTTTCTCTTGCTGGTAATGTTATCTTTGAAATTATATCTATAAATTATGTTTAAAACTCTTAAAAAGACATATTATTAGGTGGCAACCCTATTATTTCAAAATTTTATAATTTTGAAATTCTGACGACGGATTCGGATTCAGCGACCCATTTTTGGTGTACCATTTTTTTTTGCCAGCCCCGAATTCATAAAACTAAAAAAAATAAAGGTGGCAGCCCTATCCACCATCTTGAATTTTAAAATTCTGACTTTAGATTCGAAATCAGCGACCCCTTAACACTAATAAATGACGTTTAAAACTCTTAAAAAGACATATTATTAGGTGGCAGCCCTATTATTTCAAAATTTTATAATTTTGAAATTCTGACGATGGATTCGGATTCAGCGACCCATTTTTGGAATACCATTTTTTTTTTGCCAGCCCCGAATTCATAAAACTAAAAAAATAAAGGTGGCAACCCTATCCACCATCTTGAATTTTAAAATTCTGACTTTAGATTCGAAATCAGCGACCCCTTAACACTAATAAATGAAGTTTAAAACTCTTAAAAAGACATATTATTAGGTGGCAACCCTATTATTTCAAAATTTTATAATTTTGAAATTCTGACGACGGATTCGGATTCAGCGACCCATTTTTGGTGTACCATTTTTTTTTTGCCAGCCCCGAATTCATAAAACTAAAAAAATAAAGGTGGCAACCCTATCCACCATCTTGAATTTTAAAATTCTGACTTTAGATTCGAAATCAGCGACCCCTTAACACTAATAAATGACGTTTAAAACTGTTGAAAAGATATATTATTAGGTGGCAACCCTATTATTTCAAAATTTTATAATTTTGAAATTCTGACGACGGATTCGGATTCAGCGACCCATTTTTGGTGTACCATTTTTTTTTGCCAGCCCCGAATTCATAAAACTAAAAAAATAAAGGTGGCAACCCTATCCACCATCTTGAATTTTAAAATTCTGACCTTAGATTCGAAATCAGCGACCCCTTAACACTGATAAATGATGTTTAAAACTTTTAAAAGTACATAATATTAGGTGGCAATACTGTGGTAAAAATTTAGGTGGCAACCCTAACCTCCATCTTAAATTTTAAAACTGTGACAAAATATTCGAAATCAAATCCGTTGTCAGAATATCAAAATTACAAGAATTCGCAAAAATAAAAAAAAATCTAGGTGGCAACTCTATCCGCCATCTTATATTTTACAGTTTGACAGCATCTTCGAAATCATTTATCCTAAAACTTCACACCACGGAGTCCACAGAATCCTTAAAAGTCCTATTACGCTTAAGCTCTCTCTAAAGAAGCTCATTGAATTTTTGGATACTTGCTTTAATTCAATAATTTGGATACTTGCGAGGCTTACAAGCTTTTGCCGAAGGGCATCAAGCTTTCCATTGCTTGAAACTTCGTGCCGTTCGCTTGTAAGCTAGAATAGGTGCAAGCTGTGCGTGGGCTTATTTATATTCAATTACAAGCTTTGCTTGATTCAAAATTATCAAGCTCAAGCTAGCTTGAACTTGTATTTTAAGCAAGCGCTTGAAATAGACTTCAAGCCGGCTTGTGCAGTTCTCTGGTATGGACCATGATATGGTGATTGATACTTTCTTCTATTCATTCTTTTTACAATTATTTTATCACCAATATTTATATTAAGTGGGTTTGAAATTTCATTACCTTTCTTTCGCTTCTCCTTAGCTATGTTTATCAATTCATATGCTTTTTTTAAAGAATATGCTAATCTAATTTTTAGTTCTTGCGCATAATTTTCAGTATTGTAAGTCTTAAATGTTTCTAATTGTTCATTTGGTAGGTTTGCCAATTTGCCAAAAATAAGTTCAAAAGGACTATAGTTCGTATCGATATGAGGTGTCGTATTGTACGCAAATGTGAAGTATGGGATCCAATGGTCTTTGCAAAAATTAAGTAAAAATTCGTTTAGCACTCTGTGGTTCCTCTCTATAGAACCAAGAGTTTCATGATGATACGGTGTGCTAAATACTTATTTTATGTTCAATTGACTGCATATTTGCTCATAAATCAAAATTAAGTTTTCTATTAAAGTTTTGGCTACTGTTTTGGCGTCTTTCGTCTCCATAGGACATGCTATAACATATTTCGTTAATTCGCACTGCATGGTGAGTATGTACCGGTAGTTATTTGTTAATCGTAGAGGACCTAGAGTATCTATTGAAACTACTTCAAAACTAGTTCCTGGTGTGTCTGTCACAGTTAGTTGTTCTTTTGTATGTGGTGACTCAATAACTTTAAGTTGCATCACCACATTAGTTGAATTCCTAACTTCCATTTTACTTATCTTCTGTTACATTGATTTTCAACTTACATTTTACTTACCTTCTCGTTGATTCTTAACTTACATTGTACTTACCTATTGTTGATTATTAATTTACATCTTACTTACCTCAACTTAACATTTATATTATTCTTATGTTAATTTATTTACACTTTGTTATAAATATTTGTTATTATAAAAACATTTGTATAAATATTCATATTTGTATCAATTAGAAATTTTCATTTGAAAATTTCAGTTGAATAAAATATTTTCAAATAAACAGTTATAAAAAATATATTAAAAAAATAAAAATTATAAATCAAAATTAAAAAGTTTGTTGTGCACCAAATACTGGCGATCCTGCCAGGAGGCGAACTACAAAAACCAACAACTACAAGTATCGGCATTGTGCGTCCAAAATAGCAAAAACAGCAGCCGCAGTTACAATAGCATCAAACTTCATTGCCAGCACCGTCGCTCTGGCAAACGCCACTGCTTTTGGAAACCATAGTGAGTCCGCCAACATCTCCGGCCTCGCTACCACCGCCAACGCCTGTAGCACCTGCTCTCCCTAATATATCAACAACCTTGACGTCCTCGAATTTCCATCATACTACTTTTGCACAACATTTGCAAAAAGTTGGCTGCATACGGAAGTCGCCTCCTACGCATACGTCCAAGGAATGCATTAGTCTCAACTCTCATGTCATGTCAGCAAGCAGCCAGACTTACAACAACAAATGCAAGTGCACCAATAAGAACTCGTGAGGATCCAAATCAAGAGGAAAATTACCAGAATCGCTTAATACAACTAAATTTATACATCAAAAAATACCCGTCAACGCCACCTCCACTTCAAGTTCCTCATAAGTCGTCGCTTCCACTAGCCAAAGTCACAACAACAACAACAAAAAACCAAACAACAACAAAACAACTACAGTAGCAGTAATAACAACAACATCTACAACAACAGCAGCAATAAAAGCAACAACAACAACATTTGCAGCAGCAACAACAACATTAACAGCAACAACAACAACAACATTAGCAGCAACAACAATTTTCTTTCTACATAAAAAAATATTTTTGTATACTGTGTTAAATTTTTTTTTTTGACAATTTATGTAAATCCTTTTTGTTTGTTACATTTTATAAAAAAATTTTCAGGTTGCCTTGTTATTCTAGTTTCTCACGAGGTACACACTTAGCTTCTTTTAACGAATATTATACAATCGGGACGTAAGAAACCAATTGTATCATATTCGTAGGCACTCCACTGCACTAGGGCAACACAAGTTAGGAAATACACTAATAGGCATACATTTTAGGAAATTATGAGTCTGTCACACACACCACCACCCGTTCCTAGGCAAACACCTATACCTTCACAAAATTCTGACCCTCTCGCTCACTTTGGCGAAGGCGACCATCGTCCCCTTATACATTTACAGACTGATTTCGTCAATCCATTTGACACTCCAATGCGGTCAGAAATTCAAGCGGCATCAGTTAAATTGCCACAATTTTGGACAACTTGTCCAGACGCATGGTTCGTCCATGCAGAAATTCAATATCAATCAAAAGGAATTTCCACTGACAAAACAAAGTACGAATACCTAGTTACAGCTCTACCTCAAGAGGTAATCATAACGGTGCTCGACTTTATTCAAAAACCTCCGTCTTCAAATTTATATGAAGGTTTAAACAGAACATTAATCGATAGACACACTCTGAGCGACGTCACCGAGATGGGTGACCAAAAACCATCTTAATTCTATAGAGCACTACTCATGTTGGCCGGTACCACAGTTGATAGTGAATTAATCTCTAAAATTTGGCTACGAAAGCTCCCCAAAAGTCTCAATATAGCATTGACCGGATCTAATCACAAAGACTTAGATGAATTATTGAGATTAGCTGACAAACTGTGGGAAGTTATGTCAGAAACAGAAGTAGCTTCAGTTGGCAATGATACCCAACGCATCCCCAAATCTACTGAACTCACGATGATTACGCAATCGTTTGCCGAAACGACCTCAAAGATTCTAATAAGTTTCAACAAACTGGCAATTGAGGTCCAAGAACTAAAAAACGATCGATATCGTAATAATTCACGAGAAACAAATTACCAAAGATACCCAAAACGTAGATCCCCTTCAAGAAGCATATCACGACCTGTCAACTGGGTATGCAGATACCACTTTAGATTTGGTAGGGCAGCTAGACGATGTGAACAACCATGTTCATTCAGGCAAAACGACACTCAACACAACACAACACAATTCGACAAACTAGGTGACTCCATAATTGCGACGGCTAATTATGGAAGTCAAACAATTCTAACACGCCGTCTTTTTATTTATGACAATGACAACCCCATAAATTTGTTAATAGACAGCGGAGCTAAAGTATCAGTACTTCCCGTAAATAAATTTAGACCCCACCAAAAAAATTCAGACTTAATACTGACAGCAGCTAACTGTAGCACGATTGCGACTTTTGGCAAGAAATTACTAAACGTAAATTTAAAACTAAGACGTGACTTTCCTTTTACATTCATATTAGCAGACATCACACGACCGATCATAGGAGCAGATTTTTTAACAAAATACGGACTCCTAATAGACTTACAACACAAAAAGCTCATTGATCCACTTACACAATTAACAGTCAACGCCATCACAGCATTCACAGAAACATCATTACCTAAACTAATTTCACTAGAAAACAAATACACAAATATACTCAAAAATTATCCATCACTGACTACAGAAGCAGACTACAACAAACCAGTTAAACACAAAACAGTACACCATATAACTACAGAAGGACAGCTACCTTTTTCCAGACCCAGACGCCTAGACTCTAACAAATACAAAATTGCTAAAAAAGAATTTGATTTTTTAATTAAAGTAGGCATTAGTCGTCCTTCAGACTCCATGTCAGCGTCTCCTCTACACTTGGTACCTAAAAAGGATGTGAATGACTGGAGACCCTGTGGTGACTATAGAAGACTTAACGCAATTACAATTCCAGACCGCTACCCTTTACCACACATACACGACTTGAATATAGACTTACACAATAAACACATATTTTCAAAATTAGACTTAATCAGAGCATACCACCAAATACCCATGGCTACAGAAGACATACATAAAACTGCAATCACCACACCGTTCGGAATGTTTGAGTTTCTAAGAATGCCATTCGGTTTACGAAACGCAGCTCAAACATTCCAACGATTTATCAACGAAGTACTGAGAGAACTAGACTTCGTTTTCGTATACCTTGATGACATTTTAGTGGCCAGTGAGACAGAAGAAGAACACATTAGACACCTAAATTTAGTTTTTGAAAAACTAGACAATTACGGACTAAACATCAAAACCAATAAATGTATTTTCGGCGTGGACAAAATAAATTTTCTAAGTTACACAATTTCAAACAAAGGCATACAACCATCTCCCGATAGAATTCAATGCATAAAAGATTACCCAAAACCAGAAACAGTCAAACAAATGCAGAAATTCATCGGGATGATTAACTACTACCACAGATGCATTCCAAAACTAGCACACACACTCACACACATTTACGAAATGGTAACTACAGCAACAAAAACAAAGGACAAACACTTAACATGGACAGAAAACACAACACAAGCATTCACAGAGATAAAAAAAAGTTTCGCTAAGGAAACACTACTTAAACAATTCAATAGTAAAGCAAAACTTTCTATCGCTGTGGATGCACCAACCACCGCTATAGGCGCAGTCTTACAACAAGAACATAATCAAGAAACAGAACCACTGGCATTCTTTTCAAAAAAATTATCTACTACAGAAATAAAATACAGCACGTTAGATCGCGAACTACTAGCCATTTACCTCACAATTAAACACTTTAGACACTATTTAGAAGGACGCACATTTACCATATACACGGATCACAAACCACTAACTTCAGCATTACATTCAAAAACTGAGAGAAGTCCAAGACAAATACGACATTTAGAATACATCGCACAGTTTTCCAACGACATCAGACACATTAAAGGTACAGATAACACCGTAGCAGACGCACTTTCAAGAGCTGAGATAGAGGCTTTCACAACCTCAGAGATTAATCTCAAAACTCTACACAAAGAACAAAATATAGATTCAGAACTACAAGAAATACTAAACAAACATATTTACAAACTAGAACAAGTACACATACCAATACTTAACATTAAAATTTGGTGCGAACAAACTAATTCAGAAACACGTCCATATATCCCACAAACATTACGCAAACAAATTTTCGAACAAATACATAACATTTCACACTCAGGTACACGAGCTACTCGAAAACTCATTACACAAAGATATTTTTGGCCTAAAATGAACGCACAAATCAATAAATGGTCACACGAATGCATTAGATGCCAACGAGCAAAGATACACAAACATACGAAGACAATCCCACAAAAGATAGACATTCCAAACGGACGTTTTGAACACGTTCACGTCGATATAGTTGGTCCCTTACCAATATCACAAGGTTACAGATATTTGCTTACCCTAGTTGACAGAAACACACGTTGGCCGAAGCGTATCCAATTAAAGATACTAACGCTAACACTGTCGTAGATACACTCCAAAAAGAATACATCTCACGTTTCGGAGTTCCTTTGGAAATTACCACTGATCGAGGACCTCAATTCACGTCCACAACTTTTAGAAACTTCGTTAAGAACGAAACGGGATTGTAGAAAGGTTTCATCGTCAACTGAAGACGTCTATAATAGCAAGCAACAATCAGACAAATTGGTACACAGAGTTGCCACTAATTCTTCTAGGACTCAGGTCCACGGTCAAAGAAGACATTAAAGCTTCGCCCGCTGAGATGGTATTTGGGCAAACACTCAGGCTACCACAGCAACTAGTAATACATAGCAGTCAGAATTTTAATCCATCGGACACCTTAGCCAAACTTAAAGAGGTAGTAGAAAACAAAAAGTCAAACATTACGCATCATAACACTAACTTCCAATCGTATATACCTCGAGCCCTCAGTACTTGTAACTTTGTTTTCGTACGCAACGACACGATCCGCAAAACACAACAAGAACCGTACGATGGCCCCTTCAAAGTGGTTGAGAGAACACCAAAATATTTCACAATTCGTAGACATAACACTAACACAACAGTCAACATCGATAGAATAAAACCAGCCTCCCTAGACACTGAGACAGCACAGACACAGTTAACCAAACATAAAAATACTAAAAAAGTACACTTTAACCTGTTAGCGAATACTACCAAGATTTTTTTTAAAAAGGAGGGGGAATAATGTGGTGACTCAATAGCTTTAAGTTGCATCACCACATTAGTTGAATTCCTAACTTCCATTTTACTTATCTTCTGTTACATTGATTTTCAACTTACATTTTACTTACCTTCTCGTTGATTCTTAACTTACATTGTACTTACCTATTGTTGATTATTAATTTACATCTTACTTACCTCAACTTAACATTTATATTATTCTTATGTTAATTTATTTACACTTTGTTATAAATACTTGTTATTATAAAAACATTTGTATAAATATTCATATTTGTATCAATCAGAAATTTTCATTTGAAAATTTCATTTGAATAAAATATTTTCAAATAAACAGTTATAAAAAATATATTAAAAAAATAAGAATTATAAATCAAAATTAAAAAGTTTGTTGTGCACCAAATGTATGTCTGGTTTGTTTATTAATTTTGCATGTTTCGCAATTATTTATAAAATTTTTAATCATTCTACTCATGTTTTTCCATATATACCTCTGCTTTATTTTTAAAATCGTTTTTCTAATTCCCATATGACCTCCATGGGTCGAATTATGGTACTCTTCAATTATTCTTTTCTGGTTTTCTATCTCTATTATTCTTTTTGGTTCTCTATAAATGAGTATTTTTACTTTATTTTTACCAACATTTAAATTATTATAAGTTCTTTTAAAATTTTCCATGGCCATTGTTTTAAATATATCATCATTAATATTCAATGCTAATTCTTCAATCCCTAGTTTTTGCATCTTCGATATCAGTTTCTCCAAAGTCATCTGTGTGAACATCGGATTGTCACTGCATCGTACAAAAACCTGATTGTCTTCTATGTCTATCTGAGTACCCTTAAAATCTTTTTCTGTTATAAATTTTAGTTTTCTTATTTTGTTTATATCCGATAGTGAAGTGCATTCCCACACAAAAAGGTGATCAATCTTCCTGCCTGGCATACGTTCTAAATTGTTACTGGTTGAGTTTTTTATATGCTTATTTTTATCCATACTTCTCGTTATGGCTAGTATTTTTGTATTTTTGATTTCTAAAACTGTTTCTAATTTGATAAATATTATTTCCATTGGCCTTTGAATTGTCTTCTACCGCCATACACCTCTCAACAGCTTCACCAAAAGTTTTCGGTGGATTTGCTAGTAATATATTTCTATATTCTGTATCAACACCTTTTGAGAAAATAATGAGCGCCATGCTCTCATTTATCTTGTCTACCGCATCTTTCGCATCCTTACTCGGATTTTCTAGACTTTTTATTTCATAAGAACTCAGCTGTTCTGAAAGTTCTACCAATTTTTCTCTGAAAGCTGCTATTGGCATATTATTTTGTTTTAGTGAACTAAAGTCATTTAATATTTGTTGCAAATTTTTCGGATTTGGGTACGATTTTTCCAATAAAGTTTTTAATTCCGCAAAAGTAGAAGGCCGGTTTGAACGTCCAAGTATGCTGCGTACTTGGGTGGTTAATTTAAAATTATAAATATATTTAACAAAAATTTCCTTATCATCATCCTTCACTAAATCATGCAATAATTCTGCTTGTACAATAAAATCCTCTAATCCATTATAGTTTCCTTTAAAATCTTGTAGGTTTTTACCTACCACATTAATGTCGAAGTTTGACATTTTTGGCAAAATTTTCTCTTCCTCTCAAATGTTTGATAAATCTAAATCGTTAGAAACAATTTCTTTTAAATTTTTTTGTATTTACTTTTGAAATTAAATTATTTATTATTTTCACAAATTCATAATTAATTACTTTTAAAATTCGACAATCTTCATTGTCTTCAATATTTTCTATTTCAACTTTTATATTTTTAAAAAAATTTAACTTACTTTTTACGTATTCACTACTGTATGTTCTGTATTTACTTTTCTTAAAGTTTAATATAAATTTTTCTAAAATTAAAATGTTTCTTTCAATTATTTCCATATAAATTTTTTTTGTAATATTATTAAGTTATTTATATTTTAATTCGTATCGAACACCCTGTGGTAGTACCATCATATAGAACATTAGTTACCATAAGAAAGTAAACAAAAGAAAACGAAGAACTAAATGACGTTTTAGTTCTTGAATGAAATTAAGACCGGTCGCGTGTGCGTAAATTAAATAGAAAAGAAAATCGGTTAAAAAAAATATAAAATTGAGTTCAATTTATTTTAAAGTGTTTTTCGCATAATACTCAACATTGCACATATTTATCAAAATATGTGCATTGTTTTCTTAATGGTGCGTAAAAAAAACGAAGATTTTATATATACGTTTGTACATATTGTGTGTGTGTTTTTTTTTTAGCATTAAAAAGATTCGTCGCAGCGTCAAAAGCTAAAGCGAAAAAATTTGCGTGTAAAAAAAAATGAAATTTACGAAAAAAATGCAACAAGTATATTGCAAAGCAATATACAAAAGAAAAATATATGTATGTGTGTTTTTGTGATATTTTCTTTTGTTTTGTTTACCTGATTAAACTGCTTAAAAAAATTTTGTGTTAAAAATGCAGCTCCAAAATAATAATATAGGAAAATGGATTTAATTTCGTTTTTTTTTATATGTGTAGTGTTTTTATAATTAGGTTTTTTTTTCATAATATAATTTTAATAATTAATTTTTAAAGAAATCAATAAAAATAAATTTCGCTTATCGTTGTTTTTGTTTTTAGTGTTGTTGCTTAATGGGCTGCCACTTATGTAGCTGATTTTTGTGTATTGCTAGTTGTTGATATTGTTGTTTTTGCTGCATCGGCTGCTCCTTAAGCTGATTGTCGTCGGTATCCATCAATTTAATAAGCGACGGTTGCCTTTTGGTGTGTTCACGACACCATTGCGTTTTGGCGTCGGCAAAATTTTCTCTTCTGAGCGCATCAGATTTTTGTACGAGTTGGGCAGGATCGCCATGTAATGTTGGACGCGCGACTTTTTTTAATACGCGGCTTACGCGTTTTACGTGTATAAAGGTTTTACGCGGTTATTTTAATAATACGCGTATAATGTTATTGCCAGCGCTTAAGAGCGCTACTGGCCAGTTTAAAAAAAAATTTCTTTGCGCCGTCACTCGAAAGTGCATTCAGGCGCTTAGAAAAATAAAAGGAGCTGTTGGTTTAAAGCTCAAGACTTTAATGATTTTATTTTAAGATTTTCTTCGGCTTACAAAGCCAAGTAACAGTATTTTTTAACTTAAACTAAATACAAAATTAAATATATATCTTATTAAATATAATTGTAACTAAGTAGAACATTAGTTTATGTAGTCATTTTAGTGTAGCTATGTAGTGTAGTTATGTAAACATAAAGTGCAAGTGAATAAGAATGTAAACAATAGTTATGTGTTTGTTTTGTTTGTTTGCTACATAAATGTGCTTAGGCTACGTTTATAGAAATGTTAGTTTGTAGACTAGATCTTTATGTGTTAAATGTTTATAAATAACAAGTGCATGGAATAAATGTGTTTAAGTTAGAGTTATAGCAATGTTTAGATTAAGATGCACTACAAAACTCCATAAAGTGTTATACTCGCCCTTATCAGGAGAAACCACCACCCGAGGGATTTAATGCCATATCTGATGCACCTTGTATGTAATCCATGCAGCTTTAAATATAAAAATACAGGTGTTCCTATTTATTTTAACATGACTGTACTTCAGTAACAAAAAAATTGCTTCACTGATCTTCAGTACATACGCTTTTATAGAGATCAATATTTATCAAACAACTACGAAAAAATCGAATTTTTACGATATGCGGACATTCTAGGGCATGGCGCCACCTGAAGAAATCAATTGTGGACCTTCTCCTTGCACAGGTATTGTATTTAGAAATTAAAGCACCAGATAAATGCTATTAGAAATTAGTTAAAAAAAAAAAAGATGCACCCTTCAACTCATAACAGAGACTTTTACACGTAAACGCAACTTCAGTATATAATGTTTTAAGTTTTTTAGAACATATTAAAGTGGTTCAATGAAATAATTATTTAAATGCATTAATTTCACTTCCTTTTTGTCACTTGAGTTGTGTGCATGGTGAAATTATTTCTTTGCGTCTTAACTTAAAGTGTTTGGTGGTTCTTTTTGTGAATTATTTGGTACTTGGTTATCAATCCTTGCTTTGCGTTTTTTGTAATGTGATATTTATTTTTAAAACTGTTTTTGTCTTTTTTTGGTAATAAAAGAAATTTGTCTTGCGGTGCGGGTTGTCACCTGTGAGAAATTGCCAGGGGACGCCAAGATGGCGGCTAAAAAATGGTCTTTATTGGCGTCATAATCGGATTTTGATGATTTTGTCTCAAATCTGGAACCTCCTTCGAAGTGTGCATTGGTCAAGTCCAAGAGTTCTGATGCGTTGGTAAGTGATGCTGGTGTTGGAAAAGGTATGAGTAATGTAGCTAATTTGCAAGTGGATTTTTCGATTTCGCCTGTTGCTGGGGTCAGTGGCGTTGCGGCGGCATCAGGTAATAATGGTGCAAGTGGTGTTAATAGTTTCACGAGCGGTGATTACCCTGTTTTGCTCTATCCGTTGGATCATGTTGAGGCAGTTTTCCTCGTGGACACCTCAGTTTCTGTGGTTACGAGAAATAATAAAATTAAAAATGGCTTATATTTATGGGAAAAATAAGGAATTTTAAGCTTAAAGGTATTACAACTATTAAGGCCATTGGGATTTCTCTATACAAAATGGCATCTGAGGATGCATATGCAGCCAATGCTTGCATTCAATGTGAGGTTTTGAAGGCTGTTAAATTGAGAGCGTTTGTGAATAAAAATGAAAATTTAGAAAATTTATGACATGAGACTTATGTTTTCATAAAAGATGTGCCATTGTATCTTTCATATGAAGAAATAAAAGCTAATGTTATTTCAGATGTCAAGTTGGCATCGGTTTATCGTTTCCTCAGGCGTGATCCGGAGGATAGAGAAAAATTCATGCCAACGTATTCGGTAAAGCTTGTTTTGTCGGCAACAAATTGCGGCAAGAAGTTGTCTTCAATTATACGGTTCTTGTGGTAAATCAATTTTTCCGGCGTTGCGGCAATGCAGAAATTACGGTAGAATTAGGCATACTCAAAAAGGTTGTCGCTCTGGTAACCGTTGTTTGGACTGTATTCTTTGTGGTGAAGATTCGCATAAGTCAAAAAACAAGGAGAAGTGTAAGTTCGGTAAAGGAACAGGAAATACAGAATATTATGAAAATTAAAAAAACTGACGCGTAGGGAAGTAATGTCTACTTATTCTATAAATTCTTCGAATAGATTTGACATATTGGCCAATTTTGAAAATGCGTTCCCTGCTCTTTCGGTGCGTAAGAGGCGTGTTAGAAATAGTGATGCGGAAGTTAATAAAGTTCTTTTGCGTGAACAGTTTAGCAAGGTTGCCAAACGAGCTCCAAAAGCGGTGAAGTTAAACAGTTTTCCTCAAGGATTTTCCTATCAGCAGGATACACCACTTGCAAGTCAAATTTCGTCCTTTAACTTTCCTGATTATTTCAGAATATTGCAGGTTGAAAAGGTGGTGTCTGAGTTTCATAGATTTGTTGATGATTTTTCCAAAAAGAAAAATAATTCTTATCTTGTAACTGCGTTTGATCATTTTAAAAAAGATTGGATAAAGCTTTTAATGAGTCAGATTGTCAGTTGATTAATGCTTCTGCCTCCAAGGTGATCCAATTGATCAGGATAAAAATTCTGCAATTTAATTGTCAATCACTGAATAAGAATGTTGGTAGTATTGAATATTTTCTTAACAACAATAATTTGGATGTTTGTATTTTGAGTGAAATTTTTTCACAAGATGAATTGAAAAAGATAAAAAACTTGTAAATTTATATTTTGTTAATAATTACCCTTATTCTTGAACCCGCGCTCGCTCTCAAAACGACGTCGAAACAAAATTGTTGTATTCTGGAAACTTTCAATTTCGACGTTGAGATCTGCAGTGATTGTTCATGTCAATTGTTAAGCAAACGTCGTCAAATAAATATTTAAATTTTTGATCGTCGCAATGATCTTCGACGACAATTTGTAATGGGGAATTAAAATTGAAAAAAAAGATATATATTTAACGAGCATCTTTATTTTTCTTAAATGTATTTGAAGTTTAGAATAACCCCCTGTACTTCAAAACAAAAAGAATATCATAAAAGATTGGCGCAACAACAAATCGCATAATGCAATAACCCGTTGCATTGCATCATTACGACTTATTAGTTAGGCACAGGTGGCGTGATGCCTATATTCTTATGGCTCTATGCTGTGGCTGACAAATAGTTCGACAACAAAGGGATTAAAAGAGTACCGCTACTTCGAATGTTCGTCGCTTCAATACCTTCTTGTTTAGTCTAGTGAGTCTAGTTTGAGTTCTCTGATTTATTAGTGATCTGATTCTCATCGCGGTGACAGTAAGCCACTGTTCGTTACGTAAAATAAACATTCAAAACAAAACATCTAACTTTTAAGTAGCCACGGATTAAATTGTGACCGAATATTTTGCCGTAGTATTAATTTTGGTACGACCACTTTTCTTAGTGCATCGTTTTGATTCACTAATGGACATTAATGTATTTTGCAGAACTTTTGGAACACCTGCTGTGTCCCAGCATTAATTGTTCCTGATTTTGTTGTTGCGTTTCTCGAAATTTTTGGTTCACTTGAGTGGACACATTCCTTCAGGAAGCTTAGGTGCTCCACCAGTTACCCCTTTGTTACGCAGAATGCAACAAAAATACCCCGAAGCAGACAATCAAAACCATTCTCGGATGCTACCACAAATTAAAAATTTAAATCTTTAGTTTTCAAAACAAAAAAAAAAACAAAAAAAACAAAAAAAAACAACAAAAAAATATATATCTAATATTAATTAACCGAACACATATAGTTATAATAAAAAAAATGTATTAAAACCTAAAATAAGTTGGTGTAAGTGTGTGAAAATAAAAATATACAAAAATATGAAAGAAAGGTTAAATATTTAAATTCATTAAATCGTGAATCCAAAAAAAAAAAACAACAAAAACAAGACAATTATTAAGAAGTTCAGATCAGAACCCACAATAGAAAACATATGAAGAAAGAACACCATTAAATTTTGAGAGTTAAGTTTAAAACAAAAGAAAAAAAAGTAAATTCCAGCCTAAGTAAAGAAACTTTAAGATAAGAAAAAAATAAGTGAGTAAACTTAAATACATTTCCCCTAACCACCCCTTCGTGTTGGTATCCCGACGACTGGCCAGCGGACGGACAACAAAAACAAACATGTAAGTTTTATTTGCACCAATTGTGCGTAACTATATATTATCTTAAAATTTCTTTCGCCTCTCTTTATTTACTTTTCTTTCTTCATTGAAGTTGGAATAACCAAAAATATAGGTAATAGTTACTATATATAAAAAATTTTTAATATTAGCATAATAATAAATAATAATATTTTTTTAATGTAGATAGTGGGAAAAAATATATAAACAAATGCCATAAGAAAATCAAAGAAATGTCAAGTAAAGTTTTGCTAGTTGAAAACAAAGACGAATTCTAATTTTCACACACACATACACAAAGATAGATGGTTATTAAGTTATTAATACTTTGTAATATTTTGCTTATGTTATTTTAATGAGTATAAAAATGAATAAAAATCAAAAGATGAACATTTAAACTTTTGCGTGATTTGACCTAGTAGCCGTTCGTTCCTTTTAGGGTGTCCATGGAATTTGATTGGTAGAAAAGAACACATGGTTGGGTGGGCAAATAATGGATCACAAAATCAGATCCAAAAGGCCAGAAACTGTCGGGTGATGAGGAGTAGTAGATTCCGCTATTTATTGGGGTAAGTTTAGATTCAGTTCAATTACTTTTGGTGTAGAGTTCAAATTTTGGAGAAGCACGTAGTATTTTTTTGTTAGCGGTTTTACTTAATGAAGTAGCAAACACCCCGCCCGGTTGTCGACGAGCTAGACCCTTGCCAGTACGTGCTGACCGCTACCGCTCATTAAGTTAAGAAGCTGACCGTTACAAATTCATTGGTGAAAGCGAGCTCTTGACGACGATACTTACTCGACTCGGATTCAAGAATAGGGGTTAATATTTTAACTACTTCAACGTTTCCATTAGCCTGGAAAGTAGCAAGAGTTATCACTCATTGAATAACCTCAAACTGATAAGTAGATTGCCATCTCTGTCCAAAGTTTTCGAAAACCTTATAAAAAAATCAAGGTATAGCATATACGAATCGTATGAGCCTTGCCGCTGGCTGTCAGCCTGGGCTTAGGAACAACCACTCTACTGCTACGCTGCTATTTGGTCTAACGGATACTATTCGAGAAAATATAAATTTAAATAAAATAAGCGTGCTCGTCTCATTGGACCTATCAAAAGCGTTTGATAGGATCGATCATTACAACCTTATTAAATAAATTAAATCTGAATTTAAATTTTCCAATTCTTCGTGCATGCTTTTGTCATCCTATTTGAGTAGTCGTCAACAATATGTCTCTTATAATGGATGTGAGTCTAATCTACTTAGTATTGTTTCTGGTGTCCAACAGGGCTGTGTGCTCGGTCCACTTTTGTTTATGTTATATGTCAATGGTTCAGTTGGAGTCCTCGATGCTGGTACATGTAAACCATTCATTTACGCTGATGATATTCAACTATTGTTCTCAAATGATGCTAAGTTTTTTGATGTTTTAGAATCCACTGTAAACTATAATCTTTCACTTGTATCCTCGTGGATGTCCGAAAACTTTCAATCCCTCAAAAACTCAATGTATTCAGTTTAATTCATCAAGGGCCGTTACAAATGAGTTGAATATTACACTCAATGGTGAGCAAATTTATTTTGTTGAAAAAATTAAATGCCTTGGTGTAATTCTTGATAGTCTTTCAACTTTCGAATCTCACATAAATGCACTAAGCTCTAAGGTCGGGTTTACTTTAAGAAAACATTATTACACTAATACGTACTTGCCGTTGAATGTGCAATACACTCTTGGCCATGCATTTCTCATGTCTTGTGCATTGAAGTTTACTCTGGAACGCTGGCATATAACATTAAACGTCTTGAACTGATTGTTAATAACAACGTCCGCTTTGTGTATGGACTAAAAAAATATGAATATGTATCTATGTATGTTAACAAATTTCTGAAAAGCTCCTTTCGTAATTTTATATGCAATTGTGTAAGTCAGAACATATACTATCAACAAATATATGCTCTTGGCGAGTCTTCGAATTAGATGCACAAAAATATGTATCATCGTCAGAAGATTCCCATTTCAAGTCAGGCAGATTAAAATCACCTAACAATAAAATCTCGTCATTAACGTCAATTATGCTTATAACGTATTCTATGCAATCCGCAAGGCTTGCATAAACTTCTACACTGCTCTTAGGAGGAACGTATGCATTAATAAGACATACATTAGAATTGCAATGTACAACCTTAACGCATATAAGTTCAATGTTAGCAGAGCAGGGATAACAATAATGGAACTAACGAAGGAGTTCCTTACAGCTAATAAGACACCTCCACCGACAGCAGAAGTATTGTCAGCGAGTCTATCTCTTCTATAAACTTCAAAACTGTCATCAAACAATTCTAAGTCAGTAATGCTTCCGTTTAACCAAGTTTCAATCAGTGCGATAATATCCTCAGAGAAATTCTGAGACATTAAAAATATGTCTCGCGTTTTAGAGCGTAATCCCCTTACATTTTGATAGTAAAGGGATAGCCTATTCAGTTTCTTTGGGATTGACGAGCCGTCCCTCTAGGCTTATTCTTAGGCTGAAACTCTGTAACGAGTATATTATCCGTCCACAAATTAGAGTTTAGAACAGTTGCAAACTCTTCAGCTGGAACTGTGAGAATAAAGGAAGCATGGGAAGGTTTATTACCTATTTTTTTTTTCATGAACAAAATGCATTTTGACTCAACAAGTTATTATGTTTGATAAAAGTCTATACATTTTCAACAGTTGTGTCGGGCTGAAGGCGTGAAATAAATAAATTTTTTTTCCTCGACACTGCCCTTAAGCTTGATAGATTTCTAGGCTCAATAGGAGTCAAAACTGAACTATTAGTCAAAGAAGGAATGTTAGAAGGTGACGAGGAAGTAACTGGAGTGTTCCTGTTCAAAAGCAGTGCTGAGGGCTGCTTGGTCTGAGAAGTAGATCCAGATGATTTTCGCTTCTTATAAGTTTTATTTTTTCTCTTTCTTTTTGAGATAATATGGTCTTCTGATGAAAGTGTCCCGGAAGAAACAGTCTGTGACAAAGCAAGCGGGATATTTTCCGAAATGGAATTTTCATCATAGACGCTGGTACTGGGTGCGGCCCTAACTTCACTAAAAAATGTTACAATTTCTCGAAAATTGTTGTTTAACGAGTTAAGACTTTCCCCAAAAAGCTTAATTTTTGAATAAAGTTCATCTAGGGAAAGTGCCCTGCACGCAGCACAGTACCAGCGAAGACCTGATCGCAGAGATTTTAAGTCGTCAAGGCATGACTTGGAAATACCGGCCAAGATGCATGAAACATTTGCTCACATGGACCAGAACAGCTGAACATGGGGTTCAGAATGTTTTGGCTTTTGCAAAGTTCGTCTAAAGAACAAGCAACGATATTTTCTGCAGAAAAATAATCCATGTTTAATTTTTAAAAAATGAGCAGATGCAAAATGTGCTTTTAGGGTTATTATAATCAGGCAGTTTGTGCACAGTTTAGTAGAAACTAAAAAACAAAAACAACACTCACTGAGCTGAAGATAAACAAATCACCGCACAAAGAAGAAAGTAAAACACAGTAAGCATGCAAAAACAACAACACTGCATTAACTAAACAAGTTAAACAAAGTTAATATGCAAGAATTAAACTTACACAACTTAAATGCACAATTATTATTTAATGGAATAGTTGTATATTAATGATATTAGTAAGTACAATATAATATTTAAGTAATTACGATATTGAAACAGTTTTAATACACTCACGAATATAACAAACAAAGGCTTTTACATAACACGATAAAACACAACCGACACCAACTAATAGACGAGATCAACTGGACATTTGTTGTTGTATTTCTGTTTTACTTTAGTCTCTATGCTTATGTTATTATATGTAGTCCAACAGCCTGCTGGAAGTCTGCACTAACAAAGCATGTTTACTGAAGTTGTTTTAGAATTTTGCTGATTTTGTTTTCAGCTGTTTCCGTTTGGTCGAGCTCTACCATTTGATTAAAGTTTTTTCCTAAATGACCTCTATATTTATTATGTTGACTTTATATGATTTAAATACAAATTCTAAATGTTTGATAGTTTAAATCATAGTTGATTTTAAATACAAATTCTAGTTGTTTGATAGTTTAAAATCGTTTATTGAGCTTAAGGTCAAAGTTAGAACAATTAATTGTTCTAACGAATCTTTCCAAAGAAACAACAACAACAACAACATAGTTTTTTCAATATGAAAAGGAAAAAATCACTAGCTGATCTTATTGCACAATTTCTGCCCGACTAAAGGCGTCATCAGAAATCTTTGTGATACCCGTGCAAGCGCGCACTAACGCACTGCACCACCGGGGCGATGAGATTTGAAGTGTCAATTTCTCAATTTTTTTCTCAATTTCATAATTTTCACACTTGTTGTTGTATTTCTGTTTTACTTTAGTCTCTATGCTTATGTTATTATATGTAGTCCAACAGCCTGCTGGAAGTCTGAACTAACAGTTAGACTTCCTAACAGTTAGTCCAGTTAATGCTTCGCACTCGTTGAGAGCGGATGTTAGTTAGAGTTGTGCGCTTATCTTTAACGATCTCTTTTGCTAATTTGCTATTTTCTGGAGGTGGCCTGCGGTAAATGTGAAAAAAATTTTTCACGAAATGAAAATTTATTGGTTCCATGCAAAGGCTACTGCGGCAAGGTCTTCCATGGAGGCTGCTGTGAAGTGAAATTGACGGACTATGATGTAAGACTGCTAGAACGTAACCGCCATTTGGGTTATTATTGCTTAAAGTGCATCGATGTTCCTGCTAATTTGGTTCTAAGCCAAGCTGAAGTGTTATCTTCTGTGCAAGCTGAATTGAAAAAAGTAAATCTAAATGTTGTTAAAGTTGAATTGGATAATCTCAATAAATTGTTTGAATCTAAGTTCAAAGTCATGAGTGATTTACTTGCTGAAAAGCCTAATTGTATTTGTGATGTGACTCATCATGAGAGTGGTGCAATAGCAAAAGCAAAAGCCAAAGAGATAACTTCAAATTCAATAACGGGTAGTATCTCCCGAAGTTCAAGCAACGATAAGTCACTCTCTAACTCTTCACCTTCTCTTGCAAAGCTACAGTTATCCCATAATAATGCGATTAGTGTGCCTAGAACAAATGTCAATAATAAGAGCAACAATAGTAACAAGAAAAGCAAACCAACAAGTGATGCTGAAACGGTCGCTGCCTCTACTGCTATGTCTGCGTTTTCTCTTCCCTCTTCGTCACAATCTGGTTTTGAGAATACTAATGCTGTTCCATCGGGTTCTCGTAGCCTCTCAGCTTCGTTTGATGCTACTCATGCTGCTGGTGTTGATGGTGTTGGTGCTGGTGATGCTGTTCTTACTCCCCCTTTGCCTATGGGGTCAAGTGACAGGTGGAATGTAGTGCACAATAGAAAGCATAATAGAAATCTAAGTAAAGGCCAGCTACATAATGAAAAGACCGAAATGATTATTGTTGGTAGCAACTCAAACAAAAAGCTCGATGTAGTTGCACCCAGGAAATTTCTTCATTTGTCTCCGTTTAAATCCTCTGTCACACCTGACAATATTATAGACTACGTCTCATCACATACGCAGATTGATCGGAAGGAGATAGAGTGCCACTGTCTTGTAAAGAAAGGCGTGGAAGTTAAAAATTTACAAAGAGTCAACTTCAAACTTATTATATCAGAGGATGACTATGATAAGGTCTTCGATCCTGTTTTATGGCCTTCTGATGTGCGTGTCCGGCCTTTTTCGTTTTTATGGAACGCGGAGACGAAACAATGGAATCGATAAATTCGTCGATAGATCCCTGCGATATCTTTACTACACAGGGCGCATCTCAAGTCCTTCCGGTAGCAGCTAATTGTTTACAAAATCGAAACGCAACCAGTAATGCTCACAACAACTCAACTGCAATCTACTACCACAATGTAGGTGGTTTACGTTCGAAAACTTGCGCACTCCGTTCTGCTAGTGCTTCATATGACTATGGAATAATTTTGTTTACTGAGACTTGGCTGACTTCACATTTTTTGTCGAATGAATTGTTTGACTCCAACTACACGGTGTTCCGCAAAGATCGTGTCTTAAAACCTGGTGTATCCAGAGGGGGTGGAGTGCTAATTGCAGTATCTTCTAATTTCTCCAGTAGAGAAATCCAGCTTCCACGATGTTCTGACGATGTTGAGCAAATTTGTGTCTCAGTCTCTCTTAATGGTGTCATCACTCTTCATAAAAATGAACTTATATTTATTTTAAGCTATATTCCACCTAGCAGTAGTTTGAGTTTATATAATGAACATATTTTAAATATTAATCACGTTGTTGGCTCCCTCAACCTTAACCAAATTCCGTGTGTGCTCGGTGATTTTAATCTGGGCAACATTGAGTGGAATTTTTGCCCTGATGAAAAAATTTTAATACCCTTTGGTTTAAAAACCACTATTGAATACACCCTTTGTGACGCTCTATATGCTTTAAATCTGTTTCAAGTAAATAATGTTAAAAATGATCTTATGAGAATATTAGATGTCATTTTTGTTTCGGATGATTTTAAATATGAACTTTTCAAATGTGATATGCCACTGAGAGACGATTCTGTTAATCACAAGGCAATTGTTTTGAATGTAGATTTTTACACGTTTAGTGATGACTCGGGGGTTGGGCGTAGTCTCTCGTACAACTTTAAGTACGCCAATTATATTGGACTAAACGCCTTTTTTGGTTCTATTAATTGGAGTTTAGCGTTTCAGTATATGGATTTGAATGACATGTACTTAAACCTCAAGCATATCATAAATGAAGGGCTACACCGGTACGTTCCATTAAAAAAGCAAATGTTTTCGTTTAAGCATCCATGGTTTAATCAAAGGTTAGTCAACTTAAAAAACTTAAGGAACAAAGCTCATTCTAGGTTCAAAAAAACAAGTTTGTCTACTGACAAAGCCATCTTTGTGTTACGTAGGCGGGAGTTTGATTTCTTGGCAAACTTTTTGTATAAGAAATATATTGATTCCATTGAGAGAAATCTTAGATCGAACCCGAAATCTTTTTGGATATTCGTGAATAATAAAAGAAAATCTTCTGGTTTTCCTTCATCAATGGAATATAGAGGGGAGGTGTATTATAGCTGTGAAAAGACAACTGAACTTTTTGCTGATTTCTTTGGATCGGTTTTTAATCCCTCGATTTTTCTCAGAGATGCAAATGATCTTACTGAAGCTCCGCAACTTTTGAACATTGGGAATCTATACATAGAGGATAAGGAGGTACTGGAGGCCGTATTGAGCTTTGACTGCTCTAAAAGTGCGGGTTTCGACTTGCTTCCTCCAGTGTCGCACATCGCTTTAGGTTTGATTCTCAATAAATCCCTTGCTTGCCTGTGTGACACCCATTTTTAAGTCTGGTCAAAAGTACTTGGTTGAAAATTACAGGCCTATCGTCAAACTATCAATCATTCCTAAAGTCTTTGATAAAATTGTTAATAAGCTTCTTTTTGCTGAAGTGTGCAGCCTTATTGTTTGGCAACAACATAGATTTTTTAAAGGTAGATCTACCTCTACCAACTTAGCTCATTTTTCCAACTTTGCTATCAACGCTATTGAAAAAGGTTCGCAGGTGGATGTATTATATACTGATTTTTCCAAGGCATTTGATAGTGTTAATCATATTGTTTTGTTAACGAAACTTAAATCACTGGGCATTCACTTTAAATTTTTAAAATGGATTCACTCGTATCTAACTGATAGAACGCTAGTTGTCAAGATCGGTGAAAAATACTCCAGACCTATCAAGGTTACATCCGGTGTTCCACAAGGGAGTTACTTGGGTCCCTTGCTTTTTAATTTGTTCATTAATGATATTACTCAGTCTTTTAAGTTTAGTAAGAGCCTTTTATATGCCGATGATTTAAAGATTTTTCTGGAAGTTAAGGAATGTACGGACTGTGTGAAGCTACAGAATGATATTTCATCTTTGCTGCGATGGTGTAATATTAACCAATTACATCTTAACTTTAACAAATGTAAGGTACTCTCATTTGGTCGGAAAATAACTCCCATTGTGTATGAGTATAAGTATAACACTAGTGATGTTTTTTGCAGGGTGAGTCAATTTAAAGACCTTGGTGTCTTTTTTGACCAAAAACTGTCTTTCGACACTCACATGGAATACATTATCGCAAAAGCGAACTCCCAATTTGGGTTTCTAAAAAGAAATACCATAGAATTTTTTGATCCTTTTACACCTAGGACACTCTTTTTCAGTCTGGTAAGATCTCTACTAGAGTATACTTCAGTTGTGTGGGACCCTATTTATGATGTCACGATTACCCGTATAGAGAATATTCAAAAACGTTTCACAAGATTTGCCTTGAGAAGACTTTACTCTTGGGAAACTATGCCTGCTTATAGGGTGCGCTGCCATCTTTTAGGTCTAAGTAGTTTAACTGATAGACGAATCTTTAACAATATACTGTTCGTTAAGGATATAATCGATGGTAAAATTGATCCCCCTGATTTGTTAGCATTAATTCCATTCAATGTCCCGGCACGTTATTTGCGAAATCCAAATTTATTCTATACGTCTTACCATAGAACTAATTACTGTTGCAATGAGCCTCTTTCTCGGTGCCTCTCTGATTGCAATAAATTTGCGAATCAATTAGATTTCAGCGTCGATAGAGATACCTTCATTAATCACCTTAAGGAAATCATTATGTAGTCTCAAGCTTTAGATTATTTATTTATTTTATTTATTTGTTCAATCAATATAATTTCAAAAGCCTCTCAGGCCAATTACAAAATTATGGTTGTATAAAATTTATGTGCTAAATGAATAAAATTTCAAAACTTAAAATATAATATTATTATCTTACTTAAAACTAGTCCCAAAAACATAATAAGGCTACCCTTGGAAAACTATTTATTTAATATATAAAAAAATTAAATCATACAAGTGGTCCACAGCGACCAAAAATCAAAATTAAAACAAGGCAAAAATCCACTCACATTACAAATTCATATTACCGTAATAATCTAGAAGCATACGTTTAAAAACCTTTAAAGAAGCAAATGATTTCAATGTAGTGGGCAGAACATTCCAACAACGAGCCACTCTAATATGAAAAGATCTTTCAAAAAGCGAACAAGAGATAGAGGGATAAATAATTTGAACATTTCTTGAAGAACGAGAAAAAACAAAACAATTAACCAAGTATGCCGGCAATTGATTTTTTATCGTTTTAAAGAAATGCGTGAGTAACCTTATTTTAATAAAATTTAAAAAACTGCAATTAAGAAATTGAAAAACATATGAGGTGATATGATCTCGAACTCTTACATTAAAGGTAAATCTCATAATTCTATTAAATAATAGTTGTATTTTCTTTAAATTGTGGGAAATAGTACCTGAAAATACTTCAATACCGTATGTCAAGGTAGACATTAGCAAAGCATGGACAAGCCTGATTTTTATCTTTATTGGCAGATATAGATGCATGCTATAAAGCCTACGTAAGGTGAAATTTATTTTTTAACTTAAGCTCTTAATATGCGATTCAAACGTAAGTTTTCTATCAATGATTACACCAAGGCATTTTAATTTATCAACAAAATTGATATTTGTGTTATTAATATTGATAGAGAGATTAACATTTAAATAACTGTTTTTACTAAAGAACATTCCTTTAGTCTTTGAGGCGTTAATTTTAAGGTCGTGAGCCACCCAAGAGGATATATTGAATGTGTTATAATTTATAACGGACTCAAAAACGTCTAAAAATTGGTATTCCCCAGAAAATAGTAGCTGAATATCATCAGCAAAAATAAAAGGCGTGCAGATATTTACATCTATAGCCTTTGTCAGGCTATTTATGTAGAGCATAAATAGGATTGGGCCAAGAACCGAACCCTGTGGAACTCCACTGGTGACATCAAGTATACCCGATGAACAGTTATTATAACTAATAAACTGTTTACGTTCGCGCAAATATGCATACAGTAGTTTGCAGGCAGTTTTAGAAAATTGAAACTCACTTTCTAATATTAAAATGAGCTTTCTGTGGTTTATTAAATCAAACGCCTTAGACAAATCAAGGGACAGAAGAACGCAAATCTTATTATCGTTTACAAAACGTCTAATTTTATCCGTAAGGCCCAGTAGGAGAGACGTTGTATTGTATCCATTCCGATAACCCGATTGACTACTGCATAAAAGAGATCGCTCGTTTGTATAATGCGTTATTTGATCTTTAATGAGATTTTCAACAACCTTCGATAAAACAGGTAGTACACTAATGGGCCTTAAATTGTCAATATCATTTGAATTACCTGACTTTTTTATTGGGACAACACGAGCAATTTTCCAAGCATCTGGAAATTCTGATGTGGTAAAGATACAGTTAAAAAAGTAAAGTAAATGTTCTTTTATATACGGGAATATAATTTTAAGAAATTTCAAAGGAATATTGTCATATCCGCAAGCATTCGATTTTATTTTTAAAAAGGCTGAAAGCATTTCATCATGCGCGACATTACGAAAAGAAAACCCTCCATCCGGTATCAGATCAAAATCGATAGAATCAGGATCAGCCGGCGATTGATGAGAAACAAAATATCTGTTAAGATCATCAAGGTTGACGCTATCAAGAGCAGAAGCAGATTCAGTTTCCAAGCATCCATTGTTACGCAACACAGCCCACATCTGTTTGCTATTGCAATGATCAAAAATACGACTATGCGCACGTATTTTTACTTTTCGAATGACAGATTTAGTGCGATTTCTATATTTACAAAAAATTTTCCAGTTGCTGGGACATCGGTTTTCGGCATACGCTTTAAACGCTAGATCACGAATTGATTTCATGTAAATAATATCTCTTGATTTCATCCAATCATTATTATTTATATTAGATTTGTATTTAGTAAGCGGTACAAGAGAGTGTAGTAATTGCAAATTGGAATCAATAATAGAGAGTTGCTCATTCACATTGCTTGTGGCATAAATATTATTTAAGTCACTACCAACGATCTGATTTTCTAAATTATCAAAGTTAATTTTCTTATAATCGCGATAAAACCTGTAATTATTTTCAAAGTGTAGAGGAAAAGTGACCGAAACGAATATTAACGCATGGTGAGATATACCAGGACATTGCATTTGCCCTGATAAGTGCAGGGAGTCAGGATCACTTATAAAGCAGTAGTCAATTAAAGAAACACTATTATGGCTATGGGCAATGAATTATGAATACAAGAGATGTTAAGTTGCTGACAGACGGACCGAACTTTTAAAGACTTGGAAGGCACAAACATATTATTATTAAAGTCGCCAATCAGAATAAGCTTAGGATTTTTTATGATTAGATCACCTAATGAATCTTCGAAAGCAGCAATATTACCATGAGGCAAATAAACCACTCCAACTAGAATTTTGGAAGAATTATGAGAGATTTCAACAGCAATGGCTTCACAGTTACCATGGTCTGAAGACTTGAAAACTACTTTAAATTTCAGTTTATTTGAAATGTACAAACCTACCCCTCCACCTCTAATATTAGGCCTATCATTTCGGCAAAAAACATAACCAGGCACATCTATAAATTGGCTAGAGACATGAGGTTTTAGCCAAGTTTCAGAAATGGCTACAATGTCTAACACACAATTTTCGAGAATGCACTTTAATTCATCAAATTTCGAAGACGCTAGAGAAGGTTTTATACTTTGGCAGTTGATATGTCCTATGTTTAGATTTTGACTAAAATTTTGTAAACAAGAAGTTAAGTAAGTATTATCGCTGAATATTGGACCTAAGTTAATATTATGTGACATTAAATTCATATATTTGGAAGGGAAGCCTTATTAGTTGGGAAGAAAAAATTTTAATATTTAATTTGATAAAAGAAAAACTAGGAGAATAATGATATTTTTAATACGAAGGGATAACATTATCGAATCAATTCATTAAACAAGTTGTCAATAAACAAAAAATTTTAATGTTGGTGTCTACATAACAATTTATAAAAGATTGAACATAAAATTGCATTTATATTGTATGGTAATGAAAGCTACTCTAAAGAAATAAAAATCAAAACTATTCTTTGTTACCACTGCCAGTAGCATCTTAAATAGAGGAAGTATAGCGATCCAACAATTCAGCATAGCTCAACAACTGATTGGCACCATCAGTAGAGGTGATTTTTGCTTTTGGTACATCTCCGTTTAAAATGTTGAATTTGTTGATTTTCTTTTGTTTTTTTAATTTACGGCAAAAGTAACTCAAATTATTGGCTGCAGGAGTAAAGTGATCATTGAGGAAAACTCTGGATTGAATTTCACCACCGATAACATCATACAATTTAAGCGATCGAGATTTGTAGTAGTTCCTCATTACTTCATCACGGACGTGAACTGAAGAGAATTAAGCCAATACTGCCTTGCGGTTATGAATATAGCAGCAATGTTGAATATCACTTGTGGCTATGTTTACGTTGAAGAAGATTAAGTATTTTTGCTAACTTAGTTTTTAAGTACTATTAAGTAATCTGTGAGGGCTTAGCCCAGTAGATGAATTCGAAATAAATAAAAAAAAATAAAAATAAAAATAATAAAAAAAAGTCCAGATTTGGACTTTCGTCTTATACACATAATTAACAAAGCATATTGTCAGCAAAATTCTAAAAACAACTTCAGTAAACATGCTTTGTTAGTGCAGACTTCCAGCAGGCTGTTGGACTACATATAATAACATAAGCATAGAGACTAAAGTAAAACAGAAATACAACAACAAATGTGAAAATTATGAAATTGAGAAAAAACTGAGAAATTGACACTTCAAATCTCATCGCCCCGTTGGTGCAGTGCGTTAGTGCGCGCTTGCACGGGTATCACAAAAATTTCTGAGGACGCCTTTAGTCGGGCAGAAATTGTGCAATAAGATCAGCTAGTGATTTTTTCCTTTTCATATTGAAAAAACTTTGTTGTTGTTGTTTCTTTGGAAAGATTCGTTAGAACAATTAATTGTTCTAACTTTGACCTTAAGCTCAATAAACGATTTTAAACTATCAAACAACTAGAATTTGTATTTAAAATCAAGTATGATTTAAACTATCAAACATTTAGAATTTGTATTTAAATCATATAAAGTCAACATAAGTAATTTTATAAATATTAAACTGGTTTGCTCTTTCTACAAACTTATGAAAACTAGAGCTCCACGCTACATAGTTAGCAGATTTAATTTAGTCGTTCTTCTCGAAACAAACTGATTATCATATCGAAAATCACATCATCAACATAATAACGGTCATTTTTAGTAGTTACTGCAAACTTACGCACTTTTTCAGTAACTCCTAAAACTTTCAAGGACAACCTTATAAATTACTACAATTAATATGTCAGCTATTTTCAACTGGTTTAAATTATAGTCTGCCTATTTGGGACCTCTAGACTATTAGATTCCGCATTAATTTTCTTTAAAATAAGGGAAGCCATTTGTGTTTTTAGGTACATACAATAGTTTTTAAGTTTTTACTCGAATGAAATATGCTTTGTAATATGTTTATTGGCCAATAGGGCTTATTTATTACAAAATAACTAATAAATAAATAAATAAAATAAAATTTTGATATTGTAAGGAAGACAAGATCTGATGGTTATGTGGTGGTGTAGACATTGGTGTCAAAAATCTATCAAATTTAAAAAAATTAATTTTAATTCTGATTTTGATATTTTAATTGTAAAGACTATTAATGTAAATCATAACTTTATTTTATGTTCAGTTTATTTTGGACCAAGTATTGATCTTGCTGATTTTTAATGTGAGGTTAAGCATTTCCTTTTTTGAAGTTTTTGATAATGTTGTTTTGCGGGCGACTTTAATGCTCGTTTGATGGCTTGGGGTAACTTTTGGGATTATCCCAGGGGTAAAAATTATTTGAATGATGGCTCTGTTTGAATGATGGCTCTTTTACGTTTAAAAGAGATCTATTGAATTAATTCAAGGGGCACTGTTCTGGATCTGTCTTTTTCTAACTCTAGTCTTGATTTTACGTGGAAAACGTTTCCTGTTTTATTGGGTACAAGTCACCACTACCTAGTGGTAATTGATTTTCCAGATAGCATACAGTTTTCTAAGAAGTTTCTAGACAAGAATATCCTTTTGGAATCGTTAAATAATGTTTCTTTGAGCCAGATTTTGAATTAATTGAGTCTAATTTTGAAAATTGCATAAAAGATGCTACGTTCAAGCTAAAAAAACCTGGACTCCAAAATACTGGTGTAACGACGATCTTAAAAAACTTTTTAGGATTCAGATTTCCACAAGGAAAAAATGTGATAAATTTCTCAGCCCCGTAAATTTTGAGGAGGTTATTAAGGCTATTAACGACTGGAAGTCTGCAGTGAAGTTGGCAAAGAGGGATAGCTGGAAGGAAAAATTAAGTGATTTGAATGAGTCTTCTAATTTTTGTGTTTTGTGCGTGGGGTTTAGGGTGGAGCACGTTCTCTTGATATGCATTCATAGAATGAAGAAAATAATAATACGTGTTTCTTCAGTGTTCAATCAAAGAGTCCTGAAGGGTCATTCAAATCGTTCCGATTCAAAAGAAGGAAAGAATCTGAGGTCTACAAGAATTTTCCGCCTATCTCACTAATATCGGTCTTTTTAAAAACTATTAATCTTATGGTTAAGGAAAAAATCAAATTGTTTTTTTTTTTATGATTTAAATACAAATTCTAAATGTTTGATTGTTTAAATAATTTTTGATTTAAAATACAACTTCTAGTTTTTGATAGTTTAAAATGGTTAAAATTGTTTTTGATGACATCAATTTTTTTATCAATCAGAAGTTTTGCGTACAGGAAACGCAACTCTGCACCTATATATGTGTATAAATGACTTGAGGCTGTAGAGAGGCTGCTAATAATGCAAACATGATAAAAATACTGTCATCTGTAAAAGAGGGTTTAAGTCCCAAAATAGGGGTACATTTATATAAAAGTTTTGTGAGATCCAAAATTTAGTATGCGAGGACTACGGCCAAGCATACGCCCAAAACAACAAATAAAAAATTGCAACATTTCAAAATAAAACTTTAATAAGATGCCTTGAGCTCACTCCCTCTACCCCGGTTCAAAAGATTTATGCCTTGGCGGATGAGCTTCCACCGTGTGAGCGTGGTGTTTATTTATCCGCCAGAGAGATTATAAAGATTAAATTTGACAATTACGAGCTGTATGAGAGTATTAGGACTGCAGGTCGGGTTCTCTTCAGCTATAGCATGGTTTTAACAAAATTTGAAGATATTTTTAATGCCATTAATACAGAAGTGCGATTCCGCAAGCATTTAAATGTTTTTTCACTTAAAACAACCTTTCCGGTAAAAAATCAAATCTAGCGGTAGAACAAATTAGAGCTGATTTTGTGTCAAGAGTTCAAGCGTTTCAAAGTGATGGTTTTAAAATATTTGCTACTGATGCTTCAATTTCTGTGAATGCTGCTGGTTGTGCGGTTTACAATTACTCATAATCAAAGGTTCTACTTCGTATTCGGTTTTCTTGTTCCTCGGTTTTTGGTGAAATGTGGACTATCAGAAAATCTATAGATATTGCCATTGAAGACGGTATTGCTAGGCTTGCAATTTTTACGGATAGCCAAAACGCTTGCAGGTTGCTGAGAAAACATACTAATAATTATTGTGTTGCATATATTCACAACCGTCTGCGGTTGAACAAATCCACTTTGTTTGGACGCCAAGCCATGTTGACATAAGATGCAATGAGATTGCTGATGAAATTGCGAAAGAATCGGTTGAGTTGGAGGCATCTTTAAAGGTTGATCTTAATTTGGAGGAGGCTCATAGGTTGATGCTTCGAGAACTGAGGAGTGCATGGAATGATTCTTACACTGACAGCTCGCGGAGTAAGGATAAGTTTTTTGCGGATATTTTTCCTTCTGTTTCTGGTAAACCTTGGTTATCGAAGTTAAAGCTCTCTCCTAAAGAATAGAAGACTGTAAACAGACTGGCTACTAATCATACTTATGCCAAAAGTTATTTGTATAAAATTGGCGCCAGTAACTCTGATCTTTGTAAATTGTGGAATCTAGTTCGAAATGTAGCACCTACGACAGTTTTATTGCATGCAGGGGTTGTTCAAAGTTATTCCATTCTAAATGCGTCAACCTGAGCGCTAAGATCTGCGACGCGCTACAATCTCCTGAGGCCAATGGGCTGCAATGGCTCTGCAATCATTGTAGAAAGTTCTCAACGAAGATGCTGCTGTCGAGATTTTCAGATCTTGAGGCTCTCTCAGCGAAGATTAACGAAGAGTTTAAACATCTTCATGCCTTGCTTCCAACAATGAACCAGAATCTAGAAGCACTTAAGATCCTCGAATGCACTGCTGACTCAGTGGCATGACTAACCAGTCAGCAAGCACTAGTAGGTTCTTACGATCTGGACTAACGAGGAAAGATATCGTAGCGGAGCCGCCTACGACCAACCGTACTCGTCGCAAACCTCTGCTGTTGATCAGCGCACTGTCTGCACCCAAACCATGGAATTGTCACCTTCAACCAATACTGCTTGGAATGTTGATGTTGATCCTGCTTCCAATGATATTGGCTCAACCAGATCCCAGCGTGCTAATGCTAGAAGCACACAAATTACTGCCGAAAAACATACTACTGCTGCTGTGCAACTTACGGACTCTACGTAAACTGCAGCTGAGCAGTATACTGCGCTGTCAACAGCGCCGTTAACTTCAACAATTACTGAAGTGCAACCTACTGCCGCCATTCAAACTCTAGCGACTTTTACTGCTGAGCCAGCTGTTGCTACTGCGATACCTACTGCGTACATGCAAGCCTTTACTGATGCGCAAGCTACTTCCACCACTCCAACTGTAATTTATACTGCACCCACGGTACATACTGCCACTGCTGAGCAACCCACTGCCGCCACGCCTACTATAACTGCTGCTGCAATGCTCACTGCTGCGGTTCATTCTGCCTCTGCCGCAACGCCTACTATAACCACTGCTGCTGCTCAACTTACTGCTGCCGTGCCGAGCACATCAAACAATATGCTGCTGAGCAACCGAATGCAGCTGCATTAACTATGGCTGCTGCATGACTAACTGCTACTGCAAAGACTCTTGTCGCTGCACAGTCTATTGCTTCCGCGTTTGCCGCAGAGATGACGACAAGTTCTGCTCCAAGCTACGCTTCGGTGTTGATGCATAGTGAGTCGACTTGCGAGCTGATAGTGGTTCCTCGCTTTCCACGTAAAACGCTATTCATTTCTCGTCTTGGACCATCTACAACACAGGAAAATGTGTGGTATATTTTATTAAAAATAAAATTTGTCTCTCTTAAGTATTAGTTCAGTTCCATACGATATTATAGTTTGCAGTGAAACAGGGTTGACTGACGGCCATTTAACTTCCGAAATTATTAATAATTTATCGTATAATGTATTGTTCCGTAAAGATCGATGCTCGGTTGCTACGGGGTGTCCTGATTGCAGTTAGTAATGAGCTTACTTGTAGACAAATTGCACTGCCTTTTCATCAAACCACTTATTCGATTGATCAGGTCATAGTCAAGATCAGCCTTAGAAACGATTTTGATCTTTATGTTGTTAGCTATATAACTCCATCTAGCTGTTTTGATCTTTACGAGGCTCATTTGGAAAACTGTCGTTCTATATTAGACGGTCTTAATTCTAATCAACATGTAATATTTACGGGAGATTTTAATCTGGGTAATATTGTTTGGAACTTGGAGAATGATTATATTTAACTCGATTTAATGTTAATAGTGATATTGATTCACTCTTTGTTGATTTTTTTAGCCAATATAATTTAATTCAGATTAATAACTTGTCTTATGATAATAATCGTATTTTTGACCTAATTTTTATTGTTAAAGAATTATCTATAATGATTGACGTTCCGAGTGCTCCTATTTTTAAAAACTATTCATCATACACCTAAAATTCTAGAGATGTCTGTTATACACTGTCAAAATCAGAACCTATCTCAAAGATCTGTGCAAGATTACAATCAAGTTAATTTGGAAGCAATGAAGCACAATCTTGATTCTTGTAATTGGGATTCAATGTTCTTAGGACTTAGTCTTAATTGCATGTATGATAAATTTTTAACTACGTTAAAGATGCAATTATAAAATTAGTGCCTTTAAAAACTGTAACAAAAATAATAATCCTCCGTGGTTCAATAAGAGACTATGTAATCTTAAAAACAAGAAAAATTAAGCATATAAGCGATTTCGTGAATCTAAAGAAGATATTCGACTTTAATCCATGTATTTGACTTGCCAACTCAATTTTGACACACTCAACAAATTTCTTTATAAATCGTATTTATTGTCTACTGAAGACGAACTACAAAATAATAGTAAATTTTTTGGTCTTATTTGAATACTAAAAGAAAAACGAATGGCTTGCATAGTCTAATGCGCTATCTTGCCAATTGCTCAGAGGATACCGAAACTATTTGCAACTTTTTTGCTGAAAATTTTAATTCTGCTTACTCAAATGATAGTTTTGACGTTTCCAATTTCAGGGTGCCTAATGACATGTGTGATATACAGTGTATCGTGTATCTTTTTTAATATTGGGGACGCACAAAAATGATTATAGGAATCAAAGCATACATCATACATCATATAGAAAAAAAATCAAATTCAAATTTGGTTTTGTTTTTTTTTTTAATTAAATTTAAAATTAATGTGGCTGCATTCAATTTGTCTGAGAGCAAAACAATAGCAACAAAACTTGAAAAATGTAAAAAGAGAATAGAAGTTCCAAAAATTACCGGTAAAAGTTCCGTTATTGTAAAGCACGTGTTGTTTGTTAGTCATAAACATTTAAGTTTAGTTTTGTTTTTGCGCTAGTTGTGACATTGACTGTTCCATATATAATGGCATGCTTTAAATACTGCGAAGCTCTTAAATTAAAAATTATTTCCGAATATAAAAACGGCAATTCGCAAATATCTAACAAGAAACAGATGGATATTAATCGGTCAATAGTTTGCAAATTAATAAAGAAGTATACTATCACAAAAGATGTAACAACGGTGCATTAAAGAGGGCGGCCGCAAAAGACATCGCTGCGTGATGACAGGAACATTTGTGGCGTGTTCAAACGAAATGCATTTGTCACAACCAAAGAGGTTGTTCGGACACTTGATTAAGATATCCATCACAGCACTGTTTGAAGACGAGCCGTTGAGAACGATAAAAGAAGTTACAGACCGGCAGGTGAGGTGTTACAATTTAAAAAATTCTGTCTGAAATTATGACAAGTTGCAATTTATTGTTTTTTGGACTTAGTCTTGTAAAAGAGCACCTAAATTGGACCGTTCAAAAATCGAAAACCGTTTTTTTAGCGATGAATCAAATTAACTTTATTAATTCAGATGAGATGTGCACGGTACGGCGCCACCCAGGTACACGACTTGAAGCCCGAAACTGCAAAATAAATTTTAAACACGGAGGCGGTGCCATTATGGTCTGGACTTGTTTTTAATATAATGCAGTTGAACCATTTCAAAAAATCGATGGAATTATGGATCAATTTGTATATAATGACATTTTAGAAAGCAAGATGCGACCACATTCAGAATGGAATATGTCGCTTCAGTGAACGTTTCGGCCTGATAATGACCCGAAGCATACTTCAAAGCTCATCAAAGATTACATTAGAGGCAATGGGATTCATGTTCTTGATTGGCCGGCACAATCACAATGACTTGAATCCCATCGAAAATCTTTTTTGGATTTTGAAGGTAAAAGTTTTTGGTCAAAGGTTTTCCAATAAGACCTTGGAAGCCCTAAAACTTAATTGGGAACATATACCTAATGCCAACATATCTAATTTAATAGAGTCGATGCCGCTCAGATGTGCAGCAGTTATCAAGAATAATGAATCTTACACCAAATATTAATTATGTTGCTTTTGTTTTGCTCTCAGACAAACTGAATGCAGTTACATCAATTTTAGATTTAATAAAAAAAACAAAAGCAAACTTGAATATTATTTGTTTTTAATATGATATATAAATATATGCTTGGGTTGCTATAATAATTTTTGTGTGTCCCTAATATTTAAAAAGATACACGCTTTGTAGCAGCGAACTGATTTTGTTGCTGTTGTTTTGCGCAACACTGTAAGTAGCATTAACATTACTGGGCGCTCATCACGTATGACGAGAATCGTTTGATGATATCGTTTCTACGATGCTTTAACATCACATAACCTTTCATTTTATGTATCATCGAAACGATATCGTTTTGCTAGCCTCATGTATGGCAAACAACTGTCAAATGATATCGTTGAAACGATTGCTGGGCGCGAAAGTAGTTGAATATGGGATAGTATCGTTCGAACCATAGTCGTTTTAAAAGTTACGTGATAAGAGCCCTGAATTTGATGTAGAACTTTCACTAAATAATACAAAAGGAAAAATATCTGAAGAACCTGACGGCATTGCACCAATTTTGTTAAAACTTTGTGCAAAGTCATTAGCATATCCTTTGTACATAATTTTTAGTAAGTCAATTGCCACTGGAGCGTTCCTATATTCTTGGAAAGTATCTCATATTGTTCCAATCTATAAGTCTAGTCCGAAAGAAGACGTTTGCATCTATAGACCAATTTCTATAATCTGTGCAATACCAAAACTTTTTCAAAAAAATGTTTGTGAAAAAATTTCACCATGTTTTGTTAATGTTCTATCTGATTATCAACATGGATTCCGTGCTAGTAGATCAACTGTTACTAATCTAGTTTTGTTTTCTAATTATATTGTTAATTCATTTGTTAGTCGTTTGCAAACCGATGTCATATTTACTGACTTTGCTAAAGCTTTTGACAAGGTACACCATGCCTCTTTAGTGTTCAAACTTGAGTGTCTAGGATTCCATGGTGAGTTTAATAAATGGTTGAACTCATACTTATGTAACCGTGTACAACTTGTAAAAATAAAAAATTCCCTTTCGTGTGTCATCTGGTGTCCCTCAAGGAAGTCATCTTGGTCCGTTGTTGTTCTTACTTTTCATTAATGATCTTCCCCATGTTATTAAATATTCTCAGTGTCTGTTGTTTGCAGATGATTTAAAATTATATCGTTCCGTAAAGTCTGTAGAAGATTGTAGTCTTTTACAGATTGATTTAAACTCAGCTGCCTCGTGGTGTACCTCTAATAATCTTTGTCTTTTTTCTGATAATCTTTGCTCTGTGAGGGTCAATGAAACAAATGACGTTAAGAACATATATTTATCGGAGTCATTTGGATCTGTGAATTTTTGATGGTATTCACTGTGTCCCGAACTTCCGTCACACACAGCCCCATTTTGAGAACATTTGCAGTTCGTTGGGGAGATCTGTCACCTCATTCTCGGAATTTGTCATTAAAATCCTGGTTACTGTATGATCTAATAACTCTTGTAGACCAACTTTGCTACAACTTTTTTGCACCTGAACATTGCAGGATAACATTTTTTTTTTTTGCTTCGTAGGGTGGGTAAATGTCGCATCCAATTTCTCTAGCTGAACTGCGCAAAACTTCATATTGATGCTTTGACAACGAAGCATCAAGTATCAGCCCAAGTGCCTTCTTCGGGGTGAACGGATTTGTCTAAACACTCACTTTTTTTGCGGCAGACGATATCAACTCCATTGAGGTGTTTTTACAAAAATCTTGTACCTTTATCCTCTTTGTTCGCGGTTGGCAATCCTCGGAGGCTTTTACTGGACGTCCACGTTTAAGTATATTTGAACTGCTTGGTGCTTCATTGTTTGCGGTATATTTAAACAATTTTTAAGCATTTTTCAGCCAATTTTATTATGAGCAAGAAATCTGGTTTTTATGCGTCTTGCTTTTTGCCATCTATCTTTGAACTTCGTATAAAACTCTTTTTTCAAAAATCTAGTAAAGACTTCAACATCCTCAGTAGTCATTTCTTCATTGCTATTTGCAATGACTTCGGCAGTAACATCAATATCACTTTTGGTATCAATCAATATTTCGCAAATATTTAAATAAGAAATTGTTAAATTTTCCATAATTAATAAAATAAAATATTGATATCACTTATTAACACACTTCTTACACTGCACTTGCCAATGTAATGTAACTTAGCATATCAATAATATTTGAAATTTATACCCAAATGCAGAAATTTAAATCAGAAATTGTTTATTATTGTTGGTACTTACTGTATTACTTATTAAGCTCTAACGGAAAAGATTTAGTGCAATAAAGAGAGCAAGACATAATGTGTAGTTGTTATTGCATGCAACAACATAATAAATTAATGATAACACAGCACTTAATAGTCTATCGCATATAATCGTGCTTGATCTTCTATTGTTGTTATCAAACAGTATTAGTAAACAACAATTAAAATTCAATTGAAGCGTATGCATTTTTCAACAATGCAATATATAACAATTAACACTATTGACTACTATTTACATTACATTATGTAATAATTTTAAACAGTAAAAAATTATGCCAACAACAAGCATGAACGAAAATTCATGTTTTGTTACTTTATCACTTTATAGTTATTACTGTTTTTTTTTTTTGGAAAGGAGCAGGTACGAGCAGCTGAATTTTTTTTTACTTTCAGCTGAGACTTCAAGCTGTAATTTGACATCTTTCGTTAAACAGCGCTCCACAGCGCTAAAAAGATGCAGTCCACTGAAGTTGATGAACATTGAAATTTTGAAGTTGTTTTTATTTTGTTCTACGAAATTTTTTATATGGCACTTTTTCCAACTTTTTTTAATGCAAATCTCATCTATGACAATTGTAATTTACGAAAATATACAACAAAGCCAAATGATAAATTTACTGTGATTGTACCAAAAGATTGAATATACAGTAAATTTGCATGCCATTTTAAACAAGCGAACATATATGACAAGCGTGTCTGTCCAAACAAATAATAAATATATCAGCCTAATATTACGGAATCATAATATTCAGATATCTGATAACACAACAAAATACCAAAAAAATATCCAAATCGGCGAACATGAAAAAAAAGTGCGTCGTAGTGATAAGTTACGATACTATTTCATTTACCCTTGTTTCACAGGCACTTTTCAATACTTATTCTTACACTCAAAAAATTTTGTAAGTATTACTAATAACTGCGTCCATTTTTCGAATTTTATTCGTAGTTTTCAGTCACGAATAAGATTCGTAGATTGGACGTAGATTGGATAAACTCGTCGCCAAAAAAACCCTCGCACTAAATTTTTCTACAAAATCCCAACTTTAAATAGCAAATTAATTTTTATTTTGAAAGAAATGCCAACCTTGTGTTTATTTTATGTTGTGGCATGGTTATAACAGTTATTTGGAAAAATAATTCAATTGAATTTCGTGCTTAACCAATTTATGTGTGCTATTACTGAAACAAGTGCTTAATTTAAGTTAATATTAAGATGGTACTTTCTTTACAAAAAAAGCTCTAATTCTAGCTTTTTACAAAAATAAAATAACCCAATCAGATTGCCATTAAAGTAGGTACAAATGAGTGGAGTGTAAGAAATGTGATACAAAATTATGAAAAATTTCGCTCCATGGCCCGTAAAAAGGGTAGCGGACGACCCAAAAAGAACGGAAAGAAATGATCGTCAAATTATAAGAATCTGTGATTCAACTCGATTCCAACATGCTGGACTAATTAATAAAATGTTTCACACGATGCCTCAAAAAAAATTAGTGACAGAACAGTTCAGAGGCGGCTTGACAGCATGGGTCTCAGAGCGCGGTGCCCAACCGAAAAACCGTTACTTGTTCCTTGAATGAAAAAACAATTAGTCTGAAATGGACTGGGCTCAAGTCATATTCTCAGATGAGTCGAAATTTAGTCTCTTTGGACCAGACGGAAATGCCATTGTACGCCGCAGAAAGGGAGAAAGATTTTATGAAAAATGTGTAATGCCTACAGTAAAACATTCGCCTTATATAATGGTCTAGGGAGCGATAACAAGATATGGTGTTGGAGAAATAATCATGCTGGAAGGTTCCGTGAATGCTGCAAAATAAGCCGACATAATCAATAAAGGCATTATTCCTACCTGGGAGCAACTTTCCGAACATCAAGCTTTTATCCATTTTATCGGATGTATGGTTCCAAGAAATAGATGAATACCATTTAAAAAAACTATTTGAATCAATGCCAATTCGCATACAGGAGGTTATCAAGAATAGAGGCGGTAATATCAAATATTGAGGTATTTAGTGTTAGTACTATCAAATTTTATTTTTTTATGCTTCATTTTGAATTGGATACAATTTAATTTACCTTTATTTGAGATAACCAAATGAAATATTTAAATGAAAAACTTAGTTTGTAAAATAAATAAAACAGCTAAAAATATCTGTTTCAACCGGCTTAGCACCATTTTTCAAATATTTGTCAAATTTCGAAAAGCAATGTTTTTTATGACAAAGTTTATACATTTTAATAATATAAATGGTTTCTTTAAGAAACTTTCTTACAATCATTATCTTTAATTTTGTTTTATCTATTTATACAAAATTTTCATTTTTAAATGATTTTCAGAGATAAGTTCAGTGCGAGGGTTTTTTGGCGGCGAGTGTATATTACAAATGTTTTATTCGTACAAAAACAAATGTATATTGTACGAATACATTTGTTACATTTACTAATAATGAAAAAAAAACAACATTCTTTCTAAGCTGGGGTTCCCGAGAAATAATTTCATATTTTGTGTTAATAAAGTAGCTGATATATGTCCGGTGCCCCTGTCGGTAAATGTCCTGCCTCTGCACCGCCGCAAAATGCAGCAGGCACAATGTACGAACGAAGACCGAATCGGGCACTCGTCAGTTTATTGTGTCCGAATATAGTCGCTCGTTTCTGAACACTTTATTGACTTAATACAGACTTACAGCCCTATTCTGGCAGCTTAACTAAGCTCACCACATTAACAAAATAGTTAATATTAACAATTTGTTAAGGTTTCGTATTCTGCTGCAAATTTAAAAGCTCTTTTCCTTGCAATTTTGTTAATAACAGAAAGAGTCTTAACAACGAATGAAATGTATGTGCTTAGATAGAAAATTGTTGTGAAAATAATAATAAAATACAAATTATAATATAATATTGAGTTTAAATACATTAAACTGAAAAATGGAAGAATTTTTTACTTATTTTAAGTGTTGATAATGAAATCTTTCAGTAGCCGTGGCAAATTTTTTAAGCGCTTGCAAAGTCACAAGCTGCACTCGAAGCTTCTGTTTATATAGCGCATCTCTTCTTTCAATAGACATATCAATTTTCACCATGCATGGTGAACTTTAAAAGCTTTTTAAGCTTTTATGTTGTTAATGATTTTTAAGAATACCAACATTTACATAACATAACAATCAGCTTAACAAGAGCTCCTTAACTATTTCTTGTTAAGCTAACAACCAGAATAGGGCTGTTACTACGGTACTATTTCAGGTGACTTTCGATGTACTTGCTGGGCATGTATCGGGTACATTATAGTAATGACTCAGGGCAGTTTCGATGCATATCAGCTACTTTATTGACACAATATATGAATTCTTTTCTCGGGTTCTGTTCGCTGAAGCTCCATTGCATTCGGCTTAATGTCAATGTGGAATTTTTTTTTTATAAACTTCGCAGTTTTTGGTTACTACTCGTAGCTTTTAAAAATAAAATTGAGTCCGATACTCAGGACTTTTGTGCCTTAGTATTTTTGTACGGACACAAATTGTTTCTCGGAGTTTCAACTACGGTTTTTTAGCTTACGGGCCACGTACTCTTTCAGTAAACTACGGCCACCTTGCAATCATACATTCCCTTATATTCGGTAATTGCTTAACAAACCAGGCTCAACCAACAACGATTTCGGTTGTAAATTTTTTAAATTCAACTAATACTTCGTACATTCTACGAATAATGCGTATGTACGGTCAACCTACGAATGAATTTTTTCTACTAATATTAATTTAATTCGTAAATAGTACGAAGCCATTCACGTTTTTTAACAGGTCCAACCATTTTGAGAATTTTCTGGATTTTTTCGCGTCACATGCTTATTTTATATCCAGGATTCAGAATCAAGATTTGGAGGAAGGTTCTGGAATATGTTTAGAAAATTAATGGAGCCCAAAACCCATCTATACATGTACATATATTTCATACGGATTCATACGTTTTGAATTAAAAAAATAAATTTTGCAGTTTGTATGCTGCTAGAACTGATGCATGTTGTTGAAAAAAGAATAAGTCAGTTCCAGGCGGGGAACATTTCAAAAATAGCGACAACTCTAATTCTTAATTTTTGCGGATTATGTAGATTTTTTTTCTCCTAAATTTAAATCTGATAAATTTCAGGCCACTCGCAATTGGTTTATGAGTTATAGGCCTCCAAAACTGGAAAAATGGTCTCAAAATCGTGCTGGTTTTATTTATTAAAAAAAAAATATTGGGAAATTTTTGTATTCTTATTTGAAAGGATGAAAACTTGGGGGCTAAATAGTAATTAATGCTATTTTATTTAAGGATAAAGGTGACATCACATTATTCAATTTATTAAATTACTAAGAATATTTGTTGAGAAAAAATGTTTGAAATTACATGAAAAAAAAATTAAATTTGAAAATGTTTCGGGAATGATACGAGAAAGGGTTTTACCCCATCTTTGAAATATATATCATTTTCTTATGTGTACAAACGTGTGTTAACAAGCGTATCATGATAACAATATTAGTATCAAAAATCTCAGAAAATATATAAATTTATAGCTTACATTTTCTTTGTGCATTCTGGACACCTTTATGTCTTTTGTTCCCCCCTAGAACAAATCCTGCGGACGCCCTTGCTTATGTTGAAAGAGCTTAATAGTATATCAGCTTTCTATGCGTTCATGGATTCTTAACAAATTCTTTAAAAATAAAAGCACAATAAAAACTAACAATGCGTATTCTGCAAAGTGACGTTTTTTGAGTTGTGTCGTTATTCTAACAAATGAGCGATATATAGTGAATATTTTACTTCAAAACTTATGTGCAAAATTCCAAGTATAACATAAATTTGAGTGGCATTTTTAGAGATTTTATTGTTTTGTTAAAGTGGCTTTGTAAGTGAGGTAGGCGTGGTTTTCATCCTATTTTGATAATTCTCGAACTTGAACTTCGTTTTTGTAATACAAGCACATATACCAAATTTCAATACGATAGCTTTAAAATTGAGGCTACAGTCGTATCGACAGACATACGGACAAACGTACAAGGAAAAATCGACTCAGGAGGTAATGCTGCACCAGAATATATCCTTTTCTAAACCTGCCACTCCTCTTTTTAGCGTAACAAACGGAGTTACAAAATTTATATACCTCTTACACAGTATGAGTGGGGCTATAAAGGTCTGTGTACCCAAACGTAAGTAAACTTGGCGTAGTGAAACGTCAAAAATATATCGGTTATATGGGAAAAATATATCGGTTGATATATATATATATATATATTAGGCCGGGTCAATTTGTATGGACGAATTTTTTGGAGGTCTGGCTCAGCGAAATTCGTAAAATACATGTAATTTCAAGACTTTTTCTCCACTACAGCATATACAAATTCTGAAAAAAAGCTGTGCGGACTTTCGTAAACAGATTTTGTTCTCAATTATAAAATATGAATGTATGAATGTATGTGTATGAATCTATTTACGAAAGTCCGCACAGCTTTTTTTCAGAATTTGTATATGCTGTAGTGGAGAAAAAGTCTTGAAATTACATGTATTTTACGAATTTCGCTGAGCCAGAATTTGACCCGCCCTAATATATATATTAGGGCGGGTCAATTTGTATGGACGAATTTTTTGGAGGTCTGGCTCAGCGAAATTCGTAAAATACATGTAATTTCAAGACTTTTTCTCCACTACAGCATATACAAATTCTGAAAAAAAGCTGTGCGGACTTTCGTAAATAGATTTTGTTCTCAATTATAAAATATGAATGTATGAATGTATGTGTATGAATCTATTTACGAAAGTCCGCACAGCTTTTTTTCAGAATTTGTATATGCTGTGTGGAGAAAAAGTCTTGAAATTACATGTATTTTACGAATTTCGCTGAGCCAGAATTTGACCCGCCCTAATATATATATATATATATATATTATTCTAAATTGTATATAAAAACAAAAAAAAAATAAAATTATTAAAATTGTATATATCTAGTCAGCAAGGAATATATTCCATTGATTAATAAATGAAATGATTTATAATGTGTGTCAATGGACTTATGATATAAGGTAGTAAAAGTATTATAAATTTGATGGGAACACCATCTTCACTCACTGCATTTGACTTAATATGCATCACAAAATTTCCAACATAAATTTCACTTACAGGTGTGAATTCAAATAAATGCGGAACATATAATTCTGGTGTGGAAGTTACAGTATTACTAAAAGGTGTAATATTTTCAACAAAGAAGTCATTTAGTATGTCCGGGTCAACATTAACTACAGGGGAATTATTTTTTCGCACACCAAGACTACTTATATTGTTCCATAAAGTTTTGGTGGGAAAGGAAAATTTAAGCTTGGTAGAGAAATACCGGATCTTGGATTGCCTTGTTAAGTTAACAGATTCATTTCTGGCTAACCTATAGCTTTCCCAATTTGCAGATGAAGGATCTCTTCTCCAAAGTTTGTGTAATCTCTTTCGTTTTTTTATTGCGTTAAGAACATTCTGTGAGAACCAAGGACAAGATGCATTATTTTGTCGTACTGTCCGCAGAGGAACATGTTTTCAAATAAATATTTCACAGGAGTTGTAAGGGAGCAAAGTTTATCATCAACTGAGCTATGATGCCAGCAGTCATTAAACGAAATCAATGAAACATCATGAAACAAGGACTGATAATTAATATTTTTAAAATCACGATACAAAAAGGAGGTAGGTGAAACATTGCGAGACATGTTTACATTTAACGAGCAAAATATGAAATCATGATCAGATATGAAAAATAATTGATCAAATAGTGAAACGAGAGAGAGGTCTGACACGATGAAATAATCCAAAAGACTTGGAGTAGCATTATTTGAAAATCGAGTGGGTTCAGTTGCATTAACTACAGATAAACCTGATGAAGATATTTTATCAAGCATCGAAAGTTGAATAGAATCATTAGACAAAAGATGAACATTGAAGTCACCGCACAGTAAGACAACATCATGATTTAGGTTATATTTTTGTAAATCAGTAAACAAGGGATCAACAGGATGACATTTATTGGGATTATAAACACAAGACAATAACATTTTAGTGCTATTGTCTGAGATGCTAATAGTAATGAATTCAATTCCAGGATCTTTAGATTTGCTCAAAACATTAGCATTCAGATTAGCTTTACAATAAACAGCAACACCTACACCTTTTGTTTTTTAAAACAAGGACTTAAGGTAATACTTAAGAAATTTAAACAAATAATAAAACTACATTTTAATAATACAGACAAATTAAATGCATTCGGTATCAGCAGCAGTATTATATACGATATTCTGGAGATCATCTTCACATCTAATTTTAATACCTTCAGCGCCCTTAGACATGTGGATTTAGATAGAACCACGAAAAGTAAATGCGTTAAATAAACGTTTTTTGCGTTTGAAGGCGATTGCAGCTTGTAGAAGTTTTCTGGTCTCCTTAGTAAGGCTTTCGTGAATGAAGACATTGAATTTAAGTCAAGACCAGCATCCCGCAGATTAACAGCTTTCTGTGCCCGCCTGCGGTAATCACCAAAAGTCTTAACACACGATTACGATCAAAGGGCGTATACAATTTAACAGTTAAAACAGGGTTAGAGTTGTTTAGTTGGGGCTTACACCGAAAGATATCTTTCACAGGAGGTGCCATGAAATCTATAGATCGGTATATTAAGTTAAAAATGCCTTTTAGATTTTCTCCACTTATATTCGGTATTCCAAACAAGACAGCATCAGAACTATGGTCAATGTTATTATTGTTGTGGTTAGTGCTAGAGCTACTATTGTTATTGTTGCTATTGTTACTAATCGTGGATAATTTCAATTGTAAATCATCGCAGATTAATGAGAGGGCACTGACTTGATTCTCTAGCAAAATCGGAGAATCTGGTATTAAGTTGTTGTTGGATAGAGCTCACTTCGTTTTCCAATTTATCAAACTTACTAGCAAGATCTAACCAAGAGAGACGCTTGAAAAGTTGATCAGTATGCTGTCTGAGTCGATTTTCTAGTTGGACATTTTCTAGTTGGACATTTTCCTCTAGCATTCGCAGTAAGTCGCTCTTCTAATGCCTTAAGTTGAGTGCTGAAAAATAAAGCGCTGCTACTCTGACCAACAGTACCTATTTTTGGCGTTCCTTCCGTATTATTGACAACACGTTGTTGTTTTTGTTGTTGCTGTTGTTCACGTTGTCTGTATTGACGAAGGCTTCATATTCTCAAAGTTATCGACAGCAGATTATGTGACAGAGAAAACAATTTATTTAGCAAAGGCGAAGAAGCGAATGGTGGGAGACAGTATAGCGGTGTAACCGAAACGATTGCAGCAGTATGACCACTGATTGGACTTTAAATAAAACAAGAATAATTCACTAAATTTTCTCATTAAAAACGTTTGCTTTTATTGTTTTTATTATTGCAGTATTGTTTATATTGCAGGCTGTAAATTTTTAAATACTTCTATGATCTCATGTCTTTAGTTTTAAATATATGAAAAGCCTTAAGAAGACTAAGGCCCGTTAACTCATCTCAATTTTAAACAAGGGTTCTTTAAGAACACTTGAAGTATGGTACGTGAAGTGTCGGTAGATTTAGCAAAGCTGCGACCACGCTTCATCAAATTTACAAAAAGCAAAATTGAAGAAAAAAATGCCTGTACTGACTTTTTCAAAATAGCCAAATTGCCACTTTGTTGTGGTGCCATAGATTGTACTCATGTGAGGATTCTTCAACCAGGTAACGAGATCATAAGAAACCTATGGTGGCAGAAAAAGCGCTTATCCCGTGAGCAGCAGAATGAACAACAATGTTTTAAAACAGGTAATTCAAAAATGCAAAAAAAACAGGGAAACTGGGGGCGATGGAACAATGTAACATGTCTGACATGTCTGACAACCTGGCGAGGCCAGCATAATCTTTGTGAAATCGTCTCAAGTCGACTCAAACCTCCACGTGGTGTTTCCAGGGCAACGTCAAAACTGACAACCGTTAGTTTGGCGGCTAATCTGAGCGGCGGGCCTCCCTAGGCTTAAAATAGGTTGTGCGTCGGGTTTGAAGCCCACCCGTAAAAACCAATTTCAATGAAAACAAACAAGAATAGAAGAAAAATTATCCCCAAATCTGATGACGACTTCCGCAAACGAAAAACTGATAATGATTTACGGATATGCACCTGGAATGTCCGAACCCCTAATTGGGAAGGTGCCTCTATCCAACTGACTGATGTCTTGGAGAGATACAAAGCTGATATCACTGCTATCAGAAATGCGATGGAAGGGACAAGTTGCATTCGGCATGTACCCTGTGATATCTACTACAGCGGCCATGCGGAGAAGCACGAGTTTGGATGCGGATTTGTAGTTGGCAAGAGACTACGGCCCCACGTCCTGCGATTCACACCTGTGAACGAACGACTTGCCATAATCCGCATCAAGGTTAGATTTTTCAATATAAGCCTAATATGTGCGCACGCTCCGACAGAAGACAAGGACGATGAGATCAAGGAAATTTTCTACGAGCGCCTTGAAAATGCTTACGAACGCTGCCACCGCCACGACGTAAAAATCGTGCTTGGTGACTTCAACGCTAAGGTGGGCAAGGAAAATATTTTTGGTCCAACAGTCGGAAAGTTCAGCCTTCACGACAACACCTCCGATAACGGAATGAGGCTGATTGACTTCGCTGCAGCACGAAACATCCAACTAGATTCAAGCATCTCAATATTCATAAAGCCACCTGGATGTCCCCTGATCAAAAAACAAAAAATTAAATTGATCACGTTTTGATCGACGGAAGGCACTCTTCCAGTGTATTGGATGTACGCACGATCCGTACACGTCTGTGCGCAGCTAAGAATACACGCAACCCTACACAGAGAAAGCTAGACGTCGACAAGCTGCAATCGAAACAGACAGCCGATGCTTTCGCCACTCGACTCTCACTCCTGCTTCAAAGCACTCCTCCAATCGATGATATATGCGCGCAGTGGACACACATTTCCAACTCCATGCGTGCGGCTGCTGAAGAGGTGATTGGCTACCAAAGCCCTCGCCGAAACCAGTGGTACGACCAGGAGTGTCGCGACGCCACTGCAGAGAAAGACGCCGTCTACAAAGCCACCCTGCAGTCGGTTGTAACGCGTGCTGCTAAGGAGCGATACAAAGAAAAGAGGAGGGAAGAAAGACGTATTTTCAGGCGGAAAAAAGAGAGGCAGAAAAGCGCGAGCAAGAGAAGATTGAGATGTATGGTGACAGGAATGAGGCCCGAAAATTTTTCGAAAAAATAAGACGCCTTGCCGATGGTTTTAAAACCGAGGCCTCTTCCTGCAAGGATGAAAACGGGAATCTAGTGACAGATGTCCAGAGTACACTGACGTTATGGAGGGAACACTTCTCTAAGCTTTTAAATGGCGACGCTGACAATCCCGCCAATAGAGATGATATTCCGGAAACCCCAATTGCGGATGACAGCGTCGAGGTTCCGCTGCCTGACTATGATGAAGTTCTGACAGCTATAGCTCGTCTTAAAAATAACAAAGCCGCGGGAGCTGATGGCTTACCTGCTGAGCTGTTTAAGAACGGAGGCGAAGCTCTACTTAAATGCATTCACGAGCTTCTATGCAGAATATGGTCGGAAGAATGCATTCCGAACGATTGGAATCTCAGTGTGCTCTGCACAATCCACAAGAAAGGCGATCCCACTATCTGTGCCAATTACCGTGGGATAAGCCTGCTTAATATCGCATATAAGGTCCTGTCGAGCGTTTTATGTGAAAGATTGAAGCTCATTGTAAACAAACTGATCGGACCTTATCAGTGCGGCTTCAGACCTGGAAAGTCCACAATCGACCAGATTTTCACGCTACGACAAATCTTGGAGAAGACTCAAAAAAAAACAAGTCGACACCCACCATCTTTTTGTCGACTATAAAGCCGCCTTCGACAGCCCAATAAGGAAGCACCTGTACTCCACCATGTCTGAATTTGGTATTCCTGCAAAACTAATACGACTTTGCAGGATGACACTGAGCAACACCAGCAGCGCAGTTAAAATCGGGAAGGACCTCTCCCCACCATTTATTACCAAACGAGGTTTCAGACAAGGTGATTCCTTATCGTGCGAATTTTTCAACCTAATGATGGAAAAGATCATCCGAGCTGCTGATCTAAGACGTAGTGGCACAATATTCTACAAGAGTGTTATGCTGCTTGCGTATGCTGATGACATAGATATCATTGGCCATAATACGCGCGAAGTCAGTGCAGCATTTTCCAGATTAGAAAGAGAGTCAAGTCGAATGGGTCTGTCAGTGAATGCAGATAAGACGAAATACTTAGTGTCAACAAACAGTCCCAGCGTCTTGGAAACCACGTTACCGTTGACAATACCTCATTCGAGGTTGTGAAGAACTTCGTTTATCTGGGATCCAGCATTAATTCAACCAACGACATCAGCATTGAGATCAAACGAAGAATAACTCTTGCCAACAGGTGTTACTTTGTGCTCAGTAGGCAATTGAGAAGCAGAGCCCTCTCTCGACGAACGAAAATCACGCTCTATAAATCGCTTATCATGCCCGTCCTACTTTACGCATCACAAACCTGGACGCTGAGCAGTTTAGATGAAAAGACTTTAGGAGCATTCGAGAGAAAGATTCTTCGTAAGATCTACGGACCAATCTGCGTCAATGGCGAGTACCGAATACGGTGGAATGATAAACTGTATGAGCTGTACGCTGACATCGACATAGTCAAGCGCATTAAAATCGAGCGGCTTCGCTGGCTTGGTCATGTTCAGCGCATGAAAGACGATGCTCCAGTGAAGAAAACATTCGATTCGGTACCCAGCGGCGGTCGAAGCAGAAGAGGACGACCACATCTTCGTTGGAAAGACCAAGTAGAGGACAACCTGACGAAGCTTGGAATTTCCAACTGGCGCCAGCAAGCGAAAGACAGAAATGGCTGGCGCAAATTCTTAGATGAGGCCAAGACCGACATACGGTTGTAGCGCCAACTAAGTAAGTAAGTAAGTAATTCAAAAATGCATTTTAAGTACTAAGTACTTTTGTTTGATTTTAAGAACATTAAATTAATCCTTGTTTTATTTATTGCGATTTCAGTTGGAGGTTTTGGAGAAATATATCGGAAGACAAGTGACAGTGGACTTAAAATTTTATATATTGTCGCTTAATGGCCCGGTTCGACGCATGACTCCACCAGTTTCAATAATTCTCACCAATAAACACCAAATATTTTTTAGAAAGTCAAACATTTAAAAATTTTCATATTATTGGAGGTAAGGGATATGCTCTAAGTACGTACTGCCTGACTGCACTGAATGAAGTTTCAAATCAAAAAGAAAACTCCTTCAACGAAAGCTTAATAAGGTCGAGAAATGTCGAGGAAAAGCAATATGAAGTACTCAGGCCACGTTTTCCAATACTAGCCACCGGTATAAGTCTCCAAATGGACACAACACAAAGCGTCATTGTTGCGTGTGCTATGCTCGAAAACATTTTGGAAATAATGCCAGTTTGTTCATCAACCGTCAATATTCATGAGTGTAAAAAAAAATGTGATATCATTATCTGCTGTCTTAAAAATTAAAACTCCCTATTCCAATTCCCCGGGAAAAATTATTCAGAACTGGGGTTCTAATTGCACCAACCGAAATTGCACCAAAATACAATACCATGCAATTTCGGAAGATTGTATAATTTTCTTAAATAAACCAAGTTCTTCGTTAAATTTAAATCAAGTTTTTTTATTTTAATAAATATTAAAGGTTCTCATCTAAGCATGTAACTGGCCCGTAAACATTGTGAACTTACATATGGGCATTTCTAAACTGGCGTTACGGACGATTTGTACGAAGTACTAAAAAAAAGGATGAAAATGTTTAATTTTTAATATTTGCGTAGTAATTAAGTAGCACTATATTAAGTAAAAACAATGACAACAATCGACCCTAAGGATTTTAAGATATAAGCAAAAATATGTGCTGACGATACGTTACAAAAAAAAACGGAAGTGATTTTTGACTTGGATTGGGTAAAAACTCTCTAAATTGGGTAAAATTTTTTTATACAACTTTTTTTAGAAGAGCTTAAAATAACATAAACATCAAATTGAAAAATCTTCTTTTTTATTAGGCTTTTTTATCTGGCGTTACGTTACTGGCGTTACATTACTAAAAATTCCATTGTAGTTTAATTGGGTAATTAAGTAATTAGGTAGTTAAGTTATAACGTAATTTAATATATTGTCCTTTCCTTGCCTAAACCATTTTTTCATTATCTTTATCTAATGCCTTCCATTTTTATTAAAACAAAAACTTTACGAAACATTTACTAAACATTTACGAAAGTTAAAATCTAAATTTGTGAATCAGTGCAGACGATTTGATCATCATGGTTAATAAACTTATGTAGAAACTGCTTGAATTAATAAAATTAAAATGCTTCTCTTATATAATATCATCAAATAATAAGTTTTTAATAAGTTTTAATTTTTTGGTCACTTTTTAGACTTGGTAGTCACTTGGTAGACTTTTCTGTGGAACCTCCCATATGTGTAAACTATGTGTCAAAATTCGTATGGGCGTGAGTTTACATCATTTCCGATCCTATTTTGGTATGTAAACTAGAACGTAACTCTACTTGTGTTTTCTGTGTTAATAAGGTTTTTTAATGTTTTAAAATTGAATAAGTGATCCTAGCCCTGACCCTAACCGCAGCTAACATTTTGTCGACATTTGCGCTATATACACTTTATCGCTCATCAAAAGTTTAAATATTTTACATGTTTGCATGCTTAGATGAGAGCCCTTATTACTTATAACAATAACAAAAACATAACAAAATCCATTCACAGTTGTCACTTGTCGAGTTCCATTTGAATGTCACACAATTTAATTTGCTTTTGAACTACCTCTAATTGTGCAATTTTAATTTTTTTATCTATTGCTATTTTACTTTTTTTTTTAATTTTGTAATTAATTTCAGCTTTTCTCTTTTTAGAGTTTGGGGAGTATAAAACTCCCAAGAAATATCAACAGATTCTTTGTAATCGACATAGTTTTGATTCATTTCAAGAGGAAATGCCTGGATATCACTTCTGTCTTCTTCAAATATTGATTCAAAAGGAACTCCTGTAAAGATATCTACAGCGTCGCAATCGTATGAATTATTATTCCAACCACAGTTTCTTTCGGTTATATACTCTAAATGTTTTCTACAGAGTGGGTTAAGTATGAGGGAGCCTTAAACGGCCCATTCTTTGTTCTTTTGAGGTACCACTGCTCTTCTCCTTTCTTTTTTTAAAATTTTGTTTGATGTTGTGGTACTTGTTGCGTTAAATTGAAAGGAAAGATCTTTCCAATCTATGTTTTTACTTCTCATTGAAGACCCATCCGTCTTCGAGTTTTCAATGGCTTCTTTACTTTCCGCTACCAATTCAACAAGTAAGTCAGTATTCACCTGGCTGAAATTTGATGCATGCTTGCGCTTAGTTTTACCTCTTAAAAATAATATTTTAGTAAAATGTAAAGAGTACTAAACTTAGTCACCATATGTTCATTTCACTGTATGTATTGTTATTGGTCTACTGTCTCAATTTAAATCTGCAATATCACGCTGTTGAATTTGATATTGATTTTGAAAATTTTTTAAATAATTTTAACCTCTTTGAAATGTTTGGAAATTTTAAGTCAAAATTTTAGAAAATTAACTGCAGTGCTGCTCAAATTTAACAAACAGCACCTACAAATCCGAGTTTAAGTAAACTGTCGATAAAAGTGAGATGAGTTAAGAAAATAATTTTAATTGTGTTTAAAATTTAAACTTTGGTTAGAAAACCTGAGGTTAAGGAAGTTTAACTTTTGAGATGAGTTAACGGGCGAAAATATATGAAAAATACTAGTATTTTTTAAAGCAATTTGATGAATTTTATTCGTTGATTTCTCATTTAGAATGGAATGAAGAATTTGATTTGAATTCGTTGTGTATTGTGTAATTGTTGAAATTAGTGTTTCAAAGAAACTTTCTCAATTAAAAAATAAATATTTATTCTTCACTTATTAGTGCAAGTGCAATAGTCTTAACTCTTATTTTTCTGAATTGTCAGTTCTTTCAATAGATTTTAATTATTTTGTTATATGTGGTGATTTTAATGTTAATATTTTATGTAATGACAGTAGAACACAATCTATATGTGAGAATATTACATCCGTTGGTCTGTCTGTTGTAAATGATACCACGCCTACACGTTTCTCGTCTAACGATAGTCCTAGTCTTCTTGATTATTATCTGAAATTTCAACTGTCCTTTTGTTTGACCAAATATATTTTTTATCCGATCATGACCTTATTTTCTGTACTCTTGACATTAGCTTATCTTGTTCAGCTACGTCGCATACGTTTTCATATCACGATTTTAAGTCTATTGATTCTACTCTTTTCTGTGATCTGTTTGTAACTCCTTCGAATAATGTGTGGTTTTGTCTTAATATTGAAGATAAGCTGACCATATTTACAAGTGCAATAAATGAACTGTTCGTAAAACATGTCCCTTTGAAAACTGTTAATATTAAAAATATGTTCTGCCCGTGGTTTACAAATCAGTCTGTAAACCACTGATTTGTAAACTAAAGACATAAAAAAATAAATAAGTTGCATGCAATATGAAAAAAGAATCCTTCATCTGAAAATGGGAAAACTATAAAAGTGCTAGGAATGCTTCCACAGCCATAATTAGGCAATCAAAAATAAGGTATTGCTCAACCAAACTCAGAACCACTCTTCCACCTAAAGTTTTATGGAACAATTTAAAAAACTTAAGCATTGTTGACAAGCAAACACCTAACTGCCAGATTCATCCTGACCGTCTTAATGAATATTTTCTGGCTAGCGCCAATGTGTATCAAAATTACACGCCAAGTTCCCATACATTTTTAGGTACTCCTATTGAACATACATTTCAGTTTACCACGGTGACAGAAGACGATGTTGCAAAGGCTGTATTGAATATTAAATCAAATGCTGTTGGTGAAGATGGTATAAATATAAAATTTGTAAAGATTATTTTACCACACATTCTTAGCTCTCTAAGGGCCAGTTTTTCAGTGCTAGTTTAACTCTGTTTGAAGTTTAAACTAAGTTTAAACCATGAATCTAGTTTTTCAGTGAACTTTAATCGAAGTTTAAACTACCAATGTTGGTGAGTTAAGCTCTAGTTAATTTTCTGTTTGTTTTTTCTTCACTGCTGGTTCTATCCATCTGCTTGCATTCAATAATATGTTTAAAATCTGCAACCAGCGCCAGCAAGTATTCTACTTCTTCTGTATTAAAGTTGTTCCTCCTTTTATTATTTTGTACGCTCATTTTTCATAAAAATATTTTTTCTTATTTAAGCTTTTTTCTATTTTGCTTCCTATTTTATGGCAAATTTCATTGTCAGCTGTTAGAAATTCTCAGTAACTATTTGACGTTTGCAAGTGTTGCCATATTATTTATTCCTAATCTGCATGTTATTAAACCAGCACTGAAAAACTGATTGCTTAGTTAAGCTCAGATCAATTTTAATCTACGATTAACTAATCTCAAGTTAAACAAAGTTTAAACCAGCACTGAAAAACTGGCCCTAACTCACATTATCATTTATTGTGTTACTACATCGTCTTTTCCACATTTGTGGAAATCTGCTATAGTATCGCCGGTGGGAAAAAAAATACAGCTTGTGAACCGAAGGATTTCAGGCCTATAAGCATCCTGTCTTCATTATCTAAAGTATGTGAATCTATCATGGCTAACCAAATATCATCATTCTTAAGTGAAAATAATCTTTTGTCTCCATTCCAATCTGGTTTTGCGCTGGTCACAGTTGCTCTACTGCTACGGTTAAAGTAAAGGAAGATATAAGATCTTATTATGATGATGGTAGACTAACTCTATTGTGTCAAGTATTGTCTGCTTGATTTTTCAAAAGCATTTGACATTGTAAGTCATGAACTCCTTTGTCAAAAATTAAAATATTTCTTTGGTTTCTGCGACAGTGCCACTCATTTGTTAAGACGCTATTTGACAAATAGAGTACAAAGAGTGAAGGTCGGTACTAATTTTTCATACTATAAAGCTGTATGCTGTGGTGTGCCTCAGGGATCGGTTCTTGGCCCGCTGCTCTTCTCATGTTCGTGAATGACATTTTCACTGCTGCAGATATTCGTCCATACATGCTTATGCTGATGACGTTCAGATTTACTTGTCTGGTAGAACAAACCTCATGCAAGATTTAGTATGCAAACTTAATGAAGATCTTGACAGTCTAAACCAATGGGCTATGAAAAATAGTCTTCGCCTTAATGTACTTAAGTCGTATTAAGTATTATTAAGTCTGTCTCTAAACAAAATATAAGCCTTGACTCCATTCCAGACGTTATGTTGGGTGATAAAATCATAAAAATAGTTAATAGTGTTAAGTCTTGGATTAAATATCAATGCTTCCTTTACGTGCACAGATCATATCAACAGTGTAGTCCGCAAAATCTATTACATCAGGCGTAACCTTAAGATGTCGTCTGAGTATACACCTATTGATCTATTTATTTATTTATTTATTTATTTATTTATTTATTTATTTATTTATTTATTTATTTATTTATTTATTTATTTATTTATTGCTTGTCAAACAGAGATGACATCTCTTACAGGCTATACAAAATATTTGATTAAATAAAAATTAAAAATAACTTAAAAACATTATAACAAATAACATACAGTTAAAAAAGTTCGAGAACACCTATTTGGTTAAGGACCAGAAAGAGATTGATTTTAAAACAATGTCTAGAACAATTATTAAAAATATCAATATCAGCTAACAATACTTTAGTTATGCGAAGACAATGAGTCAATGGTTCTTGCTGAGCAAAGTTGCTTCTCAGTGTATTGCAACGAAAATGGAAACACCCTCTTAGGTTTCTACGAGGTGAATAAAAATTAATCATAGTTAAGATACATGGACATTGAATATTGCAGTGAATGACATCTCTAATAAAAACAACAGAATACATTATGCGACGACATTCAAGTGAATTCAGACTAAACAAAGCACAACGTGTTTTATAGGAAGGTAAATTGATTTACCAATTCAACCTTGAGAACAGATATTTAGAAAAAACTTTCTGGACTCTTTCCAGTCTCCGCATATGCGAGGCATATGAGGAATTCCATATGACACAACAGTATTCTAAGTAAGGTCTTACCAGGCTTTCAAATAGTACCTTGATTGTAAGAAGATTTCTAAAATCTTAAGAATTCCTCTTTAAAAATCCTAGCAAATAGTAAGCCTTGGGGTATGACATAATCAAAATGATCTTATTAATACTGTAATAGACTACGACCGTATCCTAGTGGGTAGAGTATGCTTATGCTGATGATATTCAGCTACATCTTTCTCGTAGATCTGGGCTCATGGAAGATTTGGTATGCAGGTTAAATGAGGATCTTGAAAGTATAGAGAAGTGTGCTACTAGTAATGGGCTTCAGCTTAATGCATCTAAGTCATATGTGTTACCCATCAGTAAAGATAGTGTTTTTTTCGAAGATATTCCGGATCTGATTTGAAATGGCAAAAAGCTCAGTCTCGTAAGCAAAATTAAAAATCTTGGTTTTCATATCAATTCTACTCTTACCTGTTCTGATCACATTAACAGCGAAGTACAAAAAATTTATTTCATCTTACGTAACCTCAGAGTTTCAGTGCAATTTACACCTGTTGAAATGAGGCGTAAACTTCAGCTTTTACTGCCTGTAATAACCTACGCAGAATGCGTTTATAGCAAATTAGACTCGCGATCTCAATTAAAATTATGTTTAGCTTTTAATCAAGCTTCTAGATATGTCTTTGGGCTACGCAGATTTGACCACATTTCGCAATTATCTTAATGGCCGGAATTGCATCTTCCTGCATAAGATAATGACTGATAAATTGCCTCCATATTTGTTTCAAAAAATTCAATTTGGTCGCTCTACTAGAAGTTACATGCTTACTCCACCCAGCTTTAACTATCTAAATTCTACAAGAATGTTTTTTATTAATGCCACCCGATTGTGGAATTCTCTACCAAGCCACGTAAGAGCTATAAAGGAAGCAAAAAAATTTAGACGTGCTGTACTTCAATACTTTTCTACTTACTGAACACTTCTCAGCCAGTTTTCTTCAACTCTACTTCTTAAAATCTATTCTCCACGCTATCTCTTCAAACTCACTCTATCGCTACTTATTATTAGGTTAAGTTCTTTAATATGTTTAATAATTATATTTAAGTTTAAAAATTTTATTGTAATAAATGCATTATAATCTTTGTATTACCGCAGTGTACTGTGCATTAAAAGAACTAAGTTCTTATAGCACTATGAATAAATAAATAAATAAATAAAATAAATAAATAGAGTGCGTGGCCTCTAAGCTAAAGAACTGCGGAAGCCTGGGTTCTATTCGAGCTCAGACAGAAAGTTTTTTCAATTGAATTAATTTTTCTGTTCGGTCGTCACCTCTCTGCAGACAATGGCAAACCTTGAAATAGAGGCCCCTCTTCCATTTCGTAACCCCAAACGTACTGACTGGGCCAAATTTGCCAAAGTGGCTAGCCCAAAAATCCGTTTTTTAGTCTATAAGCAAATAGATAGAATCTTCCGTGGAGGCCCAGGAGCAAACCATGCAGGTTGTCTTTAGAGTGTCATGTCCCACTAGCAGGGGCAAGAAGAAATCTCTTCCTCCGTGGTGGAGTAAAGATCTATCCGACCTTAGGAAAATTTTCAACTCGTGTCATAGGCATTGTCTTTGGTAACCATACAGAGGCATCCTCAAAACCTACAAGAAAGCAATTCGAGACGCAAAAAGCATTCTTGTCAGGAATACTTCAATAATCCAATATCAAGAATAAATCCAATGAATCGACAATATAAAAGAATCGGCAAGACTACGCAAAATTCTGTCCAAAGAAAGCACCAGTCCATCTTTCATTAGGAAAGAAGATGGTACGTGGACAGAATCTACCAATGAATCACTAGAACACTTACTCAACACACACTTCCCCGGCTGCAGGAGCAGCTGCAATGAGATCTTAGGTTTAGAATCACCTGAGGCAACTGCGGCGGTTCCGACTGGCTCTTTTATCTCAATGGAAAGGGTTATCTGGGCCTTAAGCAGCTTCTCTCCATACAAATCTCCAGGTCCCGACGACATTCTTTCAATAATGTTACAGAAACTACAAGATGTAGTGCACCTATCCTACTCTCTATCTTCACAAATTGCCTCTGCCTCAACTACACTCCAAGGAGCTGGAGAAGAGTTAAGGTAATATTTATACCCAAAGCTGGGAGGAGAGGTCATGAATCAGCAAAGGATTTTAGACCAATAAGCCTCACATCATTCGTACTGAAAACCCTAGAGCGTGTACTGGATATTCATCTCAGGGACGTTGTAAAGGGTGCTAACATATCCAGCGCTCAACACGCATACCTCAAGGGCAGATCCACAGATAGCGCCCTACACGAGGTTATTACTACTTTTGAAAGATCCATCTTCTTTAAACAATACACTCTTGCGGCCTCCTTAGACATAGGAGCTTTTAACAATATTCATACCAGAGCCATTCTTGATTCTCTCACCAACCTTGGTGCACAAGCACCGGTGAGAAACTGGATAGTCTCAATGCTCAGTAACTGAATAATCCAGGCAGACCTAGGTGGCTGCCAACTCACGAGATTTGTCAGTAGGGGTACTCCGCACGGAGGAGTGATCTCCCCCTACTCTGGCTCATCGCCATGAATGAAATTCTTAATACATTAAATTGCAATGCGGTCAAAGTGGTGGCTTATGCGGATGACGGTTTTGTAATGGTGTCAGGACTGTTCCCCTCTACGCTCAGCTAATGGAGGTTGCTTTGGGAAAACTCAGTGTCTGATCAGGAACTGATGTTATTCACCACAAAAACCAAAGCGCCACAATTTGTCCTTCCAAAGCAAAACAACCAACCTCTTACACTATCCAGTAGCGCAAAATATCTAGGTGTCATTCTGGATCCTAAGCTAAGCTGGAAAACTAACATCGAACAAAGGGTCAAGAAGGCCTGCATAGCCTTCTACGCCTGCAAAAAGACCTTTGGTAGAAAATGGGGTCTTCAACCAAAAATGCTCTTATGGCTATACACAGCGGTAGTGCGACCTATCTTGGCGTATGGTGCACTAGTATGGTGGCTTGCACTGAATAAAGCATACAACACAACAAAACTAGCTCGGATCCAGCGATCCGCATGCATAGGTATCACAGGGGGTATCCGCTCATGCCCCACTGATGCACTCAATGTCCTGACACATTTACCTCCCATAGATCTACACATTAAGCTTACCGCAACAAACAGTGCAGTCAGACTCAGAGAGTCATACAACTGGCGGAATAGGCCATATGGACACAGCAACATTCTAAATCCGCTACCTCGGGAACTGATTCCTGGAAAAACGGACTACGACACACCCAAACTCGACTTCACGAAATCCCTGGCCGAGCTTTTTGCGATAAGAGAAGCTTGTCGCAACTTAAGTAGAGCTAACACCAATAACCTTAATGCAGCTGTTCTGACGGATAGCCAAGCTGCCGTCAAATCTTTAGCTGCGATCAGCACCAACTCCAAACTGGTAAGGCAGTGTAAGGATGAACTGGCCCGGCTAAGTCATCAACTTAGCATTACTATAATCTGGGTTCCAGGCCATAGGAATATTTATGGTAATGAAAAGGCGGATGAATTGGCTAGGCGGGGTTCTTCCCTTGACGTTTCAAGAGCGGAACCACTCGAAGTTCCACTGAACACAGTTAAGGGAGGAATTCATTCTTACTTCTTAACCTTAGCCGGTCGTAGATGGAGAGAACTACCAACCTGCAACACATCAAGAAAATGTGCAGGGTGTCAAAATGGTATCAAAACGGCTCACTAGAGCTACTTGGATCCTACTTGTATGTAGAATCGCCATCTAAACCAACCAACCAACCATGGCAAACCTCAGAGAGTTAAAACTGCCATGTAAAGCTTCTTGAGAACATAAGCCGTTCGGAGTCGGCATTAAACACGTAAGTCCAGTTCTCGGTCATTTGTGATCAAACATTTAACAATACGCACAACACAATTGATCAATAGAAGCTAGGTCAAAGTCCTTCCAAGGGCTGAAATGGCCAGTTTATTTATTTATTTAATTATAAAATATAACTGAACTGCTTCTATAAAAAGAGAACGATTGACATTTCGAAATATTAAGACAAAGATCATTAAACGTACACCACGATGCAGCTAAGTTTAAATTAATATGTAAAAGACTGCAATCTTCTACAGACTTTACGGAACGATATATTTTTAAATCATCTGCAAACAACAGACACTGAGAATATTTAATAACATGGGGAAGATTATTAATGAAAAGTAAGAACAACAACGGACCAAGATGACTTCCTTGAGGGACACCAGATGACACACGAAAGGGAATTTTTTATTTTTACAAGTTGTACACGGTTACATAAGTATGAGTTCAACCATTTATTAAACTCACCATGGAATCCTAGACACTCAAGTTTGAACACTAAAGAGGCATGGTGTACCTTGTCAAAAGCTTTAGCAAAGTCAGTAAATATGACATCGGTTTGCAAACGACTAACAAATGAATTAACAATATAATTAGAAAACAAAACTAGATTAGTAACAGTTGATCTTCTAGCACGGAATCCATGTTGATAATCAGATAGAACATTAACAAAACATGGTGAAATTTTTTCACAAACATTTTTTTGAAAAAGTTTTGATATTGCACAGATTATAGAAATTGGTCTATAGATGCAAACGTCTTCTTTCGGACTAGACTTATAGATTGGAACAATATGAGATACTTTCCAAGAATATAGGAACGCTCCAGTGGCAATTGACTTACTAAAAATTATGTACAAAGGATATGCTAATGACTTTGCACAAAGTTTTAACAAAATTGGTGCAATGCCGTCAGGTTCTTCAGATATTTTTCCTTTTGTATTATTTAGTGAAAGTTCTACATCAAATTTAGGGCTCTTATCACGTAACTTTTAAAACGACTATGGTTCGAACGATACTATCCCATATTCAACTACTTTCGCGCCCAGCAATCGTTTCAACGATATCATTTGACAGTTGTTTGCCATACATGAGGCTAGCAAAACGATATCGTTTCGACGATACATAAAATGAAAGGTTATGTGATGTTAAAGCATCGTAGAAACGATATCATCAAACGATTCTCGTCATACTTGATGAGCGCCCAGTAATGTTAATGCTACTTACAGTGTTGCGCAAAACAATAGCAACAAAATCAGTTCGCTGCTACAAAAGCGTGTATCTTTTTAAATATTAGGGACACACAAAAATTATTATAGCAACCGAAGCATATATTTATATATCATATTAAAAACAAATAATATTCAAGTTTGCTTTTGTTTTTTTATTAAATCTAAAATTGATGTAACTGCATTCAGTTTGTCTGAGAGCAAAACAAAAGCAACATAATTAATATTTGGTGTAAGATTCATTATTCTTGATAACTGCTGCACATCTGAGCGGCATCGACTCTATTAAATTAGATATGTTGGCATTAGGTATATGTTCCCAATTAAGTTTCAGGGCTTCCAAGGTCTTATTGGAAAACCTTTGACCAAAAACTTTTACCTTCAAAATCCAAAAAAGATTTTCGATGGGATTCAAGTCATTGTGATTGTGCCGGCCAATCAAGAACATGAATCCCATTGCCTCTAATGTAATCTTTGATGAGCTTTGAAGTATGCTTCGGGTCATTATCAGGCCGAAACGTTCACTGAAGCGACATATTCCATTCTGAATGTGGTCACATCTTGCTTTCTAAAATGTCATTATATACAAATTGATCCATAATTCCATCGATTTTTTGAAATGGTTCAACTGCATTATATTAAAAACAAGTCCAGACCATAATGGCACCGCCTCCGTGTTTAAAATTTATTTTGCAGTTTCGGGCTTCAAGTCGTGTACCTGGGTGGCGCCGTACCGTGCACATCTCATCTGAATTAATAAAGTTAATTTGATTCATCGCTAAAAAAACGGTTTTCGATTTTTGAACGGTCCAATTTAGGTGCTCTTTTACAAGACTAAGTCCAAAAAACAATAAATTGCAACTTGTCATAATTTCAGACAGAATTTTTTAAATTGTAACACCTCACCTGCCGGTCTGTAACTTCTTTTATCGTTCTCAACGGCTCGTCTTCAAACAGTGCTGTGATGGATATCTTAATCAAGTGTCCGAACAACCTCTTTGGTTGTGACAAATGCATTTCGTTTGAACACGCCACAAATGTTCCTGTCATCACGCAGCGATGTCTTTTGCGGCCGCCCTCTTTAATGCACCGTTGTTACATCTTTTGTGATAGTATACTTCTTTATTAATTTGCAAACTATTGACCGATTAATATCCAACTGTTTCTCGTTAGATATTTGCGAATTGCCGTTTTTATATTCGGAAATAATTTTTAATTTAAGAGCTTCGCAGTATTTAAAGCATGCCATTATATATGGAACAGTCAATGTCACAACTAGCGCAAAAACAAAACTAAACTTAAATGTTTATGACTAACAAACAACACGTGCTTTACAATAACGGAACTTTTACCGGTAATTTTTGGAACTTCTATTCTCTTTTTACATTTTTCAAGTTTTGTTGCTATTGTTTTGCTCTCAGACAAATTGAATGCAGCCACATTAATTTTAAATTTAATAAAAAAAAAACAAAACCAAATTTGAATTTGATTTTTTTTATATATGATGTATGATGCATGCTTTGATTCCTATAATCATTTTTGTGCGTCCCCAATATTAAAAAAGATACACGATACACTGTATATCACACATGTCATTAGGCACCCTGAAATTGGAAACGTCAAAACTATCATTTGAGTAAGCAGAATTAAAATTTTCAGCAAAAAAGTTGCAAATAGTTTCGGTATCCTCTGAGCAATCGGCAAGATAGCGCATTAGACTATGCAAGCCATTCGTTTTTCTTTTAGTATTCAAATAAGACCAAAAAATTTACTATTATTTTGTAGTTCGTCTTCAGTAGACAATAAATACGATTTATAAAGAAATTTGTTGAGTGTGTCAAAATTGAGTTGGCAAGTCAAATACATGGATTAAAGTCGAATATCTTCTTTAGATTCACGAAATCGCTTATATGCTTAATTTTTCTTGTTTTTAAGATTACATAGTCTCTTATTGAACCACGGAGGATTATTATTTGTGTTACAGTTTTTAAAGGCACTAATTTTATAATTGCATCTTTAACGTAGTTAAAAATTTATCATACATGCAATTAAGACTAAGTCCTAAGAACATTGAATCCCAATTACAAGAATCAAGATTGTGCTTCATTGCTTCCAAATTAACTTGATTGTAATCTTGCACAGATCTTTGAGATAGGTTCTGATTTTGACAGTGTATAACAGACATCTCTAGAATTTTAGGTGTATGATGAATAGTTTTTAAAAATAGGAGCACTCGGAACGTCAATCATTATAGATAATTCTTTAACAATAAAAATTAGGTCAAAAATACGATTATTATCATAAGACAAGTTATTAATCTGAATTAAATTATATTGGCTAAAAAAATCAACAAAGAGTGAATCATTATCACTATTAACATTAAATCGAGTTAAATATAATCATTCTCCAAGTTCCAAACAATATTACCCAGATTAAAATCTCCCGTAAATATTACATGTTGATTAGAATTAAGACCGTCTAATATAGAACGACAGTTTTCCAAATGAGCCTCGTAAAGATCAAAACAGCTAGATGGAGTTATATAGCTAACAACATAAAGATCAAAATCGTTTCTAAGGCTGATCTTAACTATGACCTGATCAATCGAATAAGTGGTTTGATGAAAAGGCAGTGCAATTTGTCTACAAGTAAGCTCATTACTAACTGCAATCAGGACACCCCGTAGCAACCGAGCATCGATCTTTACGGAATAATACATTATACGATAAATTATTAATAATTTCGGAAGTTAAATGGCCGTCAGTCAACCATGTTTCACTGCAAACTATAATATCGTATGGAACTGAACTAGTACTTAAGAGAGACCAATTTTATTTTTAATAAAATATACCACACATTTTCCTGTGTTGTAGATGGTCCAAGACGAGAAATGAATAGCGTTTTACGTGGAAAGCGAGGAACCACTATCAGCTCGCAAGTCGACTCACTATGCATCAACACCGAAGCGTAGCTTGGAGCAGAACTTGTCGTCATCTCTGCGGCAAACGCGGAAGCAATAGACTGTGCAGCGACAAGAGTCTTTGCAGTAGCAGTTAGTCATGCAGCAGCCATAGTTAATGCAGCTGCATTCGGTTGCTCAGCAGCATATTGTTTGATGTGCTCGGCACGGCAGCAGTAAGTTGAGCAGCAGCAGTGGTTATAGTAGGCGTTGCGGCAGAGGCAGAATGAACCGCAGCAGTGAGCATTGCAGCAGCAGTTATAGTAGGCGTGGCGGCAGTGGGTTGCTCAGCAGTGGCAGTATGTACCGTTGGTGCAGTATAAATTACAGTTGGAGTGGTGGAAGTAGCTTGCGCATCAGTAAAGGCTTGCATGTACGCAGTAGGTATCGCAGTAGCAACAGCTGGCTCAGCAGTAAAAGTCGCTAGAGTTTGAATGGCGGCAGTAGGTTGCACTTCAGTAATTGTTGAAGTTAACGGCGCTGTTGACAGCGCAGTATACTGCTCAGCTGCAGTTTACGTAGAGTCCGTAAGTTGCACAGCAGCAGTAGTATGTTTTTCGGCAGTAATTTGTGTGCTTCTAGCATTAGCACGCTGGGATCTGGTTGAGCCAATATCATTGGAAGCAGGATCAACATCAACATTCCCAGCAGTATTGGTTGAAGGTGACAATTCCATGGTTTGGGTGCAGACAGTGCGCTGATCAACAGCAGAGGTTTGCGACGAGTACGGTTGGTCGTAGGCGGCTCCGCTACGATATCTTTCCTCGTTAGTCCAGATCGTAAGAACCTACTAGTGCTTGCTGACTGGTTAGTCATGCCACTGAGTCAGCAGTGCATTCGAGGATCTTAAGTGCTTCTAGATTCTGGTTCATTGTTGGAAGCAAGGCATGAAGATGTTTAAACTCTTCGTTAATCTTCGCTGAGAGAGCCTCAAGATCTGAAAATCTCGACAGCAGCATCTTCGTTGAGAACTTTCTACAATGATTGCAGAGCCATTGCAGCCCATTGGCCTCAGGAGATTGTAGCGCGTCGCAGATCTTAGCGCTCAGGTTGACGCATTTAGAATGGAATAACTTTGAACAACCCCTGCATGCAATAAAACTGTCGTAGGTGCTACATTTCGAACTAAATTCCACAATTTACAAAGATCAGAGTCACTGGCGCCAATTTTATACAAATAACTTTTGGCATAAGTATGATTAGTAGCCAGTCTGTTTACAGTCTTCTATTCTTTAGGAGAGAGCTTTAACTTCGATAACCAAGGTTTACCAGAAACAGAAGGAAAAATATCCGCAAAAAACTTATCCTTACTCCGCGAGCTGTCAGTGTAAGAATCATTCCATGCACTCCTCAGTTCTCGAAGCATCAACCTATGAGCCTCCTCCAAATTAAGATCAACCTTTAAAGATGCCTCCAACTCAACCGATTCTTTCGCAATTTCATCAGCAATCTCATTGCATCTTATGTCAACATGGCTTGGCGTCCAAACAAAGTGGATTTGTTCAACCGCAGACGGTTGTGAATATATGCAACACAATAATTATTAGTATGTTTTTTCAGCAACCTGCAAGCGTTTTGGCTATCCGTAAAAATTGCAAGCCTAGCAATACCGTCTTCAATGGCAATATCTATAGATTTTCTGATAGTCCACATTTCACCAAAAACCGAGGAACAAGAAAACCGAATACGAAGTAGAACCTTTGATTATGAGTAATTGTAAACCGCACAACCAGCAGCATTCACAGAAATTGAAGCATCAGTAGCAAATATTTTAAAACCATCACTTTGAAACGCTTGAACTCTTGACACAAAATCAGCTCTAATTTGTTCTACCGCTAGATTTGATTTTTTACCGGAAAGGTTGTTTTAAGTGAAAAAACATTTAAATGCTTGCGGAATCGCACTTCTGTATTAATGGCATTAAAAATATCTTCAAATTTTGTTAAAACCATGCTATAGCTGAAGAGAACCCGACCTGCAGTCCTAATACTCTCATACAGCTCGTAATTGTCAAATTTAATCTTTATAATCTCTCTGGCGGATAAATAAACACCACGCTCACACGGTGGAAGCTCATCCGCCAAGGCATAAATCACTTGAACCGGGGTAGAGGGAGTGAGCTCAAGGCATCTTATTAAAGTTTTATTTTGAAATGTTGCAATTTTTTATTTGTTGTTTTGGGCGTATGCTTGGCCGTAGTCCTCGCATACTAAATTTTGGATCTCACAAAACTTTTGTATAAATGTACCCCTATTTTGGGACTTAAACCCTCTTTTACAGATGACAGTATTTTTATCATGTTTGCATTATTAGCAGCCTCTCTACAGCCTCAAGTCATTTATACACATATATAGGTGCAGAGTTGCGTTTCCTGTACGCAAAACTTCTGATTGATAAAAAAATTGATGTCATCAAAAACAATTTTAACCATTTTAAACTATCAAAAACTAGAAGTTGTATTTTAAATCAAAAATTATTTAAACAATCAAACATTTAGAATTTGTATTTAAATCATAAAAAAAAAACAATTTGATTTTTTCCTTAAGCATAAGATTAATAGTTTTTAGAAAGACCGATATTAGTGAGATAGGCGGAAAATTCTTGTAGACCTCAGATTCTTTCCTTCTTTTGAATCGGAACGATTTGAATGACCCTTCAGGACTCTTTGATTGAACACTGAAGAAACACGTATTATTATTTTCTTCATTCTATGAATGCATATCAAGAGAACGTGCTCCACCCTAAACCCCACGCACAAAACACAAAAATTAGAAGACTCATTCAAATCACTTATTTTTTCCTTCCAGCTATCCCTCTTTGCCAACTTCACTGCAGACTTCCAGTCGTTAATAGCCTTAATAACCTCCTCAAAATTTACGGGGCTGAGAAATTTATCACATTTTTTCCTTGTGGAAATCTGAATCCTAAAAAGTTTTTTAAGATCGTCGTTACACCAGTATTTTGGGGTGCAGGTTTTTTTTTAGCTTGAACGTAACATCTTTTATGCAATTTTCAAAAGTAGACTCAATTAATTCAAAATCTGGCTCAAAAGAAACATTATTTAACGATTCCAAAAGGATATTCTTGGCTAGAAACTTCTTAGAAAACTGTATGCTATCTGGAAAATCAAATACCACTAGGTAGTGGTGACTTGTACCCAATAAAACAGGAAACGTTTTCCACGTAAAATCAAAACTAGAGTTAGAAAAAGACAGATCCAGAACAGTGCCCCTTGAATTAATTCAATAGATCTCTTTTAAACTTAAAAGAGCCATCATTCAAACAGAGCCATCATTCAAATCATTTTTACCCCTGGGAGAATCCCAAAAGTTACCCCAAGCCATCAAACGAGCATTAAAGTCGCCCGCAAAACAACATTATCAAAAACTTCAAAAAAGGAGATGCTTAACCTCACATTAAAAATCAGCAAGATCAATACTTGGTCCAAAATAAACTGAACATAAAATAAAGTTATGATTTACATTAATAGTCTTTACAATTAAAATATCAAAATCAGAATTAAAATTAATTTTTTTAAATTTGATAGATTTTTGACACCAATGTCTACACCACCATAACCATCAGATCTTGTCTTCCTTACAATGACAAAATTTATTTTATTTATTAGTTCTTTTGTAATAAATAAGCCCTATTGGCCAATAAACATATTACAAAGCATATTTCATTCGAGTAAAAACTTAAAAACTATTGTATATACAATACCGGGTAAAGCAGAGAACAACAAATCAAAATTCAAACCCTGTGATCATCGTCAAGTTCTACACTCCGCATGACCGAAATCGGGTTTTGAAAGCTTTTGGTGACTACCGCAGACGTGTTAAGAAAGCCGTGAATCTGATCAATGCAGGCTTTGAAGCAGATCACAATATCTACATCCACGAGTGCCTCAGCGCTGATACTAGAAAGCTATTACATGCTGCTATTACCTACAAGAAACGAAAAAGTATTTACAATGCTTTCACCGTCCGAGGGTGTTTACACATTCGGCTACACAAAGGCTCCCAAAGTATTCGAATCAAAAATGAAAGCGAGCTGCACAGCCATGTTCTTGCTGCCGAAGGAATTTGTGAAAGATGCCCGGAAGATGAAGTTGTTCCTGCCTAAGTTTAAGTTTTATGTTTTTGCGTTATTTAATTTGTCTTTCTTTAACCTATCTATCTTCTTTTTATTTCTATTTGCTTCCTTCATTCCATTTCTTTGCGTAATATGTACACTTACTTCTTTTCTTATTTTTATTTCTTTTAATTTTTTATTTCTTATATTAAAAGTTAATAATAATTTTAACAACTGTGCTGCAAATACGCGTCTTTTTATCTCAAACCATATCCATTGTGAGTTCGAATAATTACGGTCGTTGTTGTTCTAGAGACAATCTCTATACTTTAATTCGAATATTAAGCAGGCAAGCGACGGGACTACAGGTATGTCATATTAATGCGCAAAGTTTAAATAATAAAATTGATGAGTTTCGGTACATTTTTGAAAACTCAAACATGGATATAATTTGTGTATCTGAAACATGGTTTCAGCCTTCTGTTCAAAATAGTGTCTTTAGTGTAAAGGGTTATAGATCATTTCGTGCGGATCGAGAGTCTCATGCCGGTGGGGTTGCAATTTTTGTTAAAGATGGTATTACATGCAACTTAATCAGTAAATCAAACTCTGAAGATAATATTGAATTCCTATTTGTTGACATAATCTATGAATCCAAAAAACTACTTGTCGGCACAGTTTATAGGCCAAATCGTTATATCCATACAGAAAACTTAATGTTGAAAATTGAATCGGTGGTAAGCTCCTATGCTGACATCATAATTTGTGGCGATTTTAATTGTGATTTATTGGTTGAAACTCATTTATCTGATGATATGTGTGCACTTGGTCTTACGTCGCCAAACTGCACCACACCCACACACTTTTCCAAAAATAGAAATTCGCTGCTAGACCTCTTTTTTGTCGGTGATAATGATAAAGTCTTACTTTATGACCAGTTATCTGCTCCTGTTTTTTCCAAGCATGACCTGATTTTTCTTTGCTATAATTTTCAGCTGCTAATACCAGAGCAAAAAATAACATACCGAGATTTTACAAATATAGATTTTAGCTCTCTTCAGACAGAGCTCAATCACGTCGACTGGACAGAAATTTATCACATGCTATCAGTAAATGATAAGTTAGATTTCCTACAACGTAACGTCAATTCATTATTTGAAAAACATGTTCCTCTTAAAACTAAAGTTGTAAAGCACTATCTAAGGCCCTGGTTTTCCAGTACCCTTAAAAGTTTAATGAAAAAACGTGACGCAGCGTATAATAAATGGAAACGTCTCAAAACACCCGAGCGTTATAATATTTTCCGAATATGCAGAAACAATGTGGTCAGGGCGGTGAAAATTGCCAAGTTAGCATATTATGAATCTAAATTTAGCTCTGCCATAAGCAGCAAAACGAAGTGGAATATTATTCGGCAAATTGGAGTTGGTAGAAATATTTCGCTTACAGACACTAGCGTAGACGTCGAGGCTCTAAATAACAAATTTATAGATATACCTATGTCAGCGCCCAGTGTCAACTGTTGTCGCATCTTTCAGAGATCTATCAACTCGTACTCAGCTTTTAATTTTCAATGCGTTGAATATACAGAAGTACTGCGAAGTTGCTTAGAGATTAAATCTAATGCCGTCGGTTTCGATGAAATACATCCCAGGTTTTTTAAGTTACTTCTTTCTGCTCTAACCCCTTTCATTATTAACATTTTCAATACCATCATAACGAAATCAGAATTCCCTGCTATTTGGAAAAAAGCTAAAATTATTCCCATCCCTAAAACTGGTAATGAATTCCGCCCCATAGCAATTTTACCATATCTATCAAAAGTTTTTGAAACGCTGATGTACAACCAAATAAACAAATTTCTTTTGGACAATAAACTGCTAACTGACAGACAGTCAGGATTCCGACCTAAGCGTAGTTGCGTGACTGCTCTACTTGACGTCAGCGATGAAATTCGAAATAACCTCGATCGCAATGAAATCAGTTTCTTGGTTTTGCTAGATCATTCGAAAGCTTTCGACACGGTTGATCACCAAATTTTATGTTCGAAATTATTAAATGTGTTTAATTTTTCCGCCACTGCAACTCGACTAATGACCTCTTATCTCACAAGCCGTTAATATAGGCAGCGTTACTTCCAATTTCTTACCTGTAAACCGTGGCGTTCCTCAAGGCTCTGTAATGGGCCCTCTTTTATTTTCGGTTTATATAAACGACTTACCAACTGTGCTGCAAAATTGTGGTATACAAATGTACGCTGATGATGTACAACTGTATACTAGCTGTCGCAAATGTGATATTACTACGTGTGTTGATAGTCTGAATGCTAATTTGTGTAAAATTTACGAATGGGCTTCCGCTAATAGCTTAAGCATAAACCCAAATAAGTCAAAAAGTTTAATTATAACGAGAAAACATAACTCTTCTTTGCCCTTTCCGGACGTCACGATAAATGGGTCATGTATTGAAGTTGTAAAAACGGCAAAAAATTTGGGTATTACCTTCAGCAGCACTTTAGATTGGACGAATCATGTCAACATCACTGTAGGAAAAGTTTATGGTATGCTACGTAGCCTATGGGCCACACAGTTTTTCACCCCCTTTCACATAAGAATGTTATTAGCTAAAACGTATCTTGTCCCCACCTTATTGTACGGATCTGAAATTTTTGCATACTGTGATGCTGCTAGTAAGCGCAAGTTGAACGTTTCCTATAACAACATCGCTCGTTATGTCTTCGGACTTAAACGAACCGACCGTATATCCCAGTATGCAAAAAAATATTACACAAAAAATATGCACAAAATTATTTTTACCAAAGAGCCAGTTTACCTATATAATAAACTAAAATTTTTAAGATCTCAGCGCGGAAACAACCTAGTCCAACCAAAACATGCCTGCTTAGCGTCCGAACGTCAGTTCTTTGTTAATTCCATACGTCTTTTACTTTTCTGTTTTACTTTAGTCTCTATGCTTATGTTATTATATGTAGTCCAACAGCCTGCTGGAAGTCTGCACTAACAAAGCATGTTTACTGAAGTTGTTTTTAGAATTTTGCTGACAACATGCTTTGTTAGTTCAGACTTCCAGCAGGCTGTTGGACTACATATAATAACATAAGCATAGAGACTAAAGTAAAACAGAAATACAACAACAAATGTGAAAATTATGAAATTGAGAAAAAACTGAGAAATTGACACTTCAAATCTCATCGCCCCGGTGGTGCAGTGCGTTAGTGCGCGCTTGCACGGGTATCACAAAGATTTCTGATGACGCCTTTAGCCGGGCAGAAATTGTGCAATAAGATCAGCTAGTGATTTTTCCTTTTCATATTGAAAAAAACTTTGTTGTTGTTGTTGTTGTTTGTTGTTTCTTTGGAAAGATTCGTTAGAACAATTAATTGTTCTAACTTTGACCTTAAGCTCAATAAACGATTTTAAACTATCAAACAACTAGAATTTGTATTTAAAATCAAGTATGATTTAAACTATCAAACATTTAGAATTTGTATTTAAATCATATAAAGTCAACATAATAAATATAGAGGTCATTTAGGAAAAAACTTTAATCAAATGGTAGAGCTCGACCAAACGGAAACAGCTGAAAACAAAATCAGCAAAATTCTAAAACAACTTCAGTAAACATGCTTTGTTAGTGCAGACTTCCAGCAGGCTGTTGGACTACATATAATAACATAAGCATAGAGACTAAAGTAAAACAGAAATACAACAACAAATGTCCAGTTGATCTCGTCTATTAGTTGGTGTCGGTTGTGTTTTATCGTGTTATGTAAAAGCCTTTGTTTGTTATATTCGTGAGTGTATTAAAACTGTTTCAATATCGTAATTACTTAAATATTATATTGTACTTACTAATATCATTAATATACAACTATTCCATTAAATAATAATTGTGCATTTAAGTTGTGTAAGTTTAATTCTTGCATATTAACTTTGTTTAACTTGTTTAGTTAATGCAGTGTTGTTGTTTTTGCATGCTTACTGTGTTTTACTTTCTTCTTTGTGCGGTGATTTGTTTATCTTCAGCTCAGTGAGTGTTGTTTTTGTTTTTTAGTTTCTACTAAACTGTGCACAAACTGCCTGAATATAATAACCCTAAAAGCACATTTTGCATCTGCTCATTTTTTAAAAATTAAACATGGATTATTTTTCTGCAGAAAATATCGTTGCTTGTTCTTTAGACGAACTTTGCAAAAGCCAAAACATTCTGAACCCCATGTTCAGCTGTTCTGGTCCATGTGAGCAAATGTTTCATGCATCTTGGCCGGTATTTCCAAGTCATGCCTTGACGACTTAAAATCTCTGCGATCAGGTCTTCGCTGGTACTGTGCTGCGTGCAGGGCACTTTCCCTAGATGAACTTTATTCAAAAATTAAGCTTTTTGGGGAAAGTCTTAACTCGTTAAACAACAATTTTCGAGAAATTGTAACATTTTTTAGTGAAGTTAGGGCCGCACCCAGTACCAGCGTCTATGATGAAAATTCCATTTCGGAAAATATCCCGCTTGCTTTGTCACAGACTGTTTCTTCCGGGACACTTTCATCAGAAGACCATATTATCTCAAAAAGAAAGAGAAAAAATAAAACTTATAAGAAGCGAAAATCATCTGGATCTACTTCTCAGACCAAGCAGCCCTCAGCACTGCTTTTGAACAGGAACACTCCAGTTACTTCCTCGTCACCTTCTAACATTCCTTCTTTGACTAATAGTTCAGTTTTGACTCCTATTGAGCCTAGAAATCTATCAAGCTTAAGGGCAGTGTCGAGGAAAAAAAATTTATTTATTTCACGCCTTCAGCCCGACACAACTGTTGAAAATGTATAGACTTTTATCAAACATAATAACTTGTTGAGTCAAAATGCATTTTGTTCATGAAAAAAAAAATAGGTAATAAACCTTCCCATGCTTCCTTTATTCTCACAGTTCCAGCTGAAGAGTTTGCAACTGTTCTAAACTCTAATTTGTGGACGGATAATATACTCGTTACAGAGTTTCAGCCTAAGAATAAGCCTAGAGGGACGGCTCGTCAATCCCAAAGAAACTGAATAGGCTATCCCTTTACTATCAACATGTAAGGGGATTACGCTCTAAGACGCGAGACATATTTTTAATGTCTCAGAATTTCTCTGAGGATATTATCGCACTGATTGAAACTTGGTTAAACGGAAGCATTACTGACTTAGAATTGTTTGATGACAGTTTTGAAGTTTATAGAAGAGATAGACACGCTGACAATACTTCTGCTGTCGGTGGAGGTGTCTTATTAGCTGTAAGGAACTCCTTCGTTAGTTCCATTATTGTTATCCCTGCTCTGCTAACATTGAACTTATATGCGTTAAGGTTGTACATTGCAATTCTAATGTATGTCTTATTAATGCATACGTTCCTCCTAAGAGCAGTGTAGAAGTTTATGCAAGCCTTGCGGATTGCATAGAATACGTTATAAGCATAATTGACGTTAATGACGAGATTTTATTGTTAGGTGATTTTAATCTGCCTGACTTGAAATGGGAATCTTCTGACGATGATACATATTTTTGTGCATCTAATTCGAAGACTCGCCAAGAGCATATATTTGTTGATAGTATATGTTCTGACTTACACAATTGCATATAAAATTACGAAAGGAGCTTTTCAGAAATTTGTTAACATACATAGATACATATTCATATTTTTTTAGTCCATACACAAAGCGGACGTTGTTATTAACAATCAGTTCAAGACGTTTAATGTTATATGCCAGCGTTCCAGAGTAAACTTCAATGCACAAGACATGAGAAATGCATGGCCAAGAGTGTATTTCACATTCAACGGCAAGTACGTATTAGTGTAATAATGTTTTCTTAAAGTAAACCCGACCTTAGAGCTTAGTGCATTTATGTGAGATTCGAAAGTTGAAAGACTATCAAGAATTACACCAAGGCATTTAATTTTTTCAACAAAATAAATTTGCTCACCATTGAGTGTAATATTCAACTCATTTGTAACGGCCCTTGATGAATTAAACTGAATACATTGAGTTTTTGAGGGATTGAAAGTTTTCGGACATCCACGAGGATACAAGTGAAAGATTATAGTTTACAGTGGATTCTAAAACATCAAAAAACTTAGCATCATTTGAGAACAATAGTTGAATATCATCAGCGTAAATGAATGGTTTACATGTACCAGCATCGAGGACTCCAACTGAACCATTGACATATAACATAAACAAAAGTGGACCGAGCACACAGCCCTGTTGGACACCAGAAACAATACTAAGTAGATTAGACTCACATCCATTATAAGAGACATATTGTTGACGACTACTCAAATAGGATGACAAAAGCATGCACGAAGAATTGGAAAATTTAAATTCAGATTTAATTTATTTAATAAGGTTGTAATGATCGATCCTATCAAACGCTTTTGATAGGTCCAATGAGACGAGCACGCTTATTTTATTTAAATTTATATTTTCTCGAATAGTATCCGTTAGACCAAATAGCAGCGTAGCAGTAGAGTGGTTGTTCCTAAGCCCAGGCTGACAGCCAGCGGCAAGGCTCATACGATTCGTATATGCTATACCTTGATTTTTTTATAAGGTTTTCGAAAACTTTGGACAGAGATGGCAATCTACTTATCAGTTTGAGGTTATTCAATGAGTGATAACTCTAGCTACTTTCCAGGCTAATGGAAACGTTGAAGTAGTTAAAATATTAACCCCTATTCCTGAATCCGAGTCGAGTAAGTATCGTCGTCAAGAGCTCGCTTTCACCAATGAATTTGTAACGGTCAGCTTCTTAACTTAATGAGCGGTAGCGGTCAGCACGTACTGGCAAGGGTCTAGCTCGTCGACAACCGGGCGGGGTGTTTGCTACTTCATTAAGCAAAACCGCTAACAAAAAAATACTACGTGCTTCTCCAAAATTTGAACTCTACACCAAAAGTAATTGAACTGAATCTAAACTTACCCCAATAAATAGCGGAATCTACTACTCCTCATCACCCGACAGTTTCTGGCCTTTTGGATCTGATTTTGTGATCCATTATTTGCCCACCCAACCATGTGTTCTTTTCTACCAATCAAATTCCATGGACACCCTAAAAGGAACGAACGGCTACTAGGTCAAATCACGCAAAAGTTTAAATGTTCATCTTTTGATTTTTATTCATTTTTATACTCATTAAAATAACATAAGCAAAATATTACAAAGTATTAATAACTTAATAACCATCTATCTTTGTGTATGTGTGTGTGAAAATTAGAATTCGTCTTTGTTTTCAACTAGCAAAACTTTACTTGACATTTCTTTGATTTTCTTATGGCATTTGTTTATATATTTTTTCCCACTATCTACATTAAAAAAATATTATTATTTATTATTATGCTAATATTAAAAATTTTTTATATATAGTAACTATTACCTATATTTTTGGTTATTCCAACTTCAATGAAGAAAGAAAAGTAAATAAAGAGAGGCGAAAGAAATTTTAAGATAATATATAGTTACGCACAATTGGTGCAAATAAAACTTACATGTTTGTTTTTGTTGTCCGTCCGCTGGCCAGTCGTCGGGATACCAACACGAAGGGGTGGTTAGGGGAAATGTATTTAAGTTTACTCACTTATTTTTTTCTTATCTTAAAGTTTCTTTACTTAGGCTGGAATTTACTTTTTTTTCTTTTGTTTTAAACTTAACTCTCAAAATTTAATGGTGTTCTTTCTTCATATGTTTTCTATTGTGGGTTCTGATCTGAACTTCTTAATAATTGTCTTGTTTTTGTTGTTTTTTTTTTTTGGATTCACGATTTAATGAATTTAAATATTTAACCTTTCTTTCATATTTTTGTATATTTTTATTTTCACACACTTACACCAACTTATTTTAGGTTTTAATACATTTTTTTTTTATTATAACTATATGTGTTCGGTTAATTAATATTAGATATATATTTTTTTGTTGTTTTTTTTTTGTTTTTTTTGTTTTTTTTTTTGTTTTGAAAACTAAAGATTTAAATTTTTAATTTGTGGTAGCATCCGAGAATGGTTTTGATTGTCTGCTTCGGTGTATTTTTGTTGCATTCTGCGTAACAAAGGGGTAACTGGTGGAGCACCTAAGCTTCCTGAAGGAATGTGTCCACTCAAGTGAACCAAAAATTTCGAGAAACGCAACAACAAAATCAGGAACAATTAATGCTGGGACACAGCAGGTGTTCCAAAAGTTCTGCAAAATACATTAATGTCCATTAGTGAATCAAAACGATGCACTAATAAAAGTGGTCGTACCAAAATTAATACTACGGCAAAATATTCGGTCACAATTTAATCCGTGGCTACTTAAAAGTTAGATGTTTTGTTTTGAATGTTTATTTTACGTAACGAACAGTGGCTTACTGTCACCGCGATGAGAATCAGATCACTAATAAATCAGAGAACTCAAACTAGACTCACTAGACTAAACAAGAAGGTATTGAAGCGACGAACATTCGAAGTAGCGGTACTCTTTTAATCCCTTTGTTGTCGAACTATTTGTCAGCCACAGCATAGAGCCATAAGAATATAGGCATCACGCCACCTGTGCCTAACTAATAAGTCGTAATGATGCAATGCAACGGGTTATTGCATTATGCGATTTGTTGTTGCGCCAATCTTTTATGATATTCTTTTTGTTTTGAAGTACAGGGGGTTACTCTAAACTTCAAATACATTTAAGAAAAATAAAGATGCTCGTTAAATATATATTTTTTTTTTCAATTTTAATTCCCCATTACAAATTGTCGTCGAAGATCATTGCGACGATCAAAAATTTAAATATTTATTTGACGACGTTTGCTTAACAATTGACATGAACAATCACTGCAGATCTCAACGTCGAAATTGAAAGTTTCCAGAATACAACAATTTTGTTTCGACGTCGTTTTGAGAGCGAGCGCGGGTTCAAGAATAAGGGTAATTATTAACAAAATATAAATTTACAAGTTTTTTATCTTTTTCAATTCATCTTGTGAAAAAATTTCACTCAAAATACAAACATCCAAATTATTGTTGTTAAGAAAATATTCAATACTACCAACATTCTTATTCAGTGATTGACAATTAAATTGCAGAATTTTTATCCTGATCAATTGGATCACCTTGGAGGCAGAAGCATTAATCAACTGACAATCTGACTCATTAAAAGCTTTATCCAATCTTTTTTAAAATGATCAACCGCAGTTACAAGATAAGAATTATTTTTCTTTTTGGCAAAATCATCAACAAATCTATGAAACTCAGACACCATCTTTTCAACCTGCAATATTCTGAAATAATCAGGAAAGTTAAAGGACGAAATTTGACTTGCAAGTGGTGTATCCTGCTGATAGGAAAATCCTTGAGGAAAACTGTTTAACTTCACCGCTTTTGGAGCTCGTTTGGCAACCTTGCTAAACTGTTCACGCAAAAGAACTTTATTAACTTCCGCATCACTATTTCTAACACGCCTCTTACGCACCGAAAGAGCAGGGAACGCATTTTCAAAATTGGCCAATATGTCAAATCTATTCGAAGAATTTATAGAATAAGTAGACATTACTTCCCTACGCGTCAGTTTTTTTAATTTTCATAATATTCTGTATTTCCTGTTCCTTTACCGAACTTACACTTCTCCTTGTTTTTTGACTTATGCGAATCTTCACCACAAAGAATACAGTCCAAACAACGGTTACCAGAGCGACAACCTTTTTGAGTATGCCTAATTCTACCGTAATTTCTGCATTGCCGCAACGCCGGAAAAATTGATTTACCACAAGAACCGTATAATTGAAGACAACTTCTTGCCGCAATTTGTTGCCGACAAAACAAGCTTTACCGAATACGTTGGCATGAATTTTTCTCTATCCTCCGGATCACGCCTGAGGAAACGATAAACCGATGCCAACTTGACATCTGAAATAACATTAGCTTTTATTTCTTCATATGAAAGATACAATGGCACATCTTTTATGAAAACATAAGTCTCATGTCATAAATTTTCTAAATTTTCATTTTTATTCACAAACGCTCTCAATTTAACAGCCTTCAAAACCTCACATTGAATGCAAGCATTGGCTGCATATGCATCCTCAGATGCCATTTTGTATAGAGAAATCCCAATGGCCTTAATAGTTGTAATACCTTTAAGCTTAAAATTCCTTATTTTTTCCCATAAATATAAGCCATTTTTAATTTTATTATTTCTCGTAACCACAGAAACTGAGGTGTCCACGAGGAAAACTGCCTCAACATGATCCAACGGATAGAGCAAAACAGGGTAATCACCGCTCGTGAAACTATTAACACCACTTGCACCATTATTACCTGATGCCGCCGCAACGCCACTGACCCCAGCAACAGGCGAAATCGAAAAATCCACTTGCAAATTAGCTACATTACTCATACCTTTTCCAACACCAGCATCACTTACCAACGCATCAGAACTCTTGGACTTGACCAATGCACACTTCGAAGGAGGTTCCAGATTTGAGACAAAATCATCAAAATCCGATTATGACGCCAATAAAGACCATTTTTTAGCCGCCATCTTGGCGTCCCCTGGCAATTTCTCACAGGTGACAACCCGCACCGCAAGACAAATTTCTTTTATTACCAAAAAAAGACAAAAACAGTTTTAAAAATAAATATCACATTACAAAAAACGCAAAGCAAAGATTGATAACCAAAGTTCCAAATAATTCACAAAAAGAACCACCAAACACTTTAAGTTAAGACGCAAAGAAATAATTTCACCATGCACACAACTCAAGTGACAAAAAGGAAGTGAAATTAATGCATTTAAATAATTATTTCATTGAACCACTTTAATATGTTCTAAAAAACTTAAAACATTATATACTGAAGTTGCGTTTACGTGTAAAAGTCTCTGTTATGAGTTGAATCGTGTAAACAACAATAGTGAAAACCAATGCATCGTGATTTATCGGATCACTACCCTTGACATCAGCAGTTGCAGATGATGATAGTGATGATAACAGTGAAGCCAACAAGAACGACACACATTAGGGTGCATCGTTTTTTTTTTAACTAATTTCTAATAGCATTTTTCTGGTGCTTTAATTTCTAAATACAAAACCTGTGCAAGGAGAAGGTCCACAATTGATTTCTTCAGGTGGCGCCATGCCCTAGAATGTCCGCATCAGAGAACTACACAAGCCTACTTGAAGTTCAAGCTTTTTCAAGTACTTAAATTCAAGCACGTATCCAAGCTTGAAAAAGCAAGCTTTAGCCAGCTTGCAAAAATACCAAACAGATACAAGCCATATTCATGCTTGCTCGTTGGCTTGGCTTGTTTCGGCTTACTTTGTCGGGTGCAAAGTTGAAAAGCTCAAAACGATCGGCAAAAGCTTGTAAGCTCGCAAGTATCCAAATTATTGAATTAAAGCAAGTATCCAAAAAATTCAATGAGCTTCTTTAGAGAGAGCTTAAGCGTAATAGGACTTTTAAGGATTCTGTGGACTCCGTGGTGTGAAGTTTTAGGATAAATGATTTCGAAGATGCTGTCAAACTTTAAAATTTAACCCTATTATTTCAAAATTTTATAATTTTGAAATTCTGACGACGGATTCGGATTCAGCGACCCATTTTTGGTGTACCATTTTTTTTTGCCAGCCCCGAATTTATAAAACTACAAAAAATAAAGGTGGCAACCCTATCCACCATATTGAAATTTAAAATTCTGACTTTAGATTCGAAATCAGCGACCCCTTAACACCACTAAATGACGTTTAAAACTCTTAAACAGACATATTATTAGGTGGCAACCCTATTATTTCAAAATTTTATAATTTTGAAATTCTGACGACGGATTCGGACTCAGCGACCCATTTTTGGCGTACCATTTTTTTTTGCCAGCCCCGAATTCATAAAACTAAAAAAAATAAAGGTGGCAAACCTATCCACCATCTTGAATTTGAAAATTCTGACCTTAGATTCGAAATCAGCGACCTAAGGGGAAACACTGATAAATGATGTTTAAAACTTTTAAAAGTACATATTATTAGGTGGCAATACTGTGGTAAAAATTTAGGTGGCAACCCTAACCTCCATCTTAAATTTTAAAACTGTGACAATATATTCGAAATCAAATCCGTTGTCAGAATATCAAAATTACAAGAATTCGCAAAAATAAAAAAAAAATCTAGGTGGCAACTCTTAAATTTTAAAGTTTGACAGAAGCTCCTAAGTCCTAAAGAAGCTCATTGAATTTTTGGATACTTGATTTCTAGCTCAAGCTAGCTTGAACTTGTATTTTAAGCAAGCGCTTGAAATAGACTTCAAGCAGGCTTGTGCAGTTCTCTGGTCCGCATATCGTAAAAATTCGACTTTTTCGTAGTTGTTTGATAAATATTGATCTCTATAAAAGCGTATGTACTAAAGATCAGGGATCAATTTTTTTGTTACTGAAGTACAGTCATGTGAAAATAAATAGAGACACCTGTATTTTTATATTTAAAGCTGCATGGATTACATACAAGGTGCAACAGATATGGCATTAAATCCCTCGGGTGGTGGTTTCTCCTGATAAGGCGAGTATAAAACTTTATGGAGTTTCCTCCCACATTGTAAAACTTTCAAGATACAGGGTGTTTTACGGTTTTGGTACGTGTTATTTGGTACAGACAAATAAAAACAAAGCATCAGTCAGCCGCAAGCATAAAGCGTGCACTATGAACACCAATAAGCTCAATAAGCTACTTTGTGCAGCGTAGAATAAGCGTTCACTATGATCAAAAAAAGCTCGACAAAGCAGCTTTATGCTTCAGCTTCAGCTAAAGCGTCCACTATGAACGCGGCCTTATTTTTGAAGATATAACAGTTTGTATGTATATTTCGTTAAAGGGGAAATATCAAGTTTGCATAATACGTAAAATTTTATATCTTCAAAAGTAATGCATGGATTTTTATGATAAATGTCTTGTTGATTAGGTAACATCATTTGCTTTCTTTTTTGATACTCATAAAAGAAAAATTGGTTGCAAATTAAAAAAATCACAAGTTTTTCAGGCCAATTTTTACAACTTTGAAGCTGCCTGAAATGATTTGATTTGGACTTAGGTCTTAATACATATAATTTATTTATTTTATTTATTTATTTATATTAAAACTGAGTTGTACAATAAGACTTAGTCTTTTTGAGTACTACAAATAGTGTATTATCAAGGTTGCACAAATAAGATATGTGTAAATAGTAAAATTAAAACTAACATAAAAAATAAAAATTTAAATGAAAATGATTATGAAAATTAAGAATAAGGACATGTTCATTTGAAATTCAAAGGTAATAGCTTAGCTTAAACGACTATAAGAAAATAACATTGTAATTTATTTTTGATAATGGATTTTTATGATTAGGTATTATTATTTATTATTATTACTAAACCATAGCAATTACATTTTCGCAAAATTTAACAAAATTAGGATGATTCAGACTGATATGAAAGTACATAAATATAATTAAAACTAAGAGCCTAATTAAAAAACAAAAATGTAAAATTTGAGTTTTCACTATTCAAATTTAATGAAGAGTTGTAAAAAATGCTTAAAATAAAAAATGTTGTTTAATGAAATTTACACAGTGTTTCTGATTTATGTCATAAAACAAGTGCAACAGTTATTTTTATTCACGCTGTACACCTTACGCATGTTCATATACGTGGTGGTATAAAAATGTTTAATTTAAAAACTGTTCACTTACCTGGGTTTTGAGAAGTTTATAAAGATCGGTCTCCATTAAGCACTGTACTATATATACATCTCTCATTTGTTCTATGCTATCTACTCTCAGTATATCTCTGATATCAATTATCTAAAATATAACTAATTGAACAAACCAAACAATGCATTATCTTAAAATACCTACGTTTTCATGCTTAAAACGTGTTAGGATCTTAATTTCGCGCAAGGTGCGTTGGCAATAAGTTTGATGTTCAAAAGGCGATATTTTCTTGATCGCCACCTTAATGTTTGTTAATGTATCCAATGCAGATCTTGTTAAATAAAAGTTATAGTTTTTAATTATTTTTTTTCATAGATATACTTACACAACCATCCCATATGCTCCTTCTCCAATATATGTTAATTCTCTATATCGCGGCCCGACTTCAAAAAGCTGCCCACGAATAACCTCTGCATTTTGGTTTGCGGGTACATTTCCACTATTAACTGAGCCAGCAACTATACAAGAGGCTTGAGTACCATGCGAGCCGTTGTTTTGATGGGAACTGTTTGCCGTGCTAGACTCGGCCATTTTTAATCACTCGCCCAGCACGGACTTATCACAAAAACTAAAGACGCCCACAGATAAGATGAAGTGCCCACGAATAAACAAATATATCTCTAAGATATTCTCCCTTTACTTCAAGCACTTAAATTTTAGGTTTTTCAATAAGTCACTTCAAACACCAACAGGTAAAACTAAAAAGTATGAACTTTAGATTTTATGTTAAACAAATTAGCACACTTCAACCAAGTCAAAGCCAACGAAAATACAAATTACAGAACTTTAGAACTATTTTAATATAATCCCAAAAACTTTCCGACAAGTTTCAAGATTGCAAAATTCCTATTGCAGAAACCTTCACCGATATTGTTTGTATTACCTTCACACGGGTGTAGCTTCAGTCTACGATTCCGTTCTTAACTTATTCGTCTTCAACAATGTTGCACACGTAAAAACATACGTACCATTTTGAATACTATTTAATTTTTGTACAAAGTACCTTTTTCAAAATAGTACAATTTTAATTCCCTCGTTTTCTTGTGTATTTTTCTCTTGGGCACGATTACAATTGCCGTGGCCCCAAAATCTGAACTGCGGTTTTGAAGATCTCATTGAGAAAATAAGTTTCCCCAAAGGATTTATCGATATTTAAATAGGTTATCGAGTTATCGATTTTTTAAAAATTTACTCAAATAAGTCCTAATGTAAATTCGACTGTAAAGGTTGGACGCGCGACTTTTACTTTTTTCGGCTTACGTGTTTTGCGAAATAAAGTTTTACGCGGTTATTTTATTTATACGCGTTTGATTTTTATTGCCAGCGCTTAAGAGCGCTACTGGCCAGTTTTAAAAAAAGTTTTCTATGCGCCGTCACTCGAAAGTGCATTCAGGCGCTTAGAAATGTAAAAAGGAAAAAGGACAAAAGGAGCAGTTGGTTTTAAGCACAAAATTTAAATGATTTTATTTTTATATTTTCTTCGGATTATAAAGCCAAGTAACAGTATTTTTTTAACTTAAAATAAATACAAAATTATATATATATCTTATTTTATATAATTGTAACTAGGTAGAATAATAGTTTATGTAGTCATTGTGATGCAGTTATGTAGTGTAGTTATGTAAACAAAAGTAGACTAGATCTTTATGTGTTAAATGTTTATAAATAACAAGTGCATAGAATAAATGTGTTTAAGTTAGAGTTATAGAAATGGTTATAATGGTTATAATATATCTAATGGTTATAGAAATGTTTAGATTGAAGTGCACTACACGACTATATCTATGCCCAAGTAACATTGTTGGAGCAACTAGGTGCGAGTGAGTCCTAAAAGTGTTCTATAGGTGTATAATATGCGGTTAAAGCTTTACCGCAGCTTTGTTTGCTGCTAGTTGCTTTTAATTTTAAAGAAAATGCTCTAAATATGATTTTTTTACCATTTTGAGCTTTAATACTTTATACAGCTCTGTAAAGGATTTTATCAAATCTGCAAAAGAGCAGAACTCTAAAATTTACTACTTGCTCTGTAAAGGATCTTTTAAAGTAATAAAAATTACTATACAGCAGTTTTAAAACTCGTAGATTGAGTATAATATTTGCTTTAATGTGTATTTTTGTGTTGCATTTTTAAAGCGAATAGATATAAAATACTGTACTGGGAATAACAAGTGACTAAAAAATCTGATAAAGAGCTTCTTTGAAAAAAATGGCGATCTTATAAAAAATAGAAAATCTTCGGAGTTGAAGCAAGCTAAATATTAGTGTTTACAATAATATTTAAAACGAAATTGATGATTTCTATGATACATATATTTAAGAATAAAGTACTTAAATCATTTTTAGTTGATCTTAAAGAATGTTAAAAATTTTCCAACTATTTTTAAATAATTAACACTTCTTAATTTTAATTATTTGTTAAGCCCGTTGTAGTTTTTCGAAGTACTACATTCACGTTTCCGATAAATTCAAAAGCGCACCGAAATTCGCAGCATATAACGAATACACGAACATGAGTCTGATATAATAATCACTTTATTATTTCTTTAATTTATTTGTCATTCTTATCATCACAAACACTTGTCAAATTTTATATATTTATTGAGTTTATTTTTAACACATACATACTTAAACGAATAATAAAAAAGAGCTTTGCAAGGGCTCTTATTTGGGTTTGACAGGGACTCTTTTAAAAGTTTACAGCTACTTCTACTCCTCATATGAAGTAAAAATAGTGCTTTTAAACTCAAGAAAGTAGCCTTATATATTCTCTGCAAGAGCTTTAGTAGCGCGACTAAAGCTATAGTTGAAGCTTGCTGCTATATAAGATAGCACTATAAGCTCTGCAAGAATGAATATATGTTTAATATTGTTACTTGGGACGCCTACCTCCCATGCAAAGTTACTTACCCAAAATGGTAAAATCTCTTTCAATTCCACAAAAGTTAATCTAATGACTTCAAATTTTACACAAAACCTTTAACAATTACTATAAACTTAAGGTATGCAATTTGGAAAAATAGTCGTCCGTGGGGGTATTTTAACTTCGGCCAGTCAAAGATAATTCCTTACTAGTTTTTCTTTGATTTTGTTGCTTTTTAAGCAGTGAAAAATGCTTAAAAATAAATAATTTTCAACTATTTCGCTAAGGAGTCTTCCAATCAAATGCCAGGGTTCTCAGAAATATCAAAAAACACTCTCTTTCTCGCTCGCACAATTTATGAATGGTGCGACAGCTCACGTACAGTGTATGTGTTAGCAACACCATTTCCTTATATTTTACTTCTTTGGGTTACACACGAAGACTCTGACCAAAGATTATATAATAGAAAGATGTGCCACCACCATACAAGCAAGTGGCACAGTAAAATTTGAATGTGGATTTATAATAAATCCACACAAAAGCTTTATTAGAGTCAGCGAGCGAACGATTTAAAGCAGTGTCGGGCAGCTTTCACATCTTGAGTATGTATTAATGAGCGCTTTAAAGCTCAAACTGAAAACAAAGCAGTGATAAAGCGCTTTTTGCAGAAATCTAAGCATTATGGGATATTTTTTTTGCTCGGATTTGTAATGCGAAATTAAATTAATAAGTAGTGGACGGAATGTCAAAAGGAAACAGACCGACAGACGGATAATGTGAAATACAGATAAGCAGACGGATATGTAAAAAGGCCTGCTAATTATAAAAAACAAATATGTTTTTTAATGCTTATGTTGCTTATTGTGTTTTTCCAAGGCTAAGCGTAAGATGCTTTCATTATATGTACTTGGAACTGATCACCATCGCATGCCCCACAATTACCTTATATTGGCCATGCAAATTTTCGCAATGCCTTGCCATGCATAATTTTTTAATTTTACCTCTTTGATGCCGCGCCATGCCGTTATTTTATAACATACATTTCATACATACTTGCAAAAATTTTGCATACATACAATTTTATACAGTGTAATCTTACGTTATATCTGTGTCGATGAGCAATAACAGCTTAAGTCTTATTTCAAGGTTTCTAGAAATCTTAGTTTTTAATCGCCATATAAGTTATATGAAAGGGTCTTTTGTTTTTGCGTCATATCTTTGGCTAAGGTTATGTTAGAAGTTCTAGATTTTGTGTGTTCATAATGGTATATACGTGGAACAGAACTATATGAAGAACTCAGTTCTGTCTTAAATCGACTTAAGCTATTATTGTTTATCGATACAGACATAGTATAATATATTCAAGAAACACGCAAGCGCAGATCTTATCGGCTTGACATTCGCTTGAACACTGAAGTAGGGACACGAATATCATATCGATACTTTTTCTTCCGATACGAGTATTTTTTCGATGCTTCGGGTCTATTCGATATTTGATGGTATCGATTCTTTTTACCTAGTATCGAAACAAAATGTGCATCATTGTACAAAGAAAATTAAATGTTGCCAAAAAAATCAGATGCATAAAAATTTTTACACGCAATGCAGCGTACAATTTTGCATTTGTTCGTTTTAAGCAAATAAAAATAAGTGGAATCACCACCAATATGGTTAAGCACCTAAAATATCATCGAGAACAGTAAGTTTCCCCAACTTTTTGGTGTTTTTTATTTCTAAACGTTTGTAAAATTTTGTTGAACAACGAAAGCAATAAAGAAAACGCAAGAGATGAACAAAAAACTTTTATTTTTGTATTAACATTTTTTTAAACAGGTTTTGCAAATATTACAGTTTTCAAAAATATTCATAAACGATTTCTTTATTTTCATTTTTAAAATCATTTTTCCATAACTTATAATAACTAAATGGTTTTTATCACAACATATTACTATAGTAATAATAGCAAAAAAATTGTATTAGCTTTTCTTAACATGAGCTCAAAAATAAGTATTTAATTTTATTTATCTTTTCATTTTCATATAACTTAAATCGTTATTTTTATTTAAAATATAGTGATATATAAATGTGTGATTATCAGATTTATGATTGCTTCTTAAGTTTTACAGGACTGTTAAAAGGACTTTATTTTGATCACCGCAACAACCCTGTAATTCCAAAACTTTTTGCAAATAAATCAAAAATATATTTAAAGAATACTTTAAGTCATTTTGAGTGAGAAGTATTTATTTTTTTTTTTTTGTGTTCGATAGGCCAGAAAAGAGCATTTTGATGATTTTCGCAAAAAAATTTTAAATTTGAACAGCTGCAACTTTAGCGTCTGAATTTTGATTTTTGCACACAATACCTCAAGACTATGCTTAAATTTTCTACAAAAAGTTTTATAAAATTTTGCATATTTGGAGTTTTGGGGATTTTTTTTCATTAAAATACCTAAACTCAACATTTCTGAAATGGTGCTCATCTAACAAAAATGTTCATAACTGCCAGTTTCTTGAGCGTAATCGAATGATAAATGATGATTCACGATACTACATTCTTTGCTCTACCATGCAAAAAATACAAAAAAGTATTCGATATTCATGGCATCGATACTTTTCTTTCAATATTTTGTGGGCATCGATACTTTTCTTTCGATACCAAAAAAGTAGGTATCGATCTTTTTTTCTTCTGATATCGTGTCCCTACACTGAAGCTTTGATCGTTCTGTACGTGAGATGAATACATATTTTACCGCACAAACACAATCTCAAGTGTGCAAAGCTGCCCGACACTGATTTAAAGCTTTTGAGAGCGAGAGAATAAGTAAGCGACAATGTGAGCAAATGTGAGCATACTATTGAAAAGCAATAGAAATCATGGTGTAAGATATAAAGGTGTTAGTGAGTTTGACACTTCTGTCTCAAAATGAAAAAATTATATTTCCCCGCTCTTGTCAAAAAGAGCTGATCATGAATTGCAATGAAAACAGATTTTGTTTAATTCGTGTCTTTCTGCAAGTTTATAAGATTTTTACTGAGATTTAAGTGAGAATAAAGTGATATGGAACACAATAAAAAATATATGAGACGCTGTGCGTTATGCAAAAAAAAAAAGAAAGATGTGAATGCAAGACAATTTGCATGCTGGCCAAAGCTTCATGTCGGCGGCACCTTCCATCGCACGTTTCTAATAAAATGGCCAAAACATTCAATGACGAACTTGGCAAATCGGCGAAGACAACTGCAATAACTTTTTGTCAACACAACACGGCACAATTAATTGCATTTAATATTTATTTATAATTAATTCGCAGAATAAAAACTATAGCACATCATCAGCAACTCAAACAAATAACACAATTTGACAACAATCAACAGTTCCGCTCTTTCGCTTACAATTTTTTGACAGAAACAAAGGAATTCATGGTGTTGTCAAAAACTCACTAACACCTGGTTTTCTTACACCATGATAGAAATTATATGTAAAGATTTGATTCACGAAACATCTGAATAAACGATGTAACTGCCAACAAAATGTAGCAGAATTTCATTAGGTTTTACTTAAAAATTGTAGGCAATTTTTTTACTAAACTACCCTACGAACCTTATATAATTTAAAGTTATTATATTTTTTTGCATTATCTCTTATCTTTTTGTTATATAATTTCAAGAAAATAATATCATAAAGATGACATAATCTAGGTATATTGTGTGTTGACTTGGTTTTTTTTGTCGTTTTGCCACATGATATTTTTAGTGTTATATTATTGTACGGGCGATTCCATCAGTTGAATCTTAGCCGTGAATTATGTTATAAGCAATATTTTTTAATTTGTTTTTATGCGAAAAAATTTTTTATTTAACTACTTTTATAAATGTTATTATATTATTGCAAATATATGCTTTACTATATGAAAAGTACTCAGAAATGCAATTTTCAATTGTTCTTATTTATACAACAAAAACATTTTTTTAATCACTTTTCGAAAAATTAAATTTTTTGGACCGTTTTTGAAAAAAAAATTAAAGAATATATTCACTGACCTAACGCTACAGTTGGGATATATTTGCATCGAAATTCAAAGTTTTGGTTTTCATGTCGTTTTTCTCATTCTTGGGGAACGATGTTTTATGTTGTACCAAAAATTTCTGAAATTCTAAGGATATGTGAATGTTTTTGATATTAATATAACTGAAATTTTTTAAATTTAATTTGAGAAAAAATTTTTTCAAGAAAGATTTTCAATATCAAAATTTACGTAAGTGAAAATGGGTGGAATGAGCGTGATCAAAACTAAGTATGTTACAATCTAATCTAGGATGCACACAATATGTGTACTCAAATTGAGTGAAGTCCGTTAAGCCATTTAGATTTGTATAAATGTCAATTAAACAAACAAACCGGAAAATAAGTTTTATTAATATAGACTTTGTGTTAAATTGTATGAGTATTATAGAGCGAATGCAATTCGAAAAGAATTGAAGAATTTTCAAAGATTTTTCGATTTATGAAGTTTTGAAAAATATGCCCTCAGTTATGATCCTATAACTTCCAAAGTATTTTTCATATTACAAAATTTATACATGTTTGCAAATAAGACGTTTATATCTTTCATTCGAGCTATGATTTGTATTGATCTAACGATTTTTGCATAAATTTTCTAATTACTACATTTGTAAAAGTGTTTAAAAAATATGGCTAATACTCAAAATTACCTCCTATACAGGCCAAATATGCGATATCGGATAGCTTTATAATTATATTTCGCAAAGCCTCAGAATTCGGTATTCGACCACAATTTACACGTTTCACTGATAACATTTTATGGGCGTTAGGCAAGGGCGCGTGACCCCTCCCACACAACTGAAGTTCTTGATATCGAATATCTTTGGAGTTATAGGTGGCCGCACAGCCTCGAAATTCGGTACTCGACCACAATATATTTGTGCTGTTTCACTGACAGCATGTTATGGGCGTTTGGCAACGGGGGCATGGCAGCAACACACAGTGTTTCAGCTAGTTATTTATAGCAGCGTGAAGATTTCGTTGTTTTGTTTTGATTTATTTTTGACGCATCTTTGTTTACGTTATTTCTGTTATTTTACTCATTTCAAAGTGTTTATAGTGTTGCAAATCCTATTCTAACGAAAAATTGCGGTACAGGGATTTTTAAATTTAGCTAAAAATGCTAAGAACATTGCTTGCAAACAAAATCTTTATTTACATATATGATAATTGGGCTTTTAAAGTCTGAAGAATTTTGTTTAGTACGAACTCACCACGTCGACTTTAATGCAGGTAATTTTGGGTATTTTTACTAACACCAAAATACGTAAATATCTAAAATGCTACAATCATACTTTTTACCTTAATATTTTCTTTGAAATATTTTTTTTAACAACAAAGTAAAAATAAAACCAAAATATATATCAAAGTCATATTTTTGCGCACTTTAATATGGGGGAAATGTTAAATAAACGGTATATTTTAAACTCTTTCATAAATGTAGTATTCAGAAAATGTCTGCAAAATCGTACAAATAATCGTATAAATAATAGCTTAAATAAAAGGTATAAATGTCTCACTTATAAATATTTATAAAATTTGTAAAATAAATTAATACTTTTGGAGTTATAGGATCACAACTGGGGAAATATTTTTCAAAACTTTAAAAATTTGAAAAATTCTTCTAAAAAAAATTCGAACCAACCTGGAAAAGTCTTAATAATTTTTATTATCTAGAAAAAAGAAATACTCAATCGAACTAGCAATGTCGTTTTCGTAGCGCAAACTTTTTTATCAAATTGTTTACCACTGTTATTAATTTGTTGTTCACTTTTAAATAAAAAATACAATGAATAAAAAATTTTGTTATTCACTACTATTTTATAAATAAAATGATCGCTATTAATTTTTTTATTAATTTTTTATTCATTATTACTTTTTATTCATTCTTAATTTATTATTCATTATAAATTTCCTATTCATTTCTAATTTTTCATTCAATCTTGAATAATAAATAAAATGAAAAAATCTTGTTATACAGTTTTGAATAATGAACCAAATTAATAATAAATAAAAAATAATAATGACTATAAAAATAATAATGAATAACACATGAATAGGCAATGAATCAAGAAATAATAATGTACAAAAAATTAATTATTGAAAATTTTGAAATTCTTATTGAATTTCATTCTTTGTAAATAGCATTCATATGAATAAAAAAATAATTAATTATTCTGAATAACGAAAAAAATAATTGAAATTAATTACTAATGAATTTTTTAAAATTCAATGTGAATTTAAAATTTTATTTATAAACAATTTTGAATTCATTGGATGGATTTGTATGTCGTTATTCTGTTTTCCTTAAGATTCTGAATATATATGCAGATTTTACTGCTCTGGCTGAGTCGATCAAAAATAGTCAATATTAATAGCAAGAAGTGAATAAGAAAAATCTGCTTCGCACAAAATAAGGAAATCATCATGAAAATAATGCAAACAAACAAAAACATTTGTTGCTGTCAAGCAGAGATCACAACTGCTTGGTTCCAACAACAACAACGGAAAAAGAATTACAACATTAAATTTCACGACTCTCGCTAGCTATGAGAAACCATGCAGTGGTGATCTATGCTGTGAAGCATTGTGGAGTGAAGCGTGAAAGAGAATTGCAAAGAGAATGTACATGCAAGGATTGGAAACTTTTCTCTCAAGAAAGCTTTTTCATCGCGCTCCCATAAGCTTACGTATTGATATGAAAAATATTTGTTACTTTTTAATGTTCTACGTGGCACATCGTATATAATCTTTGCTATCCCCATTCAACATTAGAAAGTATTTTAAATTTTCCAAAACCATCTGTGCATTACCGAGCGTTTCCGCTGCCCAAACGAACGAAGAATTCATCGTTTGTCCAGGCAGTGGAAACAGTTTACAAACCAAGATTCGCCACTTTAGTTCATGCAGTGGAAACGGTTGGAGCGAACGAAGAATTAATCGCTACGTTTTGTTCGCGATGAGTTCTTCGTTCGTTCGGGTAGTGGAAACGCTCAATTACTATGCAGCAGTGATGTGCGGCGTAGAGAACATGATGTCGACAATACTATTGTTGACGGTGTCGACAATGTCGTGTAGACAATTGCTTTTAACGACGTGTAGATAATTAATGTAAAAAGCTGCATGTTTATTGTAATATATAATTAAATTTAGTCCAAGTTCGAAGTATTCCTTATTTTAATGCCTTCTGGGCATGGCTTTTGTTTGTTTAATTGTAAAATTTGTTACTTTGTGTTAATTAAACGACTTTTCAAAAGGTTTTAAGAATCACCATAATCTAAATGGAACTTGCATTTTCGCAGTGTTGCATTTTGTTGACATTGTTTACACAATTCTCGACATTGCCTACATTGTCGACACATTCTGCATTGTCGACACCAAAATGTCGACAATTAAAGACGACGCGTCGAGGAACATCACTGCTATGCAGTACTAGGCTTCTCAACAGTCTATTGAGTTTAACGTTGAAAATACCAACTACGTGATTTTGAAGAATAACTTGTCCAATATCAACTGAAATTCTATTCTAAATATTAATACAAAAAGTTTATCTTCTCAGAGCCTTGATGATGCGGCGGTATATGCGTTTAATAGAACGCTATATTTTTTTTTTTAAGAAAACTTAGTCTTGGTTCTGTGAGAATGTGGATGATAAATTAAATATTCTTGTTTCTCATGTCTGCTGTGCTTTTGAAAATTTCGTTCCTCTTCGTACTTCAGTAATCAAAAATAAGTCTTGTCCTTGGTTCACGTCATTTGTTAGTTTAGCCATAAAAAAAGGAATAAATTGTATAATAAATGGAAAAAGCACCATAATGCTGAAAATTGGGAGCATTTTAAGCGTGCCCGCAATGAAGCTGTATCAGCAATCAGACATTCTAAGAAAATATTTTTCCAACGTAAATTGAATTCTAACTTGCTATCCAAGGATTTATGGAAAAATATACGTAGTCTCGGCGTGTGCGGTAAATCTGATCTGAAGTGTGATATCAATCCTAATCAGTTAAATAATTTCTTTCTTTCGAACATCATAGCCTCGTATGATAATTATCAATGCGTTGATCATCAATTTCGTGATGAAGACAAATTTTCTTTTAAGCATGCTACTGAAACTGATGTTCTTAATTCTTTAATGAAAATAAAATCAAACGCTATTGGAGATGACGGTATTTCATTAAAATTCATTAAAATCATATCACCCTTTATTATAAAACCATTGACGCACATAATAAATCACTGCTTTACTACCTCTTGTTTTCCATCTTCATGAAAACTATCCACAGTTATACCAATTTCTAAAGTAACTCACGCATCAACAGATATGAAAGATTATAGACCCATTAGTATTCTGTCTGCTCTTTCAAAAATCTGTGAATCTATTATGGATGGCCAAATTAATCAGTATTTAAAATCAAATAATCTCCTATCACCATACCAATCTGGCTTTCGATCCGGACATAGCTGTGCAACAGCAACGTTAAAAGTTCTTGATGATATTCGTTCATCTTATGATGCAGGTCATATTACTTTGTTATGTCTTTTGGATTTTTCTAAAGCATTTGACTCTGTGAACCATCTTGTCTTAGTTAAAAAACTTAAGTGTATGTTTGGTTTTACTAGTAGTGCATTTAACTTTATTGCCAACTATCTTAATGGAAGAAAGCAAAGAGTAAAGATTGGCAACTGTTTTTCTGATTATAGCGATGTTAAAATGGGTGTGCCCCAAGGCTCAATTCTTGGGCCTTTGCTCTTTAGTCTTTTTATTAATGATATTTTTAAAGTGTGCAATAACGTAAGAATGCACGGCTATGCTGATGATATTCAGTTATATACATCCAATCGCATCGGACTTGTTGAGGACTTATGTTGTAGACTAAATGAAGACCTAACTGCAATCGCAAAGTGGGCATCAGATAATGATCTATGCCTTAATGCCAAAAAATCATATGTTCTTCCTATCTCCAGGGATAAACTTGACCACCAACAAATACCAACGATCTTTTTAAGTAATAATTGCCTACTAGTGGTTGATAAAGTTAAAAGTTTAGGTTTTTATATTAACTGTAGACTTTCATCCTCTGATCATGTTAACAATATTGTTCAACGAGTTTACTACACGCTTCGATGTTTGCGAATGTCTGCTAAATTTACTCCGATTGAGACAAAAAAGAGGCTTGTTGTACAATTAATACTTCCAATCATATCTTACTCAGAACTAATATACAGCAATCTTGACTCGCACTCTTCGCATAAAATTCAGGTTGCTTTTAATGATGCAGCAAGATACGTGTTTGGCCTGAGACGCTTTGACCATGTATCTGAAGAGAGTAGAAGCATTTTAGGTTGTAGTATTATAAACTACTTAAATGCGAGAAATTGTTTATTTTTGCATAAATTAATTTCCTGTTAAACTCCCGCATACCTCTATGAGAAGTTACGCTTCAGTGTTTCTACTCGAACACACAACCTTATAATACCTAAATTCAATTCCCTACATACTAAGCGACTTTTCTTCATCAACGCCATCAAACTCTGGAATTCTTTACCTTCTAGTTTAAAATCTATTGTCAGCACGAATAAATTTAAGTCTTATGTTATGTTATACTTTTCAAACATCTAACTATCTATTACTTATTTTTTCTAAGTATTTATTTGGTCTTCTTACTACGTTTCATCTTTGTTTTTATATTTATAAGACTGTCTATTTATTAAAATCATAAATAATATATCTAGTATTTTAAGTTATTTTAAGTTGTCAAATTTTAAGTAGACAGTTGATTATACATATAAATTTGTTGCACTATTAAAATAATAACTATATATTAAGTATTTTATGTTATTCTAAGTATTCAATTCTATGTTAACTGTTGATTATGCATATAATTCTGTTGTACTATTAAAAGATCTCCTGTATCTTATTGTACTAATTAATATCTAATAAATATAAATATAAATATAAACTTTTTTTTTTTTTTATTCACCAGTTCATATTTTAACATTTTGTATAACAGGGTTATATAACTAAATTAAAGTAATGGATTATAATTTTTTTTTCTCTATCAATTTTATTTGCAATCTATCAGCTAGGACAATAAGCAAATATGTTGTAATTGTTGTAATAATAATACATACAAAAGTTGATCTCCATTGAGAGCAACTTTATTTACAAAATTTAATTTGAATTAAATTTAACTTAATTTTTTAACTATTACAATATATACTATTTACATGTATGCATATTTACAATCATTTTCTAAAAGGCAAGTCTAAAATATGGTGTCTCTTAAGTCGCCTGACTTCATCACTCTCATCAAGTGGATTTAAATGGTTGCTTAACCTCTCTAAGTATCTCGAGCTAATACTTCTGATCCCGTCCTTAACCATCGGAATGCTTAGGGCCTTATGGATTGCTTCATTCAAATAAACCATGGTGCGTTGACTATTAGTCTAAGTGTTTTAGACTGGTACCTTTGCAGTATTTCGATGTTGGAATTGCTTGCTGTTCGCCAAATTTGAACCCCATAATTTTACTTTCTATTGTAAGCTCAGATTTTGATCCAAGTAGCCAGTAGAGTTTTTTATTTTTTTTATTAAGTAATTGCTTTTTGGCCTGAATATGATTTTTCCATGTGAGCCGCTTGTCCAGATGTAAGCCAAGATATTTGACAGTTTCTTTTTTTGGAACTGTTAATCCGTAGATTTTAATAGGTGGACATTCTTCTCTTCTCATTGTGAAAGTAATATGTGCAGATTTTTCGGTATTAACTTTTATGTTCCATTTCTGCAGCCAGCTTTCAATTTTATTAATGTGGATTTGCAAAAAGTCGGAGACAACAGAAGGTGTTTCATGAGTTGCAATAACAACCGTATCATCTGCATATGTTGCTATTAAAGTACCATTAGATGACGGCATATCAGACGTGTAGATAGTATAAAGTACCGGACCAAGCACACTTCCCTGAGGAACTCCAGCATTTATGACTTGTATATTTGAAATCTCCTTTCCAATTTTAACATAAAAAGTGGGGTTTTTTAAATACGAATTAAAGATCATATAGTAGGGATGAAGAAGAAGTTTCTTTATTTTGTGTAATAGGCCAGTATGCCAAACACGATCAAAGGCTTGTTGAATATCTAAGAATATAGATGAGCAGTATCTTTTTGTTTCAAGGCCATCGCGCACTGCTTTAATTATTCGATGACATTGTTCTGGCGTGCCATGATTATGTCTAAGCCCGAATTGATATTCTGGTACGATGTTAAGCGATTCCATAACTGGTAACATTCTACGTAAAAATATTTTTTCAAACATTTTGGAGAATATAACCAGTAGACTTATTGGGCGGTATGACATCAATTCATTTTCAGGCTTGTTAGGTTTGTTAATCATTATTATTTCTGCACATTTCCAAGGAGTCGGAAAGTGGTTTAGGCGAAGAATTGAATTAAAAATTAATGTAAGCAGTACGACACTCTTTTTCGTGAGAAGTTTGATAGTCTTACCATCGATTTGGTCATATCCGGGAGATTTTGAATTTTTCAGATTTTTAATTTCATTGAAGACTTCATTAGGTCGTATATGCTTTATAGGAAGGGCCATTTGGCATGGAGCATCCAAAAATTCAGTAATTTCAATAACTTCAGAAGCACTCGCTAAAGAATGAGGCTGAAATATATTAAAAAGATATTCAGAAAATGATTTGGCTTGGCTTCTGTCATTTCGGTGCCATACATTGTTTTGGTCTTTGATAGGAACTTTTCGTATAGGTGGTCGTTTAAGATATTTTGTAGCTTTCCATAACTGGTGCTCATCATATTTCGTTGGATTTAGATTTTTCACATAGTCTTTAAAGGCCTGGTTTTTTATGTCAGCAAGATGTTCTTTGAGGTCTTTGGTGGCTTTGTTTAAGTTTCGCTTGTCGTTGGGATTTCGACTAGCGTGCCAGATTTTTCGAAGTCTTCTTTTATTTCTAAGCATTTCTGCAACTTCATTTGGCAGTTTCACTGAGTGGAAATTTCTTTGTTTTTTATCCGGCTTAGACAAATAAGCAGCTTCATGAATGATGTTCGTGAAGTTATGAACAACATTGTCTAATTCATTACTTGATTTTATGGATATGTTTAAGTTTATATTTTTGTCTATATAGTATTGAAAAGATTTTATGTCAGTTTGTGGAGTTATTACTTTATATTTGCTTTGAGCAATACTTGGGAAAGTACTATAGTCGATAATAATTGGGGAGTGGTCAGAACTCAAATCATCCGAGTGCATTGCATTAAGTAGAGGCTGTGGTATACCAGAATACACTGCGAAATCCATTAGATCTGGAATCCTCCTTGGATCTGTTGGCCAGTATGTAGGCTTTCCTGTAGATAATACTGAGTATTTCTTACTGTTGATACATTCATAGAGCGCTCTGCCCTTTGGATTGATTAATCTGGAGCCCCACCAAGGGTATTTGGCGTTGTAGTCCCCACCAGCAATAAATTTTGCACCTAGACCTTGAAAGAAATTTTGAAAGTCGACACACTTAAGGTTATATCTTGGTGGACAGTATATGGCACTGAGTGTTATTGGAGCGTTTTGACAGATTATTTTAATACATGACGCTTGGATTGATTTAGTTTGAAAGCCATTCAATTGTTCATACTTTATTTTAGATTTTATTAGTATCGCAGTACCACCATGTGCCTTATTATCAGGATGATTAGTAGAAATGAGATCAAAACCCCTAATTTTAAAAAATGTTTTATTTGTAAAATGGGTCTCAGACATCATTATTATGTCGATATTATTAGATATTAAAAACGTTTCGAGCTCGTTCGTATGGCTGGAAAGACCGTTGGCATTCCATATTGCAAGGCGTAAATTTATTTGCATAGTTTATTGACAAGAAGTGTCATCATACATATTTAATAAATTATTTGTTAGCTCGATTTGCTTATTTATAAGATTTTCTATTCTTTGGATAGAGCTGATTGGAGGTTCACTTCCTTTGAGAATATTAGCATATGTTTGATTGGCGTTGTTGTCATTATTTGGAATATTTAAAAAGGGATTATTAGGAGTAAATGCATGATTTGGCATGTTTTGCCTATTAGTAATGGATCTTGGCTGTTGCCCGCCTAAACTTCTTAACATTTGTTTATAAATTTCACAGCCTTTGTAATTTGCTGGATGACTATGAGAGCAATTAACACAAAAAGCAGGAGTTTCGTAGCTCTTCTGGCACTCCGCTGATGGATGATCCGAATCGCATTTGACACAATTAAATGTTTTATTACAGTAAGCCTTGGTGTAAGCCTTGTATTATTTCTTTCACTTTTTTAGGAGGCTCTATTTTTACAATTGCATTGTTTATGCTAGTGATATTATAAACGTCTTTGTTATTATTGTTTGGTTCTAAGTCGACAAAAAACATTGAGAGAGGAGCTTTACTTATTCTGCTACGAATATTGCTAACTTGCCTAACTTTGTGACCATGTTTTTCGATTTCTTCTTTTATCTCTTCTGGCGAGGTTGTATGATGAAGATTTTTCGCAACAATTCTATACGCTCTTTCGTGCTTTAGTTGATATGTGTGAAATGAAATATTTTTCTTCTTTAAGTGTTTAATTAAAGTACAGTATGAATCAGTATTTTTAATTGACACTCTAAGTTGACCGTCGTGAAGTGCCTTAAAGTAAAAATCAGTTTTGGGAATGACTTCATTAAAATCATCATACATTTTTTTAACATTAGAAACATTTGGCAAAATTATTGGTGGTGGTTTGTTGCCAGATAGCTCTGGATTTGTTGTTTGTTCGTCAGTGGAATTACCCAACACTGCATACCTGTTGCTGCTTTCAGTATTTGGACGTTTATTGATCCCATGTGATGGTGAAAGGTTTGAGGAGGTGTCTCTTTTTCTCTTATGAGGTCCAACTGTTTGCCAGTTTCTTTCGTCACTGTTATCAGCCGGATCGTCAGAGAGTACGATAGCGTTGTCGTTATCCATAACACTTGTCAATGCAATAAGTATAATAGAGCTATCAGCTCATTACACTTGTTATTGCAGACAAAACCTGTTTTGCTTTTTTGTTTTTTTTTTGTTTTGGTTTTGGCGTTTGTTTTTCAATAGTTGTAATAAAAGAAGAAGCAATAGCTTAATATTACTGCAAGAATTTTTAGAGGTAGTCTCGAGCACACGCTTGGTTGACAGTCGCGAAGAGACTGAATGGATTTTAATTAAGTTTTTTTTTAAGATTACGTTACAACCTCAGGCGGATTTAATTCCGTGTATAAGAGGTGTGAAATTAAGAAATAAATTAATAAACACTAAGATATTAGTTTCATTTAACATTTTGTACTAAAAAAGTGTAAGCTAAGGCACACTATTATCACAAGTATATGAGATCAAAAATGTGTATATATGAATTAAGAATATAATGATCTAAGGTTTTGTACATAAAATTTCAATTTGTTGCAAAAAATGAGTAAATTTCGTGACTTCTTTGTCTTCAGGTAATGCGTTGTATTGTTTTATGGTGCTGTGCTTCAAGCTCTTAAGTTGTTTTAATGTTCGTGCTTTTGGTACCTCAAAGTTATGTTTCTGACGCGTGTTGTGTTGATGAATTGTGCTTCTATTTGTGAGTATGAGTTTGGATTTGAGCATACTATTTTGTACTTTATGTATGTATTTGCATTTTTTGATGAAAACTAGCTGATTAATGTCCATTTGTTTGGTGCTTTTATATAGTTCTCTAGTAGAGATTGTTTGATTTTTATTGAATAATATTTTGATTGCTTTATTCATCACTCTTCCTATCTGCTCTAAGTGAAATTTGCTGCATTGGCTCCAGCTGCATATGTTGAATCGTATTCTGGATAGAATATATCCAGTATATAAAAGTTTCGCAGCGTTTTCATTGATTTTGCCAATTCTTTTGATGACCATAATCAGCGGTAGTGTTGAATTTTTTATTTCCTTGATGTGGTTTTCATAGTTAAGGTTCTCGTCTATTATCATTCCAAGATATTTTGTATGTTGCACTCTCTGAATTTCGATGTTGCTTATATTGATTTTTAGGTTGATATTAATGTTGCTGTGTGTCTGAAAGACGATATAATTGTTTTTTTATGTTAATGCTTAAGCTGTTTCCGCAAACCCAGTCATAGTATACTTTCATGTCATGATTTATGTTGTCTTCTAAATCCTTTTCTGTTTTTGCTGTTATAAAATTTGTGTCATCAGCGTAAATGTTGTATGTTGACCTAAAATGACAGCTCTTAATGTTGTTTATATATAGAAGGTAGAGTCTTGGTCCAAGTATCGATCCTTGGGGGACCCCAATTTCGCTGGTAAGCTCTGCGCTAAGTTTTCCATTTACTCTTGTTACATGTGGCCTGTTTTCTAAATAGCTTTGTATAAGTTTATTTGGCAGCCCTCTTATACCTATATCTGATAAAGCGTTTAGCAGTTTTTTTGTGATATACTTGGTCAAATGCTTTGGAGAGATCCATAAACGTAGCTGCTACCATTTTTTTCTCATCTAGAGCATCATACATTTTTTTTCATAGTGGATGTTATAGCAGACTCTGTTCCGCTTTTTTGTAAAACGCCAAATTGATTTTTATCTAAGCCAATAGTGGAATTTATGAAGCTTTCGATTCTTATCGATTCTTATGTCTGTTGCTTTTTCAAATATTTTTCTGAGCGAGTTAAGTATTGAGATTGGCCTATAATTTCGCATAGATCTTTTTTCCTTTTTTGTGTATAGGAGATTTTATGGCTTTTTTGAGACATTCCGGAAAAATACCAGTTAAAAAACAATTATTAATTAGACTAACCAATATATGTTCTCTTGTTGGAAGGAGAAACTTAAAATCTTTTACTGATATTTCATCAATTCCTTGTGCCGCATTAACATTGAGATTTGAGACAATGTTGAATTTCAATGTGAGTTATTGGTTGAAGAATAGATACTTTTGATTTATGACGTTTGTTGTAGTTACGTTTGTAGTTTTAATGTTTTTTGCTATTTTTGTTCCAACTTCATTAAAGTATGTATAAAATTTATTTGCAATATTTTTGTTATTAATTTCTGTTTGTTCTTAGCTTTGTGATGTGTTTGCTTGTTCAGTTTTATTTCTTAGTGTTGAGTTAATTATGCTCCATAACTTTCTAGTATTGTTTCCGGATTTTTCTATTTGTTCATTTATATGTTTTTGTTTGTTGTTTTTTATAAGCTGATCGACTTCTTTTTTAATTTTTTTGTAAACTTCTTTCTTTATTTGATCATTAGGATTTGATTTTGATTTTTTGTATAATTCTTGCCTAAGTTTCAGTTTTTTGTATATATCTGTTGTTATCCAATCATTGTTTCTACATCTGATTTTTATACCCCCACGTTTAAAAAACGTAATGGGGGTATATTAATTTTGTCACTCCGTTTGTAACGCCGATAAGAAGGCGTGGCCGGTATAGAAAAGGATATATATATTCCTGATCAGCATCACCTCCAGAGTTGATTTAGCCATGTCCGTCTGTCCGTCTGTGTCCACGATAGCAGCCGTAATTTTTGAGCTATCATAACGAAATTCAAAATATAAGCTTTTTATACAAAAATGGAGGTCAAGTTTGAATCTGAGCAAAATCAGATGAAAACCACGCCTACCTCCCATACAAAGTGACTTAACCAAAATGGTAAGATCTCTTTAAATTCCACAAAAATCAATTTAATGACTTCAAATTTCGCACAGTGCCTTAAATATTTAATATTTATTTTGAGTATTAAATTTGTAAAAATCAGATGAAAACCACACCTACCTCCCATACAAAGTGACTTCACCAGAACGGGAAAATCTCTTTAAATTCCACAAAAATCAATTTAATGACTTCAAATTTCGCACAGTGTCTTAAATATTGAATATTTATTTTGAGTATTAAATTTGCAAAAATCGGATGAAAACCACGCCTACCTCCCATACAAAGTGACTTAACCAAAACGGGAAAATCTCTATATTTATACATACTTGTATATAAATATATTTATATTTATATATATATGTAAAAATATATTTAACAGTTTGCTTAAAACTTTATATATACTCTAATTCGGCCGTGGGGGTATTTTAACTTCGGCCCAGTCGAAGATAATTCCTTGCTAGTTATGTGTCTTGTTGACTTCTTTTTGGCCTCTCGTATTAGTTCAACTAACTGTGCTACTTCAGTTATTGGTGCATTATTTGTTTTGTTTTTAATAATTGCTTCCATTTTTATATAATTTACTTTGGGAATTTATTTACTGTTCATTGGTGGTTTGCATAACTGCATAGCTGTAATTGTTGCAATTGTATATTTGTGATCAGATATATCCGTACCTTCGAGCCTGAAATCAATTTTGTGTGTTGGGTCTGTATTTGAAATAATGTGATCGATGAGCGTACTGGTATTGGTTGTTTGACGTGTGGGTAATGTGCTGTTTATCAGTGTGTAACCATTTGTTTGTACTGAATCGGTGTATTTTATTACTGTATTTGTTTTTTCCAACAGATTAATGTTAACATCTGCAATTGTGTATTGTTGTAAATTTGGTTGTTAAACGTATGTATTTCATTTTGATATAACCAAATTTCAGTTACTACGACATCTATATTTTAGATATTATTTATCAATACTTAAATATCAATAAGTTTGTTGCGAATACTGCAGATATTAATGTAGATAATTTTGAGATCTTTATATTTATTCATTTTTTGCTACTTAAAAATAGCTTGTTGTTTCTTTTTCAGCATTCATTTTTATTATGTGTACATCACAGTTATTTGCACCAGCTTTATGATTACAGGAGTAATTTGCTCCATATATATTTGCTCTAACACAATTAATGCATTTAAAGTTTGTGGCAATTTTGAATGTTCTGGTGTCATGTTTTTCTGCACAGTTTCCGCACGCCTCTTCTCCTTCACACTTATTGCTTGTGTGATGATATTTTTGACATTTAAAGCATCGGGTCAATGAAATATATTCTTTAAGAAATCTAGATCTATAATTGAGCATGACGTATCTATTTGATATTTTAGCTAATGTTTCTCCAGACACTTCTGTGATATAATTCCAAAGCTTTGTCTTCTTATCTACAAATTAATGAACCAATTTAAAATTGTCGCTGGTGTCTATATGATTATTTTCTGAAATCTGTTCCCAAAAGGAAAGCCTCTTAGACTTAGGGTCAGGTATGGTTTACCAATGAGTTAAGAAAAAGGCAGAAATTGAAATCTAAATATTATAAAAATATATAAAAAAAGTAGCATATGTTGTTTTGGATGCTATACCTCAATTAAATATAGTAACCAACGGTTATGCAAACAATAATATAATATCTTCTTAATAAAAATAAAATTAAACATCAAATCAGGGGCCGAATTACAGCATCCGTAATAGAGCAAAATTACAAAGGCCACGACGAGACAAGTTCCTCTCAATTGTAGCGTGGTGGCCGAAGACAGCCAAAAGGCTGAAAACAATAGCCACTTTTCAGTTAGAACACTAGCTTCTACCGAAGCAAAAACTCATTTCATTTCTATGGCGCATTTCGACAAACTATCGAATACCAATATATATTGAAATAAATAAAGAAGCAACTAGAACAGATGGCAACCTTGATAGAGTTTTTGGCGGTGATTTATAAATAGCCTACTGCTTTGAAATGTCATATGATTAGCAGCCATACAATTCAAAAGAATGAATTCCAAAATCTGCGCACTCATATAATAGTTTAAACAGTGAGTTGATCACAGCTTAATCACTCAAAGACCACTGAAGAGGAAAATGTAGCGATTTCAGAAACAGACTGTCTAGTCAGCTAAGTGATTGACTCTAAACAGAGTTGTTGTTGTTGTTGTTGCCTTCTTTAAAAACTTACTTGATCTAAAGCTCACAATTTAATTCATGTAATAATTTCATAGATCATAAAACTAATTAATGAAAGAAAATAATGTTTTAATACCTAATAGATGTAATTATTTATCAGCAGCTGATTCACATATCAATTGTTCTATATACTACCAAAGGGCAATGAGGTCCAGTGTTTCAAAACAACCAACTTGTTCATTGTTGTTGTTGTTTTTTTTCTTTCGTGGGCGCTGTTGATTTTTTTTTTTGAAATGGAAAGATATTTCAATTATTACTTACTTTCACGAAGTCCATAATGATTGCACCCGTTTCTGGATTCCCTGAATAAAGTCATGATTAGTATTGAAATATATACAAACAAAAATAATGTAATGGAAGAATTGTTGCTTTTGTTTTGGTGTCGGAACAACTTCCCTGATTAGGTAAATAAAATGCCTCTACAGATGATTTTATTTTGTCCTTTGATGTAATATCTTTGTTGTTGTTGTAAGAAATTATATTATAAAATATTATTTAGTTAATTAGATCAAAAAACACTTACCTCGTTGTCTGCTTTTGTGCCAGCAGCTAAAATGAAAACAAACCTGTTCATATATATATATTCTAACAAGAGAGTCTACTGTGAACTGGTCTTGCACGGCGAATTTAAAGACCGGTTTATAATTATATGTGAGTGGAAGCGAGAGTCCGGTTTTTGACCCCAGAAGACAAAAACAAAATCTTATTATACTAAAAAAGAAACCTATTCAGTTACTTTTTGCGATCATCCGATTCCGAAAAAAACTGCAAAGATCACTTCAGATAGGACTCAAATTAATAATAGGTTAGCAACGTTAGACCTGCTTGTGGAAAGCTGAGTCAAAAGGTTTTCGGTAGCGGGATAAGTCAGTCGAACTCATAGCGAGCATAAAAGAATATAATTTTTTTTAAAAAAAAGTGAAAAGTTTAAGTTTAAATGACCATCGTTGAAATTAGTGGTAGTAGTGGCAACTGAGCTGGACAGGATTTTTATCTCAAAGGATCAATAAGAATCTAACAATTTTCTTCGAGCTAAAGAAGTGAGCATTTTGTTTTTTTTAAATAAAACAAATCTTCAGTAATATTGAACTTTTCATAGTAAGTTCGTAGTGGTAAAGGAGCAAACAAGCTAAAGGATAAGTAGCTTATCAGGCATAATACACCAAGGTTATTGAGGTAAACCATTAATTTCAAGACTCAATTCTAAAAATTTCAGCAGTGAATTAGAAATTTTTTTTTATTGTTTCAATATTTAGCTACAAAGTGTTGCATAAGATCGTGAGGAAATCGACGCGCGTCGAATGAGAACAAATGAACGTCCTCTTACTTAAAAATATATAAGAGTCTTAGGAAGTGTTCTCATAGTCGATCCTTGGTGAGTTCTTTTTATTATTTTCTTTTTTGTAACATATCCCGGAAAACCGTAAATAAAAGGCAGCGAAGAAAACAAAACCAACACAAGAAAGTGTTTAAACGGATTCCTGTCCGAAAATCGCCTGAAAATTTGAAAATTTCAAAATAGCCTGAAAATAAGAAAAATTTCAAAATCGTCTGAAAAAAAAATAAAATATCCTGAAAATAAGTTAAAATCGCCTGAAAATTCGAAAATTTCCAAATAGCCTGAAAATAAAAAAAACTAGTGAGGAATTATCTTCGACTGGGCCGAAGTTAAAATACCCCCACGGCCGAATTAGAGTATATATAAAGTCTTAAGTAAACTGTTAAATATATTTAAAGAGATTTTCCAGTTTTGGTTAAGTCACTTTGTATGGGAGGTAGGCGTGGTTTTCATCCGATTTTTAAAAATTTAATTCTCAAAATAAAAAATCAATATTTAAGACACTGTGCGAAATTTGAAGTCATTAAATTGATTTTTGTGGAATATAAAGAGATCTTACCGTTTTGGTTAAGTCACTTTGTATGGAAGGTAGGCGTGGTTTTCATCCTATTTTGCTCAGATTGGAACTTGACCTTCATTTTTGTATAAAAAGCTTATATTTTGAATTTCGTTATGATTGCTCAAAAATTAAGGCTGCTATCATGGACACAGACGGACAGACGGACATGGCTAAATCGACTCAGGAGGTGGTGCTGATCAGGAGTATATATACTTTTCTATACCGGCCACGCCTCCTTATCGGCATTTCAAACGGAGTGACAAAATTAATATACCCACATTACGTTTTTTAAACGTGGGGGTTTAAAAATTAAAATCGCCTGAAAATTCCAAAATTTCAAAATAGCCTGAAAATAAGAAAAAATTTAAAATCGGCTGAAAAGAATAATAAAATTAAAAAAGCCTGAAAATTAGAAAGAAATTAAAATTGCAAAAAAAAATTTGAAGAAGAAAAAACACCTGAAGAAGGAAACAAAAGTCTAACAATAAATTTTAAAATAAAGGCAGAAAACTAGGGTTTTTGAAAAAGTTGCGAAAAGAGTCGAACATCTATAATGTAACGAAAACGTGTTATTAGAAACTAAAATTTATTCCTGAAACAAAAGGAAAATTCCAATAAGCGTTAAGATTTATAATTTGCAAATATTTAATTTTTTTTCTATTTATTTCTTCAGTAAATGTTAGGCCTAAACAATCGAATAAGCCGATAGTTTTACTTCCGTTTACGGAATAGGCCCAAATGCTTTAAACATCCCTCCACAGAGCTCTATTAAGGTAGATACTTTATTAGGACGATAAATCGAAGGAAGTATATGCCGGTGATAAATGGTTGTGTAGGTTACTTACACGCTCAGAAATCTTGGAATTAATTTTAAGCCAAGCGCTGGAATCATGCATTTTTTAATATATTTTTGATTAAAACTTATACTTTCAAGTATATTAAAAAATTGATTTAATGTTATCTGTATTAAAGTAAAATATAAATTGTATTATATTCAAGTTATAGTACAAATTGTCTTAAAATATAATACAAATATCTATCAAGCATCTGTCAAATTGTCATTCTGATTCTGAAACTTTAAATTAATAAATATTTTGTTATTGGTTGACCAACTATTTTCTTTTTATTTCACTTGGAATTTTAAAAGTACGTAAACATATAAAAGAGTTATAGCTTTATTCCATAAATGTTCCATAAATTTATTCCATAAATGTTGATTTTTCCTTTCACCTTTTCAGGACAATATGTATTAAATGGTATACATCTTGTATTACTGTTTAGTACAATCTGTATTATTATTTAATACAATAGTAAAACAAATTGTATTAATATATAATAAAAATTTTTTTTCGTATTACTTTTTAATAACTGGATGTATTAAAATATAAACCAGAATAGTATTGTTCTAAACTTAGTTTCTATACCAATTCTGTATTAGAATTTAGTATTATGGGATTAGAATTCAATTTTAATATTTGACATATTTTAGATTCTAATGCAATTCTGGTGTGGTCATATGTACAATACAATTTTTATTAGAATTTAATCCAAGATTTCTGAGCGTGTAGTTTTAATTTATCCGTATCTTACTTTTATATTACTTTAATATTAAAATATAAGAAATACCGAAGTAGATCGTAAAATTTCCTGTTTTATTTTTACTTGTATTAATGTTTTGGTACCTACCTGTTTAATTAGATTAAATCCAAAACGTGCCAGAATTTAGTCTGTTTAATTTATTTTCATTACATTTAAGGAGAACCAGTTCAACTTCTACGGTGCTAAAAGTAATATAAGCATCTTATATTTATTTTATATTGTTGGCGAATATAAAATACTTACCTGATAATTTTTTGTTGTGCAAATATTTAAAGTTTCATCGAAACTCAATTCCTATGAAGTTAAAATAAAACCAAAAATCTTTATAAAAATAGAAAAAAAAAAATTTCGCGATTTTTCTTATATCAAGTTTGTTTTCTGCATTAAGTTGAATAACATTTTGCGGTCAACATGAGCGGCTAGGTTGGATACGTAAGGGGGGTGACAGTGCGCGTGGCGTGATGGGCATGCTCGTGGAGCGAATGTTGTGATTGTTAGGTGGTAAGTTTTACCACCTTGGAATCATAAAAATTTTTTTTCATTTATTTTAAGTTTTAAATAACCAAACATAAAAAAATGAATCCTGTTTATTTTGAAATTTAAATTTTTTTCACTTTAATTCACCTATCATTTTGATTGTTTTCTTGTTTTTTTTAAAACTGATCATTAATTCAGTCGATATGTGGATTTCGTTTGTGATTTCATGTATTTTTTTTTAGTTTTAATTTTTTTTATTGATTTTTGTAGTTTAAATAAACAGTTAAACAATATTTTTTGTGCTAACCGGCCGGAACCGGATGTGACAGGATCGTTCCTCCCCTGAGAACGAAACGAGCTACCGGAAGGTCACATTCGGGCATTCAATGTAAGCTACCGGTGCGAGCTGTAATAAAAGCATTTTTTTATTATTGAATGCAGGGCCAAACAACATCTAGGCCCCAAAAAAATTTTTCCGCTAAGGTCGTGGTACAAAATGGCACCCAACTTAATATTCTTTAAAAGTGTGGTACAACAACGAGGCCCACAAAATTACGAGAGTCGGACAGGATATTCAGTGTCATCTTGACTTACTTTCAATTGCTTTGATGGCTGAGTGGAAATCTGTTAATAAGACACTTATTGTATCGAGCAAATGAAGGTTTGATGACGTGCACACTGGAACGCGAATCAAAAAGTCAAAATCTTATTATTATTGCCTCAAATTAGCCCATGGAATACAACTAATTTTTGACAATGTTAATGCTGTGTAGGTGTCGTAGTGAACTTTTAATTTTGCTGATTGTACTATCTGCACCTTCACAGAGCACTGTCGAAGGAGCATTGTAGCATACGTTCGTACAATGTGGGTTAATTTCAAAATCCAAATGCGTGGTCTGGTAAAGAGGCAATAAAAAAAATAAACTATCGCCAAGGTGAAACGAAAGCGGCGATCAATCGGCGATTAGTTTAGCTGTTATGCAGGCGCATGATACGTACCGTGAGTCAATGAGAGGCGAGTTTTCAGAAATCATGAAATCCGGCATGATGGATTTCATGAAAAAAATAAATTATATAAGCATTTCTAGCAAACCCTGATTTTAAGAAGCCGTTCATCATACATTGTGATGCGAGTCAGTATGGTATAGGAGCTGTACTTTCGCAAGAAAATATAGATGGAGAAGAAGTTCCGATTGCTTTTATGTCTCAAAAATTTAATAAAGCACAACAGAACTATTCTGTAACAGAACAAGAGTGCTTAGCTGCAGTTTTTGCAGTGAAAAAATTCCAAGCATATGTAGAGGGTACAGAATTTACTATTATTACAGACCATGCTTCGTTGCGTTGGCTTATGAATCAAAGTGATCTTAGCGGACGGTTAGCATGCTGGTCCTTAAAATTGCAGTCTTTTGATTTTTCAATTAAACATCGCAAGGGTAGTGCAAATGTAGTTCCCGATGCCTTATCTCGCATTCACTCCGAAAATGCTGATGAATTAGAAGCAATGGTACTGGACTATACCCCAGTATATATATTGATCTCTCTTCGCCAACTTTTGATGAATATTCTTATACAGTTTTTTTCGATAAGCTTAAAACTAATTCAGAATTATATCCCGACTTTAAAGTTTGTGATAAGTATATCTATCATAGAGATGTATTCTATTCCGGTAATCCTGATGAAGAAAATGCTGCCTGGAAACTTTTTGTTCCAGAATCTTTACGAAGCGAGGTAATTAAAAATGCCCACGATAATTCTAGCTGTGCTCACGGAGGTATAGCAAAAACGGTTGAAAGAGTTAGGTGGTATTTTTACTGGCCAGGGTTGTTACGAAGTGTGCAGGAATATATTTTGAAATGTGAAATTTGTAAGTCAACTAAACATCCAACCAAAGTCCTGCGACCTCCTATGGGAAACTATACTGATACTGAACGAATTTTTCAAAGACTGTTTGTTGACATTATTGGCCCTTTTCCAAGGTCAAAAAGTGGCAACATGGGAATATTCATTGTACTTGAGCATCTGTCAAAGTTTTGTTTTCTTTGTCCTCTCAAAAAGCTCGCAACAACGCCAATTGTAAATTACCTTAAAGTGCACGTATTTGACGTTTTTGGCATACAAGAATATATCATTAGCGATAATGGAAGTCAATTCAAATCAGTTGAATTTAAATCATTTTGATACCACAAGGTGTGGTATCAAACAAATTTGCACAGCAGTACTTTCACAGCAGAGTAACTCTTCTGAACGCGTTAATCGCTCCATAAATGCAGCTCTTAGAGCATATATACGACAAGACCAACGAGACTGGGACTGTCACCTAAGCAGCATTAACTGCGCCTTCAGATATGCCATACACCAGTCCATTGGACAAAGTCCGTATTATGTTGTTTTTGGACAACACATGGAAATAATTATTCGCTGTTGAGGAATATAGGTATGTTAAACGAAGGAATTGTAGGTAATGGCCAGATGCGGTTTGACAATATATCTGAAAGTCGTGATAAAGTTAGGGATTGTATGCGAAGGTCATTTAATCGTAATGAAAAACAATATCATTTAAGATCTCGACGGATTTGCTTTAAGCCTGGTCAAGAAGTTTGGCGGAGAAATTTTGTGCAGAGCAATATGGCTAAGAACATTGACGCCAAATTAGAAAAACATTTGTTAGGGCGAGGGTTCGAGAAAAAGTAGGAAATTGTAACTACATTTTGGAAGATACAAACGGAAAATTACTTGGAACTTACCATGCTAAAGATATGCAAACTGTTTAAACGTCAGCCTAAAGTAACTATATTTCTGTTTCTTTAAATAAAACTTAGTGTTTTTTTGCTTTTCAGTTTCTTTAAATAAAACGTAATTTTTGATAAAGAAACTGTTTTGTTAAGTTTTTTTTTTAGTAGAAAAGTTTTAAAGATTTTTTTTATTTTTCATTATAACTTATTCGCAAACATTTAAAACTAAAAAAATGTTATAAGATATAAATACTCGCAAAGTTCGCTGTCATCTCTAAAACATATTTTGTTAACAAGCATAGTTATAATATAACTAGTTACTCGTTACGAAAAACAAAGATGTGGCTTATTAAACGAGTAAGTAACAAGCAACTTCCTCTTTCTATATCATAAAAGTTTAAAGTAATCCCAAGTGATTTATTTGCAAATAATTAAAAAGCTAAGGCATTTCTTTGTTGGAACCAAAAAAAAATAATAAATTTATTAAAATAAGACTATTTTGTCTTATTTTTCTGGACCTTTTAATTGGTCAAGTCTGCAAAGCTAAGATTATTTTATCTTATTTTCTGGACCCTTTAATTGGTCAAGTCTTCAAGGCTAAAATTGTGGAGGCGATGGTATAAATTGTAAAAAGAATCGGAACGAATCAACTCAGCTCTTCATTGAACTCACCAGCAAAATTCTGACCGTTCAATTATTCCGACCTGGACCACAAACGAAAATGCATCAGGAAGTTGAACAAGCTGAATTTCTTAAAGTTTATATTTAGATATTCTTAACAGAATATTTGTAACAAGTCGTCAGCAAAATCTTTTATATAATTTCATAACTTACGAAACTAAATTAAAAAAAAAACATATAAGAAAATTAAGAAAAAAAATTATAGAAAATAAACTAACGTAATTAAAATACAAATACAGACATAGATATATGCATACACAAATATATAAACGTATATAGAGCCTGAAAAGTAGTATCCAGATAGTTCAGTTCGCAGTCTTCTTCGGGCGAAGTCACGAGAAATTGTACATTTAGAAATTTAATTAGTTTTAAAGAATAAGTAAAGAATAAGCTACAATATTGTGTGTAACTTACGGAACGAGGCATGTTGAAAGAAAAGATAATAATATTGGATTAAGAATTAAAGAAAAGATATTAAAATTATTTTGATAATTATATTTAATTATAATTAATGAAAGAGTTTAGTTACGCTTAATAACTAATCATTGCGTTTGTAATATGGTAACAATCTGGGATCGCACGTCGTTAGCGCTAACATCGTGGGATAGCCGATCAAAATCAGGAACATTGTAAGTGATTTTATAATTTTCTTTTATTTTACTTAAATTAATTTTTATTTATAATTTAATACTAATAATCTATAATTTATAATCATAAGATTCAATTTTAATCAGTAACATAATAAAATAAATCAAAAAAAAAATCAATCATCATAATACATACTTCTATTCTTTTCTTTTCTTTTTTTTTTCTTACTACACATATGAATACATACATAGTGTAAATTAGTAAAACTGGTTTAGTTGATTATATTTTTTTTCTTTCTCTTAGAAGTGTTTCATATATAAAAAAAAGGGGAAAAAACAACAATGCTTATAATAGAAAGCCACACGCTCAGCGTGAATATTTCAATTTCGCTTTGTTCCACATAGTTTCTCTATTTCTCTTTGAATTTAAGTTTTAAGTATAAAATAAATATGGATGAAAAGTGTTACCATTCGATTTTTGTATAAGTTAAGAGACAATGGACAATAAAAGATAATTGAAAAGAAAAATATGATCTCGTGAGTGATTTGGTGTTGTTGGTTAGGTTTTGGATGGGTCCGGAGATAAAGAAACATCTCTCTTTGGTTGGGTAGGGAAGAGATAGGAAAGCAAATGTCATCCAGCTTTCCGTTTCCCACTTATGTATGTTGACATTTCTCCCATTGTTGACATTTTTTTCTATATTTATTATCCCTCGTCCATCGATTTAGTTATAGAATATTCATTACAATAGTATAATTGTAATTTTTTTATTACAGGGTGATTTGGTTTTGTTTTCTTTTACACATATAATTTTTTTTTTTTTTTATAACAAGTGCATGATATTTTTTATGTAGTGAGGCATTTGTAGATATGTGGGGAGCAAGAACTTCGCCCGTTCCGACGAGCTCAAGCCTGGTTTTAACAAGCATGCACGCCCGCTCAGCCACCTACCTAGCCCGATTTATTTCAGCACTAATAAATCGTACGCCATTCAGCAAAACTCGAACAGCGTTTTAAATCAGCTGGCAGCCTCGCAAAACAATATTCAAAATCTTAACAGTTTGCCAATTCCAATAGGGATAATGTAAGGCGAGACCCACAGAATCAAGGTACTGCTAGAATTCATAATCGTAACTATCAAAGTCAGCAGATGAAACAACCGAATAGCCAAAGTTATGCATTTCCAAATTTTATTAACGGTCCGATAGGGTCATATAACGCGAGCGTGAAAGTCAACAAATGGGATTAAGTTTTCGATGGAGATCATAGCAAACTGAGCGTGGAGGATTTTATCTTCCACGTAGAATACATACATGCCCATTATGCGATGCCATGGTCTGAAGTCATTCGTGATTTTCACTGATTAGTAACCGGCCCGGCTAAGGAATGGTTTTGGTTATTACTCAGAACAAGATCGGTGTTAGATTGGCCTACTTTGAAAGAAGCTTTAGCGAAACAGTACAGTTCGAATCGTTCTGATTTTGAAGTAATGCGCGAAATAGTCGAGCGTAAGCAGCAGCTAGATGAACCGATTGATTCCTATTTCCGGGCGATGATCAAACTTAGGACGCGTTTAAAGACTCCGATATCTGACGAATATAGAGCGTATAGTATTTCCGGCAACAATTTATACCATCGACCACTTACGTCATGAGTGCCATGAAATCGAATTAAGTTTTCCGAGGCGCGATCCGAGGTCTTTTAAACCACCAACACAATCACGGTATCCACAAAGAATATCCCGAGTTAGGTTTTGGAGGCGAATCAAGCCGTAGTGATTTCGAGAATGAAATTTCGCAGATCGAAGCTTTGCAAGCGGAACCACCGCCCAAAAATCTGCCGCTTAAGCGAATTCTCACGTGCTGTAACTGCCATGGGGCACACGTATTTCGACTGTGAAGCTGAAGTGCGAAATATTTTTTGTTATCGTGGCTTGGAAAATGTAATAAGCCCGAAATGTCCGAACTGTAGTAAGGGAAACTGGAAAAGAAGCGTGATAAAAGCGGAGGAACCACGCCCTACACCAACCTCCGCGGAAATCCAGCCAGCAAGGTGGACTTAAATTCCAAAAAAGAAGTCCTGAAAGAAAAACATCAAATTAATATTTTAAAACGAGATAGAAATAATGATAATTTTAGCGATAGCATTAATACAGCTAACATTATAATCAAACCTTTAGAAGAAAAAGTACGTAATTATTTAGAGGTTCGCAATCTCATCTTCGCAGATAGTTTAATTTCAAAAAAGATTCAGAAAGCACGCGAGCAATATCGAGCCAGAAAGGCCATGCGGAAGGTTATATCTGAAGCTGTGAATTCAGCTCAAGTCTCTGATAACCGTATCTATGCTGAAATTTTCGTGAAAGAAGCTAACCGGTTTACTAGACTCTGGTGCATCTGTAAGTTTACTGGGAAAAGGATGCTGGGAACTTGTTGAGTATCTTGGTCTTGAAGTGCGTCGATATGGCTCTCTGGTCAAAACTGCCGGTGGTAGAAATCATCGAATTATAGGGAAAATTTTGGTGCCTGTTGTGTATAAAAATAAAACGAATGAGATGGAATTCTTTTTATGTCCTTCATTAGAACAGAAAGTGTATTTAGGGATAGATTTTTGGCGGAAATTTGAGCTTGCTCCAGATGTAGAAGGTGTCGCGGAAATATACGCCAGCTCTCCCGCGGTAGAAACTAGCTCAGATCCTTTGCAACACCAACTATCCGAAGAACAAATAAAACAGCTTGAGGAGGTTAAAGGAGCTTTCAGAACATTTGAGGAGCATGGGTTGGGAAAAACTCATGTGGAGAAACACACTATCCTACTGAAAGAAAGCTCTGAACCTGTGAAATACCGATGGTACCCTGTATCGCCTGCTGTGCAAGACTTTCTTTACATCGAAGTCGATAAAATGCTTGAACTTGGAGTAATTGAGGAGAGCAATAGCCCCTGGTCAAATAAAACGACTCTAGTTAGAAAACCAGACAAGAATAGGTTCTGCTTAGACGCGCGGAAATTAAATGATCGTACCATCAAGGATGCTTATCCCCTTCAAAATAAAGAAGGGATATTAAGCAGAATCGATGATACGATTTTTATTAGCAGCGTAGATATTAACTTCGCCTTCTGGCAGATTGAACTGGATAGGAGCAGTAAAGAATATACGGCCTTTACGGTACCCGGCCGTCCCTTATACCAGTTCAATGTTATGCCATTTGGTCTATGTAATACAGCTCAAAGATTGTGCAGACTGATAGACAAAATCATTCCCGCGAAATGTTTTTGTTTATTTAGACGACCTATTAGTTATTGCGAGAGATTTTGAGACTCATTTTAAAGTATTGAAAGAAGTGGCTGAGTGTCTTAAGATAGCTAATCTGACGATTGGGCTAAAAAAAATCTAAATTTTGTTATAAAGAACTTAGGTATTTGGGTTTCATCATTGAAGGTGGAGCGCTCAAAACGGATCCTGAAAAGGTGTCAGCGATATCTAAAATCCCTATTCAAAAACTCCGCACTAAGTCCGCATCTTCTTAGGAACTACGGGATGGTATAGGCGGTTCATACAGAATTTTGCTTCACTTTCAGCCCCCCTGTGTGACACTCTTAAAAAGAGCACTTCCTTAAAAAAGACTCCTGGAGCGTTTGAAGCGTTTGAAGCGTTTAAACAAGCCCTTACGACCGCTCCTGTTCTGGTGCATCCGAACTTTGGTAGAGGGCGCATCGGCATGGGAGCAGTTTTGTTTCAAGTTGATGAAGAGAAGAACGATCGACCTATAGCTTTTTTTTCCCAGAAGCTGAACAGTGCACAACAGAACTACAGTGTAACTGAGAAGGAGTGCTTAGCTGTCGTTTTGGCTGTCAAAAGGTTGAGACCTTACGTCGAATTGATGCCATTTACGGTCATCACAGATCACGCGAGCCTTAAATGGCTGATGAGTCTACGCGATTTAAGTGGACGACTAGCTAAATGGTCGCTAGAATTGCAAACGTTCAATTTTGAAATAGAACACAGGAAAGGTGCGGATAACATCGTAGCAGGTACGCTGTCTAGGTCATTCGAGTGTCCGAAAGTAGAGTTTGCAGAATTATTTGATATCAAGACATGCGAATTTGAATCGCCCGAGTACTTAGACTTAATCAAAACTGTAGAGGAGAATAGCGAAAAATCAGATCTTAAAGTGGAAAATGGAATTCTATATAAACGCACTGATTATAACCAAGACCAAGGTGAAACAAAATGGAAAATGTGGATTCCCGAAGCATTGACGACCACATTGATTGCCAAAGCCCACGAGCCTAAGATATTTTCCCGTGGGGGGATTGCGAAAACGCTTCATAGATTACGCCAATTTTATTTTTGGCCAAAAATGACTTCAAGTTAGGAATTTCATAAGCAATTGTGTAGTATGCAAGGAAACTAAACCCACCAATTATAACTTGCGAACCGAAGTAGTGACTTACCGACCTTTCCAAAAACTATATATAGATTTTCTAGGAAAATATCCGAGGTCAAAACGTGGAAATGCGTATATATTTATTGCGGTCGATCACTTTTCGAAGTTCGTTTTCCTTAAATGTATGAAAGACGCGACTGCCCAAAACGTTAAATTTTTTGCTACTGAAAGATTTCATAAATTCGGCGTTCCTCAAGTGATCCATTCAGACAATGGAAAACAATTTGTCGCTAAAGAATTTCAAAATTTAATTACGCTTTACAAAATAAAACATCTAAAGACTGCGTTCTATGCGCCGCAATCTAACGCCGCAGAGAGGGTGAACCAGTCTGTTCTGGCTGCGATTAGGGCAATTTAGATACTGACACGCTGCTACAGGAGTAAGACCGTACTTTACGTTATTTGGACAGCATATGTTTACGTCTGGAACAGACTACCAGTTAGCAAGAAAGCTGCAGAGTTTGAAAGATGAACGAATTTTAAATCGAGAAGACAGACTGAAATGCATAAGAGAAAAGCTTAAAGAAAATATGCATAAAGCATATGAAAAAAACGAACGTCGTATGAAAACCCGCGCTAGGCAAGTAAATTTTATGCCTGGTCAAGAAATTTTTAAAATAAATTTCGTCCTGAGCGATTTCAAGAATAATATTAACTCCAAGTTCTGCCGCAAGTTTGTTAAATGCCGAGTTACTAAGGCTTAAGGCAAACATATGTATCAAATCGAAAACATGCAAGGCAAGCCTATAGGGGTATATCACGCCAAGTGTCTGTGAAGCAATAAAAACGGAAAAAGCTATCCAAAAAAAAATTTCAGAAGTGCAATATAGGATAAGTTCAATAGAACCAAGAAATATAAACAAATTTACCTACTATCTGTGATAAAAGTTTATTGCTTTCCTTAGTTGTAGTTCTGTGTTTTATGCTGTCCAGTTTTCTCTTTATACTTTCTTTAAGGTCACGATATATTTATTTTCTACAGGGTCCGCCATATAACGTTTTTTTTTCAACTAGTGCTTATTTCGTGAATGGTAACACTTAGCTTATGTCTGATTTGACATAATGGTTGTGTATACGCTTGAACAATGCTGAGAAATGGGCCTGCGATCGACTTACAGAAGATGCCGATTTTGCCAAAAAAATCATCTTTTCAGATGAAGCTCATTTTGATCTTGGCGGGTATGTAAACAAGCAAAATTGTCGCATTTGGGGCACAGAAACCCCGCACGCATACATTGAAAAGCCGCTGCATCCAAAACGAGTCACTGTTTGGTGCGAATTTTGGTCCAGAGGCATAATTGGGCCATTTTTCTTCGACAATTATTTGTGGGGTGCCCTCAAAGATAAGTGTTACGTCGACAAGCCAGAGATAATTGACGCTTTAAAGGACAATATTCGTGAAGCCATTGGTGAAATACAGCTGCACACAATCGATAATGTGCTTAAAAATTGGACCGATCGTGTAGGCTACTGCATGGCCAGTCGAGGCAGCCATTTGAATAAAATTATTTTCCATTATTAACCGGAAGAATTGTACTTTCAAATAAAAAAAGAAATTTGAGAAAATATTCAGTAGTTTTTTTTATAGGATTTTCAAAAAAAAAAGTTATATGGCGGACCCTGTATTTATTTCTTCTGGGTTTAGTTCGATTATTTATGTCACTTCTACGCAAGTATCTGAAAAGAAATCAAATCTGCACAAAGTAAATTAACCTTAACAAAAAAACGAGTGGCATACTTCCCGTCGACTATAACTTTGATAATCACGCTAAAATTAAGTTTTTTTTTAAACCATACCTTAACAAAAAAACGAGTGGCATACTTCCCGTCGACTATAACTTTGATAATCACGCTAAAATTAAGTTTTTTTTTTAAACCATACCGATGAACAAGAGGCTTATTGCCCGGCTAGACTGCGGTAGAGTTTGAGACATCTCAGGGGTGAGCGTTTTCCTACGTTGGGCGTTTTTAAAATCAGATTTCATAAGGCCACACAGACCGCTGTCTTTTCTTCGCATGCGTTTGAAAACACAGAGTTTTGTAGCGTGGTGGCCGAAGACAGTCAAAAGGCTGAAAAAAAGAAAGAAAATAATGTTTTAATACCTAAAAGATGTAATTATTTATCAGCAGCTGATTCACATATCAACTGTTCTATATACCGTGAAAGGGCAATGAACTCCAGTGTTTCAAAACAACCAACTTGTTCTTACGCGAGCACACACAGCAGCAAGGCAATATTTGGTCTGCATTGTTGTTGTTGTTTTTGTTTGTTTCGTGGGCGCTTTTGTTTTTTTTTAAATGGAAAGATTCATACCAGCGTGCGTCAAACAGTCATACCAAAGGGCGCCAAATACTTGCACCAGAGCGCGTAAAACCTACATACCCACGTGCGCCAACCATTTACACCAGCGTGCGTCAACAATTTTGCACCAGCGTGCGCCAGATACTCACAGATACTAGCGTGCGTCAAACTTCAGACCAGCGGCCATCAAACTTCATACCACCAGGCGCCGATACTTCGAATGCCAGCGGACGCCGACCGAGAGTCACCGATAAAACCAACAACAAGAAGGGAGGCGGACATCGGAGTTATCATCCGCATCAGCGTGCGACGCCAAACGAGCGACCCACGCACAGGAAGTACCCACCTGAAAATCGAAAATATTTAGTAGTAGCTCAGCTTACAATTTAAGTATCCACTCGTTACAGTGGCATTAGTTGAACAATGGATACATAAGTATCCCATTTCAAAATGAAACATAGAAAACTCTAATTTTTAAAAGACATAATAAAGAATGAAACAAACAAATAAGTTAATGTCCTACCATATCTAAGTAAGCGTTAATATTGGTTGAACAATCTTTCATTAATTCTATTATAAAACACACCCGTTAAATTTTTATAGCCAAATGTTCGCAACCACTCTAGACCGCGCCATACCGCATGGTATTTTCATATTAGCTTAACATATCTTAAGTTAAAAAAATGCTAAAATAACTTAGTATTAAAGTATTAATAGCTTAAGTAGCAACAAGGAAACGAAAACTTATATGTATATATATATGTAGTTTATAGGCAGTTAGTTCTTCATTAACGCATTAACAAGAACGAAATTTGTACTTTTTTTAATATAGCAGAAACAAGAGAAGTTAAGTAGACTTAGAAATATGTATTAGCATATAAGGTGGTGCCTAAGCACAAAATAGTCCTTTACTCATCTGTCTATAAAAGAAAAAAAAAACATAAAAACATGAAAGAACAGCAAATGTGTATATTTTCGTTATTAAACAAACGATATAGTGATCGGATCCCCTAGGTAGGAACATCGAGCTCGGTGGTCTTATCCAGGTTTTTGAGTAGCGCAGTAAAAAAAAAAGAAAAAGAAAAAAAAGAAAGAAAGGCGGTTGTTCGAAAAACAACTTCAGCGAAATACATTTTTGTTAAGATACTTTAAATAATCGAATTTTAATAAAACGCTATATATTAAGCATCGTGAAGAAAAGTTTGAAATTTGCATTGGTGTGCTAATTTTAGATTTATTTTAGAGATTAAATACTTGGAAACACATGAAGACTAAACAATTCAATACACGCTTCGTAACATCACATAAGTACTAATATTATTTTGTAGAACATATTGTATAACCGAATCAGACGCACATTAATCTATATACTACATTTATATGTGGTGACTCAATAACTTTAAGTTGCATCACCACATTAGTTGAATTCCTAACTTCCATTTTACTTATCTTCTGTTACATTGATTTTCAACTTACATTTTACTTACCTTCTCGTTGATTCTTAACTTACATTGTACTTACTTATTGTTGATTATTAATTTACATCTTACTTACCTCAACTCAACATTTATATTATTCTTATAATAATTTATTTACACTTTGTTATAAATACTTGTTATTATAAAAACATTTGTATTAATATTCATATTTGTATCAATCAGAAATTTTCATTTGAAAATTTCAGTTGAATAAAATATTTTCAAATAAACAGTTATAAAAAATATATTAAAAAAATAAAAATTATAAATCAAAATTAAAAAGTTTGTTGTGCACCAAATACTGGCGATCCTGCCAGGAGACGAACTACAAAAACCAACAACTACAAGTATCGGCATTGTGCGTCCAAAATAGCAAAAACAGCAGCCGCAGTTACAACAGCATCAAACTTCATTGCCAGCACCGTCGCTCTGGCAAACGCCACTGCTTTTGGAAAACATAGTGAGTCCGCCAATATCTCCGGCCTCGCTACCATCGCCAACGCCTGTAGCACCTGCTCTCCCTAATATATCAACAACCTTGCCGTCCTCGAATTTCCATCATACTACTATTGCACAACATTTGCAAAAAGTTGGCTGCATACGGAAGTCGCCTCCTACGCATACGTCCAAGGAACGCATTAGTCTCAACTCTCATGTCATGTCAGCAAGCAGCCAGACTTACAACAACAAATGCAAGTGCACCAATAAGAACTCGTGAGGATCCAAATCAAGAGGAAAATTACCAGAATCGCTTAATACAACTAAATTTATACATAAAAAAAATACCCGTCAACGCCACCTCCACTTCAAGTTCCTCATCAGTCGTCGCTTCCACTAGCCAAAGAAACAACAACAACAACAACATCAACAACAACAAAAACTAAACAACAACAACAACAACAAAACAACTACAGTAGCAGTAATAACAACAACATCTACAACAACAGCAGCAATAAAAGCAACATCAACAACATTTGCAGCAGCAACAACAACAACATTAACAGCAACAACAACAACAACATTTGTAGCAACATTTGTAACAACAATTTTCTTTCTACATAAAAAAATATTTTTGTATACTGTGTTAAATTTTTTTTGACAATTTATATAAATCCTTTTTGTTTGTTACATTTTATAAACATTTTTTCAGGTTGCCTTGTTATTCTAGTTTCTCACGAGGTACACACTTAGCTTCTTTTAACGAATATTATACAATCGGGACGTAAGAAACCAATTGTATCATATTCGTAGGCACTCCACTGCACTGGGCAACACAAGTTAGGAAATACACTAATAGGCATACATTTTAGGAAATTATGAGTCTGTCACACACACCACCACCCGTTCCTAGGCAAACACCTATACCTTCACAAACTTCTGACCCTCTCGCTCACTTTGGCGAAGGCGACCATCGTCCCCTTATACATTTACAGACTGATTTCGTCAATCCATTTGACACTCCAATGCGGTCAGAAATTCAAGCGGCATCAGTTAAATTGCCACAATTTTGGACAACTTGTCCAGACGCATGGTTCGTCCATGCAGAAATTCAATTTCAATCAAAAGGAATTTCCACTGACAAAACAAAGTACGAATACCTAGTTACAGCTCTACCTCAAAAGGTAATCATAACGGTGCTCGACTTTATTCAAAAACCTCCGTCTTCTAATTTATATGAAGGTTTAAACAGAACATTAATCGATAGACACACTCTGAGCGACGTCACCGAGATGGGTGACCAAAAACCATCTTAATTCTATAGAGCACTACTCATGTTGGCCGGTACCACAGTTGATAGTGAATTAATCTCTAAAATTTGGCTACGAAAGCTCCCCAAAAGTCTCAATATAGCATTGACCGGATCTAATCACAAAGACTTAGATGAATTATTGAGATTAGCTGACAAACTGTGGGAAGTTATGTCAGAAACAGAAGTAGCTTCAGTTGGCAATGATACCCAACGCATCCCTAAATCTACTGAACTCACGATGATTACGCAATCGTTTGCCGAAACGACCTCAAAGATTCTAATAAGTTTCAACAAACTGGCAATTGAGGTCCAAGAACTAAAAAACGATCGATATCGTAATAATTCACGAGAAACAAATTACCAAAGATACCCAAAACGTAGATCCCCTTCAAGAAGCATATCACGACCTGTCAACTGGGTATGCAGATACCACTTTAGATTTGGTAGGGCAGCTAGACGATGTGAACAACCATGTTCATTCAGACAAAACGACACTCAACACAACACAACACAATTCGACAAACTAGGTGACTCCATAATTGCGACGGCTAATAATGGAAGTCAAACAATTCTAACACGCCGTCTTTTTATTTATGACAATGACAACCCCATAAATTTGTTAATAGACAGCGGAGCTAAAGTATCAGTACTTCCCGTAAATAAATTTAGACCCCACCAAAAAAATTCAGACTTAATACTGACAGCAGCTAACTGTAGCACGATTGCGACTTTTGGCAAGAAATTACTAAACGTAAATTTAAAACTAAGACGTGACTTTCCTTTTACATTCATATTAGCAGACATCACACGACCGATCATAGGAGCAGATTTTTTAACAAAATACGGACTCCTAATAGACTTACAACACAAAAAGCTCATTGATCCACTTACACAATTAACAGTCAACGCCATCACAGCATTCACAGAAACATCATTACCTAAACTAATTTCACTAGAAAACAAATACACAAATATACTCAAAAATTATCCATCACTGACTACAGAAGCAGACTACAACAAACCAGTTAAACACAAAACAGTACACCATATAACTACAGAAGGACAGCTACCTTTTTCCAGACCCAGACGCCTAGACTCTAACAAATACAAAATTGCTAAAAAAGAATTTGATTTTTTAATTAAAGTAGGCATTAGTCGTCCTTCAGACTCCATGTCAGCGTCTCCTCTACACTTGGTACCTAAAAAGGATGTGAATGACTGGAGACCCTGTGGTGACTATAGAAGACTTAACGCAATTACAATTCCAGACCGCTACCCTTTACCACACATACACGACTTGAATATAGACTTACACAATAAACACATATTTTCAAAATTAGACTTAATCAGAGCATACCACCAAATACCCATGGCTACAGAAGACATACATAAAACTGCAATCACCACACCGTTCGGAATGTTTGAGTTTCTAAGAATGCCATTCGGTTTACGAAACGCAGCTCAAACATTCCAACGATTTATCAACGAAGTACTGAGAGAACTAGACTTCGTTTTCGTATACCTTGATGTCATTTTAGTGGCCAGTGAGACAGAAGAAGAACACATTAGACACCTAAATTTAGTTTTTGAAAAACTAGACAATTACGGACTAAACATCAAAACCAATAAATGTATTTTCGGCGTGGACAAAATAAATTTTCTAAGTTACACAATTTCAAACAAAGGCATACAACCATCTCCCGATAGAATTCAATGCATAAAAGATTACCCAAAACCAGAAACAGTCAAACAAATGCAGAAATTCATCGGGATGATTAACTACTACCACAGATGCATTCCAAAACTAGCACACACACTCACACACATTTACGAAATGGTAACTACAGCAACAAAAACAAAGGACAAACACTTAACATGGACAGAAAACACAACACAAGCATTCACAGAGATAAAAAAAAGTTTCGCTAAGGAAACACTACTTAAACAATTCAATAGTAAAGCAAAACTTTCTATCGCTGTGGATGCATCAAACACCGCTATAGGCGCAGTCTTACAACAAGAACATAATCAAGAAACAGAACCACTGGCATTCTTTTCAAAAAAATTATCTACTACAGAAATAAAATACAGCACGTTAGATCGCGAACTACTAGCCATTTACCTCACAATTAAACACTTTAGACACTATTTAGAAGGACGCACATTTACCATATACACGGATCACAAACCACTAACTTCAGCATTACATTAAAAAACTGAGAGAAGTCCAAGACAAATACGACATTTAGAATATATCGCACAGTTTTCCAACGACATCAGACACATTAAAGGTACAGATAACACCGTAGCAGACGCACTTTCAAGAGCTGAGATAGAGGCTTTCACAACCTCAGAGATTAATCTCAAAACTCTACACAAAGAACAAAATATAGATTCAGAACTACAAGAAATACTAAACAAACATATTTACAAACTAGAACAAGTACACATACCAATACTTAACATTAAAATTTGGTGCGAACAAACTAATTCAGAAACACGTCCATATATCCCACAAACATTACGCAAACAAATTTTCGAACACATACATAACATTTCACACTCAGGTACACGAGCTACTCGAAAACTCATTACACAAAGATATTTTTGGCCTAAAATGAACGCACAAATCAATAAATGGTCACACGAATACATTAGATGCCAACGAGCAAAGATACACAAACATACGAAGACAATCCCACAAAAGATAGACATTCCACACGGACGTTTTGAACACGTTCACGTCGATATAGTTGGTCCCTTACCAATATCACAAGGTTACAGATATTTGCTTACCCTAGTTGACAGAAACATACGTTGGCCCGAAGCGTATCCAATTAAAGATACTAACGCTAACACTGTCGTAGATACACTCCAAAAAGAATACGTCTCACGTTTCGGAGTTCCTTTGGAAATTACCACTGATCGAGGACCTCAATTCACGTCCACAACTTTTAGAAACTTCGTTAAGAATCTAGGAAGCAAACACATTACCACTTCTGCTTATCATCCACAAGCTAACGGGATTGTAGAAAGGTTTTATCGTCAACTGAAGACGTCTATAATAGCAAGCAACAATCAGACAAATTGGTACACAGAGTTGCCACTAATTCTTCTAGGACTCAGGTCCACGGTCAAAGAAGACATTAAAGCTTCACCCGCTGAGATGGTATTTGGGCAAACACTCAGGCTACCACAGCAACTAGTAATACATAGCAGTCAGAATTTTAATCCATCGGACACCTTAGCCAAACTTAAAGAGGTAGTAGAAAACAAAAAGTCAAACATTACGCATCATAACACTAACTTCCAATCGTATATACCTCGAGCCCTCAGTACTTGTAACTTTGTTTTCGTACGCAACGACACGATCCGCAAAACACTACAAGAACCGTACGATGGCCCCTTCAAAGTGGTTGAGAGAACACCAAAATATTTCACAATTCGTAGACATAACACTAACACAACAGTCAACATCGATAGAATAAAACCAGCCTCCCTAGACACTGAGACAGCACAGACACAGTTAACCAAACATAAAGATACTAAAAAAGTACACTTTAACCTGTAAGCGAATTTTTTTTAAAAAGGAGGGGGAATAATGTGGTGACTCAATAACTTTAAGTTGCATCACCACATTAGTTGAATTCCTAACTTCCATTTTACTTATCTTCTGTTACATTGATTTTCAACTTACATTTTACTTACCTTCTCGTTGATTCTTAACTTACATTGTACTTACCTATTGTTGATTATTAATTTACATCTTACTTACCTCAACTCAACATTTATATTATTCTTATGTTAATTTATTTACACTTTGTTATAAATACTTGTTATTATAAAAACATTTGTATTAATATTCATATTTGTATCAATCAGAAATTTTCATTTGAAAATTTCAGTTGAATAAAATATTTTCAAATAAACAGTTATAAAAAATATATTAAAAAAATAAAAATTATAGATCAAAATTAAAAAGTTTGTTGTGCACCAAATATATACAAATATATACATATCTATATGAATATTCGTAGGTACATTATTTTGGGTGCAACAAAAAAAAAAGATACAAAACCTAAAGTAATTTGAATTCGAAAAGAAGGGTTGTGATAATCAGTTTATATTGGCGTTAGTGAAGACTGTTTGTGAGTATGTTGCTGTTTTCTCTATAAATTTAAGAGAAAAAATGTTTTAGAACTAAGGCTATTTTTGAAGTGAAATAAAGTAATAAAAAATGAACATGAATCTGAAGACATAGCATGATTGATTAAAGACATATAACAGGGGTGGCTGAGTAAGTATATAGGGGGGTGTGAACAGGATGTTAGGGTTAACCCCCAAATAAAATGGACAACAGGGGTTGACATGGCCGCCACAGGCGGACGCGGGTGGGCCGCCCAGGGCCGATGAGCACCACCGATCATCGGAGTTTGAAGGGGCGCGGGCATTATTATGTGTTATTTTTGGTGTAAACTTAGTATTTCTGTGTCATTGATTTTTCCTTCAGACAATTAAGCGGTACAACAAATTCTTTTGTGTGTTCCCTCCCCTACTGTCCATTTCTCCGTCAAAGACCTCGACCACAAGCCGCGAGCCATAGCCAAGCCTTACCGCTAGTGTACCGCGATGATGGAGGATGACAATTGGATTAGTACCACCTCAAGGAAGGGTACAAAGGGGGTCGTGACACGGTGTAGGATTTTCAGTCCGCCGAATTCCCTGCCCAGTCAGCATCTTCAAATCCTTCGAGGCGCCATTTTCACTTGCCTTGTATATTAATTTCAATTCCACGGCACCAACAAGCTAGCGCGAAATTAATTTTAACTTTTAGTAATGTTCGATATGTGGGTCTGCACTACGCAGAGCCATCTTGGATACTGAATAAAGTAAATCCGGTCGAGTGGATATGGCCAGGTACATCATGGAACCAATAAGAGATTGATAGTCATGTTGGCTCACATTTTCACACTCCTCCTCGCAATGAACTTGGTTACCTGGATCCAACGGAACTGCGACCGCCTTGCATTTCCCACATCTATAACGTGACTAATCAAGCTGGTGCGGCCTAAGCCTATTTCAGAAAAAGACGGAAAAAGTAAAATTGTTGCATTGAGTCTTGAATTAGCTTCACACAGGCCACTAACGAGAGAGCAGTTGTAATTTTCCAGAAAGAGATCTCTAGCCAAGCCGAAAGCTTTCACAAAATCGACTTCCAAATACAAGAGTTGAGACAAAGTTGGAACAATTAAAAATTTGAGTAGCTTGGTGACTCTTCTAAAGGTGATGGTGGTTTCGACAACTCCAACCGAAGAATGATTCATCCCGTCCGCCGTCTAAAGATCAATCTAACATCTTTGCCACTTTAGTTCTTCGCTCGACATAAGTCTTTGTGCCAAATTGTTGGCTATGCAGCTGATAGTGGCGCCAGTATCGATTAACCCCATCAACGTTTTGCCGGCTAATGGATCCGGTGCGTAGGGACGAACATCATTCTGTGGAACAGCTGACAAGACCGCCGAGCACACAAACCTCCTCATCTCCATAACCTTTTTCCAAAATTGCCTCAACCTCGTTGTTGATCTTCGCTTCCTTTCACGCTTTGGTTGGCTGGAGCCCTCGCTCTGAGCGCAGCGTTATATTCTTACGGACATGCAATGGTTTCAACGTCATTTGTGGCACATTAGCAGCCGGTTTTTCACGTTTTAAAATTCTAAAAGGTAAATCTGGTTTAAATAAATTGATGTCAGTTTGACACCCAGCATCACGACTTATTGTGGTGCCCATGAAGGTCCTAAAAAATCAAAATTTTTATTATTACTAGTAGTCGCAGTGTTCAGGTTATCAGACTCGCATGTCAACTCAAAAATCTGACGATGATTTGGAAGTTGCGAGAATTTCTCCCGTACTCTTTATCAAGCAATTCACAATTCTGAACAAAGGCGCGAAGCTGGCTGACACTTTGCATCGGAAAATACAACAAACTACGCCTTACATCCAAACTCAAATTTCTTAGCAGAATCTCCAGCAAAACTTGAGAATCAAGAGGCCGTTGTAGTTTATCGTAGAACTCTTCACATTTTTCATCAAACTTTAACTTCCTTTTACGCACCAGATCCATGATGACTAAATCGGTTTCCCATCGGTTCGGCACCCCATTCAACCCTAGACACACTTTGATGGTAACGCCAAAACCATTCCAGCGCCTTTCCAGCAAACAACATGTGCGCATAACAGCACAATGCTCCAAAATCTTCTCGCAAACTTCGCATCGTCAGAGCGTTCACCCGATAAATAAATTTATCAATGGTTAGGGCGTCTTCTTTGCCACTGAAAGTTACTTTCCAATTGGAAATCAAACTGGCAACGTTCTCTGGCGGTACAAAGTGCGAGACAGGTCTTGGAATATAACCACTATTATGCGTCATGCGACTCGGTGTATATTGGTTGGGAATACTATGGACAAACTGTCAACTGTGACCAGAAGTTGAATATGGAGCGGGCATAAAGTTTGGTGGCAATAGGCGGGCATAAAGTTTGGTTATATGGAACACTATATATTGGTGGTGCAGAATTCATACTTAGCATTGATTCAACATTTTGCTGATAATTCTGCAAATAACTAATACCTGGTTGGACTCGGTAGAGAGTATGCGCGACTGGGACTTATTTACTTGGTGAGTTCGTTTCAAACAGCCTCATTAATAAATTGCTGCAGCTGTTTACCAGAAAATCGAGGCTGAGTAGCCATTATATAAAAAACTTAAATTCCATAAAAAAAATATAAATGTTTTATTTGATCGCAGGACAGAACTTTTCTTAAAAAAAATTATGTTAAACTTTTCTTTGTTGGTTGATTCAGGGGGTCTCATCGATTAAAAAAATTAATTGATGAATTAACCTGAATTTAAATTTTAAATGGGCTTACTTGAAGACTAGAGATCAGGAAAAATAGTCCCGAGTGAAGCAGTCGACACGTGCCATAAACGCAACAAAATCGCATTCTATTCAACACTCGACACTACCTCCGAACCAGATATCAGCACGTAAGAAAACAAACCGAAAATAATTACATATTAATTGAATTGAAAAAAAATAAAGTTAAACTTAATTACATTTTTCATGTCATACATAAAGGAACTAATCAATTCAGTGACTTGGCAGCGAATCTGAATGCAAATTTAAAAATTAAGACAAACAAAATCACAAATTTTTCGACAGATAATCTGCAAGAAAAAATTTAATTTTGGTTTGAATCACCGACGCGCTACCAAACACACAAGAAATTACGGAGCGAGTCGATTATCAAAAAGTTTTTATCGGCCGCACGTTGCGCGCATATTTGTAACGGGGCGACATTTTCACAGTCACTGACCGAACGTCAAAAACAACACACAAAATTATTATTTAATTTTATTAACGTTGGAGCGGTAGTACCATCTTTATGAGGTGGCAGCCCTATATATTTAGTTTTGAGGGCGCCCGATTAGAGAGTCCCTGGTATCCTTTAACCAGACTGACAGGTACTGCCTCCTCACACAGGTGGCTCTAACGCCCCTGTCAAGTGACCCGCGGACACTAGGTTGGCCACGACTGCACGTGCTGGTTTGCCATCACTAGTAGTTCGGTGAGATGCAGGGTGCGGTCTTGTGGCCGTCCACGTGTACCCTTGCTGTACAAATAATCACGTGCATGCGTCATCGGCACAACGGTGATTCAATCTAAATTAAACAAATTCGGACCTGAAAATAAAAGTTAAAATGAAATGAAAAATAAACAAAAAGGTAAAATCAGTTGGGCACTCCTGGCCCAATCAACCAACAAAAACAACTCAGAAGCTCAGGTGGACGAGTTAGGCCCACACTTTTTCTACCCTACCGTAAGGGTTTAGGGGCTTAAATGTAAAAAACCCCCCCAAAAGCAATCACTATCCCACCCTTGACCAAATAAAAACTTTAGCGTTTCTTTTTAACAATATCAATATTTAATTTTAATTTAAACAAACTGGTTTTTACCTTCTCTTTTCATTCTTTTTGTTTATATGTGGAATGGCATTTTATTGAAAGCAAAACTAAATAATTAATATATATGAGTAAATATTAGAGATACAAAATTATTTACTCTACTTAAATAAATCGTTAAGTTAAATGTATACCAAACCATTTAAATTAATAAAATTTCGTTTTGTTGAGGAATTTTTTCCAAAACTTTGGTCTCTTCACTTTTGAATATGGATATTTTTTAAACTTTTCTTTGCAAAAAAAAAGTTAATATTTAATTTTATAAATAATGGTTTTTTCGTTATTCTTTTTTTTTTATATATAACTCATGTTGTATAGTATGCTTTTATACTATATTCTATGTTTTAGACCAGGCACTTGAGCCGTGTTCTATTCAATGTATATTTGGTGCATTATCCAAATACACTGTGATCTGGAGTAAATAACAACACAACTTGAATTTGCAATCTTGATGATTGTACTCAAAAGTTTATTGATTTTGTGAACTATTTATAGCTAAACTTGAATATTTGGAAATTACAAATATAAACAACACAAATGCAAAATGCTGACAACATAAGTTCAATGGATTGCTACTTAAGGCCGCTTTACATTGTCCTACTGTGTGTTACGACATGTGAGATAGAAAGTAATTGAATTTCATCATGCTATCATTTTTAATTTTTGTATGAAGAAATTATTTTTTCGATTTTAGACTATCTCACAGAGTCGTACCACATTTTTATACTTTACACTATACTAAAACGTAAAAATTTGAGTAATGAATCGGTGAGGTGAACATAATTGTCAAAATTTGTAGTAGCCCTTGGGGCTAGCACAAGCAAGTACAAGCACTCGAATTAAATACGTCGCGGAAATTGATGTTATGTTTTTATTTCTTTATTTTTGACACACAAACTCAAGCACTTTCGTTTTTTTATTTTTATTATTTCGCTATTTTTTAAGTTTTTTAAGTTTACAATATTACAAGTTTACAAAATAAGTTGCAAGTATAAGCATTCGAATTAAAAATTTCGCAAATTGAATTGAATGCAAATTAAATAAAATATTTGCGCTAAAACACGACCGAAATGTTAAACGTCAAAATTTGTAATTGTCAAAATATCATCGTCCATTTGACACAGCAAATAAGACAAATTTATTGCAACACACACAAATTTTATTCAACTTGATATTTTCTATCCTACCACGACTGAAAAGTTTCCTTTTGACACACAGCTTATTTGACACACAGCAAAGATTTTTAAAATTTCGGATACAAATTCTAACTTTATAAAAATAAAATACAAGAATAACATTATGACATTTCTGATTGATACAGGTGCTGATATTTCTTTATGCAAAATCAGTAAAAAAGTAGATGACGATTTTTATAACCCAGACGAAAAATGCAAGTTAACTGGTATTACAAACGAAGAAATTTTTTCATTAGGTAGCATAAATCTAAAACTTAATTTTGGGAAGGAATCTTGCGAATATGAGTTTCAATTGGTAAATTCAGAATTTCCAATCGAAACCGATGGTATATTAGGCAGAGATTTTCTGAATAAGTTTCTTTGCAAAATTGACTATGAAATATTCGTTATTTCAATTTTAATTAATGAGCCACATATAATATTAACAATGCACTCGAAATCACATAACACACTAATAATAAAAGTGCCACCAAGAACAGAACTTATTCAACCGATCAGATTACAACTAACCGAAGATAAGGTGATTTTTAATAAAGAGATACAAGAAGGTATTTTTCTCAGTAATTCAATAGCTCCGAAGAACGGCATGACACACCTAAAAATTTTAAATACAACAAATGACGAAGTAATATTAAATGGTATTGAGTTGGAAACTGATTCTTTAGACAAATACGACATTTTAAATTATAATAGCAAAAAACATACACACTCACAAAAACGTTTAAGTAAGATCTTGGAAACATTAGACATACAATGTAATGACACAAAAATTAAAGACGAACTACATATTATTTTCAAAAATATCAAGACGTATTCCACCTAGATAACGAACCTCTAACAACTAATAATTTTTATAAACAACACATCACGACAACAGACAACATACCAGTATACATCAAAAACTACAGACTGCTACACATTCAAACAGATGTGATAAATGAACAAGTTCAGAAAATGCTAAAGGACGATATTATCGAACCATCGCTCAGTCCATACAATGCTCCACTCCTTTTGGTACCAAAAAAGAACACGGAGGACAAAAAGAAATGGAGACTTGTGGTAGACTTTAGAAAGTTAAATGACTAAATTGTCAATGACAAGTTCCCTTTAACGAGACTAGAAGATGTTCTAGACAAGTTAGGTAGAGCAAAATGGTTCTCAACTCTTGATATGACCAGTTCATTCCATCAAATTGAACTAGAAAACAAATCACGACCTTTGACAGCTTTCTCTACATCGAACGGACACTTTCAATTCAATCGACTACCGTACTACTAAAAATCTCTTCAAATAGTTTCCAACGCATGCTCACTATTGCACTCTCAGATTTAGAATCAAATGCTTTTCTTTACGTGGATGACATCATTATCTATGGATGTAGCATAAATCACTACAACCAAAATTTAAAAAAAGTACTAAAAAGACTTCAAAGACACAATTTAAAATTGAATGCGGCCAATTTTGCGTCCCGAAGTGGTATACTTGGGACACCTGATTACTTGTGACGGTATCAAAGCTGACCCAGCCAAATATGACACTATCAAGCATTACTCTATCCCGAAAAATGCGGACGAAGTTAGAAGATTTGTTGCATTTTGCAACTATTATAGAAAATTTATTCAAAATTTTGCAGACATTGCAAAAAGTTTAAATGCATTATTAAAGAAGTCTTGTAAATTTGTTTGGTCTGAAGAATGTCAAATTGCTTTCGATACACTGAAAGAAAAATTAATAACTCCACCTTTATTACAATACCCAGATTTTGACAAGCCGTTCATTCTAACGACTGATGCTTCAAATTATGCTTTGGGCGCAGTATTATCGCAAGGCGAAATAGGTAAAGATTTACCAATATCTTATGCCAGCAAATCTTTGCAAAAGCATGACTTGAATAAACCAGTTATTGAGAAGGAATTATTAGCTATTCATTGGGGAATAAACTTTTTCAAGTCATACTTTTACGGCAGAAAATTTACAGTTATAACTGACCACAGACCACTAATCTCGTTATTCACTCACAAAAACCCTTCCTCAAAAATGACGCGGATTCGACTAGAGCTTTGTGACTATGACTATGACATAATATACAAAAAAGGTAGCATGAACACTAACGCAGACGCACTCTCAAGAATCCAACTGGACTCTGAAACTTTAAAAGAAATGATAACAAAAGAAAACGATGAAAAAATAAAAAGAACGTTAATTATTTTAAGAGGCATGGCAAATAAAGAAGCCATTAAAAATAATGAGGCAAATGATAATAGCAATGAAAAAATCTTTGTAGATGGTGACAATACCCAGAAATCTGATCAACTTCAGATATGGGATTGTACATCTATTAGTGACGTCAAGAATATGAAGAACTTATAGTTTTATATGGCCAATAATAATGAAAGTAAAGTAAAGCGATCTAAACATAATAATTTAAAAATGCATGCAGGATACAGCGATAATTCAACGAATCTAGATTCGATTTTGAAGAAACTGATATCTAAAATGAAAAATGAGAATATTGAAGAAATAGCGCTAGCCAACAATGATAAAATATTCAAATTGTATACAAATAGAGAATTTAAAGAAGCTTATACAAAGATACAACAAAATATTCTACTACTTACTTAGTTGGCGCTACAACCGTATGTCGGTCTTGGCCTCATCTAAGAATTTGCTCCAGCCATTTCTGTCTTTCGCTTGCTGGTGCCAGTTGGAAATTCCAAGCTTCGTCAGGTTGTCCTCTACTTGGTCTTTCCAACGAAGATGTGGTCGTCCTCTTCTGCTTCGACCGCCGCTGGGTACCGAATCGAATGTTTTCTTCACTGGAGCATCGTCTTTCATGCGCTGAACATGACCAAGCCAGCGAAGCCGCTCGATTTTAATGCGCTTGACTATGTCGATGTCAGCGTACAGCTCATACAGTTTATCATTCCACCGTATTCGGTACTCGCCATTGACGCAGATTGGTCCGTAGATCTTACGAAGAATCTTTCTCTCGAATGCTCCTAAAGTCTTTTCATCTAAACTGCTCAGCGTCCAGGTTTGTGATGCGTAAAGTAGGACGGGCATGATAAGCGATTTATAGAGCGTGATTTTCGTTCGTCGAGAGAGGGCTCTGCTTCTCAATTGCCTACTGAGCCCAAAGTAACACCTGTTGGCAAGAGTTATTCTTCGTTTGATCTCAATGCTGATGTCGTTGGTTGAATTAATGCTGGGTCCCAGATAAACACAGTTCTTCACAACCTCGAATGAGGTATTGTCAACGGTAACGTGGGTTCCAAGACGCTGGGACGGTTTGTTTGTTGACACTAAGTATTTTGTCTTATCTGCATTCACTGCCATACCCATTTGACTTGACTCTCTTTCTAATCTGGAAAATGCTGCACTGACTTCGCGCGTATTATGGCCAATGATATAGATGTCATCAGCATAACACTCTTGTAGAATATTGTGCCACTAAGTCTCAGATCAGCAGCTCGGATGATCTTTTCCACAAAATATTCAAAGATAAAAAAATTTTCAAAGTCCTCAATTAAAAATACTAATTTATAACCCACCATAAAGGGTACAAGATGACCTTACGAAATTCAAACTAATCAACGATTACCATAACACAGGCAACCTAGGTGTCAGAAAAACATTAATAATACTAAAACAAATACATGTTTGGAAAAACATGGGTAAGATGGTAAAGAACTTTGTGTCACACTGTGATATATGTGCAAAAAGTAAACAAATACTTCACACAAAAGAACCACTCACGCTAACAGACACCCCTAGCAATAGTTTTCAGACATTGTCAATTGGCACTGTTGGACCATTACGAATTTCAAACGAGTACCGCTACATACTGACAATACAATGCAAACTGACAAAATTTGTAACTGCACACCCAATGTCAACAAAAGATGCAAACACAGTTGCAAAAACATTGGTTGAGCAAGTTATTCTTTCAAGTGTTGGAATCAGACAACGGCACTGAATTCAAAAATGAACTAATGCGCAAAATATGCAAGCTTTTAAAGATCGAACAAATATTTTCGACACCATACCATCACTAGACAATAGGCTCTCTCGAAAGAAACCACAGGGTGCTAAACGAATTTTTGTTGACAACAGCTACTGACCATGAATGGGACAAGTGGATCCCATATTTCACATTTACGTACAACACGACCCCACACATAGACACAGGATACACACCACATGAATTAGTATACGGAAAACTAGCGCCAATACCAAATGACATTTACAATTCACAAACAAGGTTTTATGATTTCGAAAGTTACCTGAGCAAGATGCGTACTAGGTTGAATTTTGCTCTAAATAAGGCAAAAGAAATGCTCATACGAGCTAAACAAAAGCGTACTAATAAGAATTTGGACTACACAAATACACTAAGAGCAGAAATAGGAGATTTCGTTTTACTTAAAATAGAAGATAGGAATAAACAACAATTACCGTATAAGTTCCCATTTAGAATATTAGATAGTTTAAGAGTAAATACTGTAATAGATTATAATGGAGTACATAAGAAAGTACACAATAACCAACTAAAACCTTATAAGACAATAATTTAATACTTTAAATATTTAAAGTATAAATAAATATTTATATATAGCAAGATATTTAGTCATTGAAACCAAAAAATATTATATTACACTATATCATATATATATTTATCATATTTTAATAGATACTAGTTTATTACATATATGTATATCGAGAATAGATGACGCGTATTAAATATAAAAATATTATATTACACTATATCATATATATATTTATCATATTTTAATAGATACTAGTTTATTACATATATATCGAGAATAGATGACGCGTTTAAGAAAAATTATTGTAACCCCTAATTTTTCTCTTAAGGATGAGGGTGTAGTGTGCTCTCATTATACACACTTCCGACCCTTAAGGCTGGATTAGCCAAGCGTAAGGTAACGTAGCGCGACGTTGCCAATTGTCAAGCTAAAATCTGTTTAATGATAAATGTGTACAAGTCGTTACCGAAATCGTAACGTGGCGTGACGCAGCGTAGAAATCTGTAGAAAATAGATTTCTACGCAACGTTACAATTTTTGGCAGTTCGACAGCTGTGTTACAAGCGAAAAAATTTGTTGAACTTCACATTTTTGTAAATTTTAATACTATATAAGAAAGAATGCAATCTTTTATTGACGAGGAGAAGTAAATAAGCCTTCTAGAATAAAATGAGTGCCCTGCACTACGCCGCCTGCACTACGTTGGGTAACGATTTCGGTAATCGCTTATCCTCGAGGCAACGTCGCACTACGCTACATCCCGCTGCGCCACCTCACGTTACGCTTGGTTAATCAAGCCTTAAATTTCATTGTCATAAACAGCAATATATTGAGTGACTAATAAGTTAGCACTGCATTATCGGCGTGTGCTGCACAGTTGTGACAGTTCTGCACGCAATGAGCGCGATATATAAAAATAAAATTGTGGATACAAAAAAAGACGGAACGGTTTTCTTCAAAACGTTACTATTTTCTTTTCAAAAGGTCCAATGCCATCCCTATTACATACAGCTATGTGCAGCTAATTTGGGACAGTGGTTTTTGATATGTACAGCAATGCATACAATTTTTTAAACGCTACAAAATTCGTAGTTGCTATACTTTTTAGAAAATGCAACTTTGGTACTTTCGTAAACACCACATAGGCATCACTTTTTTACCATTATTCTTTAGCAGTGAAGTTATTTTAAATTTTGTTAATTATAAAATTTTTAATAAACTTATAAAATAAGATTATTAGATTTATTTTTTAATTTACAATGGGCAAAAATAAATCTTGTGATGTCAGCATCCGAAAAATCACTATTCAGATGCACCAAGATGCTTCATCAGGAAGAAAGAATCAGGAAATTCGCGCTCCACTTGCTTGTGCTGCTGGTGATGGTACTTGGAGGATGTTGGCTAGCAAGATATTTTGCACTGCGCTTGCTTGTGCCAAGTTGGTGGCACTTGGAGGACGTTCGTCAGCAAAGAAAGTCAATTTAACTTTGCTGCACTTGCTGATGCACCGGAAGATCGTTTACTCACGCACACGCACACGCACACACAAACTCAAGCATTTTCGTTTTTTTCATTATTTTGTTATTTTTTAAGTTTACAATATTACAAGTTTAATTAATAAGTTGCAAGTATAAGCACTCAAAATAAAAATGTCGCAAATTGAATAGAATGCAAATTAAATAAAATATTTGCACTAAAACACGACCGAAATGTGAAACGTCAAAATTTGTTATTGTCAAAATTTCATCGTCCATTTGAAACAGCAAAAAAGACAAATTTATTTCAACACACACAAATTTTATTCAACTTGATATTTTCTATTTTACCACTACTGAAAAGTTTCCTTTTGACACACAGCCTTAAATAATAAATTTCAAGTAAGTTTATGGTAAAATGCATCTCTGGTGGGATAGAATGTGTGATGAAATTAGGAACAAACAAAAAAAAAATGTGGTACGACATGTCAAAAAAATCAAAACAGACTCGAACACACATTGCTTTCCGTTGTTACACCATCTCACATTCTATTACACATGACAATTTTGACATGTGTTAACACACAGTAGGATAATGTAAATCTTGTTGATGATTTATGTATTGAGGTAAATGAAGACATGAGTAAAATAGTAGATTGGGCTAAAGCTAATAAGCTTAATCTTAACCCTCTTAAATCATTTGTTCTGCCGATTTTTAAGTCTAGATACTCTTTTTCTGATATACCAGCTATTTTTCTGAATGGAGTCGACTTGAAATTTATAGGTAAAGTTAAAAATCTCGGTTACTATATTAACTCCTCACTTTCCTGTGAAGATCATATAAACTCTGTTGTTTGTAAAGTTTACTATATCCTACGGAACCTGAGGAGAACTGCATCATTTGTGCCTGTTGAGACTAGAAGAAAGCTAGTGGTTCAACTCATAATGCCAATAATTTCCTACTCAGAAGTTGTATACAGTAAGCTTGATTCGAGGTCAAAGCTTAAGTTACAACTTGTGTTTAATAATGCTGTCAGATACGTTTATGGTCTTAAAAAGTTTGACCGTATAAGTCATTTGAGCAATCGAGTACTTGGTTGCAATATTTTCAATTATTTGGATGCTAGAAACTGTATTTTTTTGCATAACTTGATTTATACACAAACTCCTAATTACTTATTTAATAAGTTACAGTTTTGTAGATCGACCAGAAATATGAACCTTGTAATCTCTGTATACAATTTTTTGAATTCTAACAGACTCCTTTTTGTGAACGCTATCAGAATGTGGAATTCGCTACCTTCAAGAATCAAAAGTATCCGAAATAAGCACAATTTTAAGCATGCAATATTCCAACACTTTTCTTGATACTGTCTTTCTTCTTTCTTCTATTTTCTATTTTATTAATGTCATCTTCTTAATTATTTGATAAAGTTCCTTAAAGGTAATTTATACATAAGTCTAAATTCAATTCAATTATAGTTTATTGTTAAAATTTAAGCTTATAACTAAATTTAATTTCTTGAGTCAAATGCATTTTTTTGTTGATTATAACTTAAATTTAAAATTTAAAGTTAAATTTAGTCGTTGCTTACAATTTTTTTAAAGTTTTTTCCTAAATCACCTCTATATTTATTATGTTGACTTTATATGATTTAAATACAAATTCTAAATGTTTGATAGTTTAAATCATACTTGATTTTAACTACAAATTCTAGTTGTTTGATAGTTTAAAATCGTTTATTGAGCTTAAGGTCAAAGTTAGAACAATTAATTGTTCTAACGAATCTTTCCAAAGAAACAACAACAACAACAAAGTTTTTTTTTAATATGAAAAGGAAAAATCACTTGCTGATCTGATTGCAATTTCTGCCTGGCTAAGGGCGTCATCAGAAATCTTTGTGATACCCGTGCAAGCGCGCACTAACTCACTGCACCACCGGGGCGATGAGATTTGAAGTGTCAATTTCTCAGTTTTTTCTCAATTTCATAATTTCACATTTGTTGTTGTATTTCTGCTTTACTTTAGTCTCTATGCTTATGTTATTATATGTAGTCCAACAGCCTGCTGGAAGTCTGCACTAACAAAGCATGTTAATTGTTCTAACGAACAATTAATTGTTCTAACGAATCTTTTCAAAGAAACAACAACAACAACAAAGTTTTTTTTCAATATGAAAAGGAAAAAATCACTAGCTGATCGTAATGCAATTTCTGCCTGGCTAAGGGCATCATCAGAAATCTTTGTGATACCCGTGCAAGCGCGCACTAACGTAATTTTTTTTTTAATTTAAAATAAGAAATTTTAAATTTTTTGTTTTTATTTATTTGTTGGTTATAACTTGTTGTTATTCTTTGATTTCTTTCTGCATTTAAAAGACTTTGTCTTATATGTGAACATGATAATTAAATTAAATAAATAAATAAAATAAAAAAAATATAACAACGAAAATATAGCATAAGTGCAGTTTACGGCCCACACGTAAATAATTTTTTTTCTTTTTTTTATTACATGTATTTGGGCATCCTGTATCCAAAATAAACGTGACGTAAAATATCGTTCTCGAATAGCTTAGGAGACCGCCTGTATTACGAATTGGACAGTAAGATCTAAAATGCCGACAAAGCCGTGGCTATTACGGAAACGCAGTTTGATGAGCTTTGCTCAAAATGATGCCGTGAACGTAATGAAAAAAAGAAACGTGAGTTTCAAGACTGTTGAAATAATTTCCAATTATCCAATTGAGTTTTATAAGAAAATCGTAACTTCGCGGCAGTAACAAAACTAAATCCGTCTTTGCCAACGACGTCAATTAGCAGTTCTACAACAGGTCACATGTCTCCACAAAATCTAATAGGACGTTCACCATCAAAAAAATATGCCAATATATTTGAAAAACCCAAAAAATCCTGTTTACCTAAATGAAACATTGTTATTCTTCCATTTTTCTATTTTTATTTTTATAATGATGTGTTTATTTTAATCAATACATGAAACTCAAACAATAAATTTTAAAAACAACATATTGACTTATAAAACAATGGAACATATAATTTTGATTTTTATACAAAAATAATTATAAATATACTTATATTATATAATAAAAATAACTTAATAAAACATTTTCATTGGTTTGTTGGCGGTAAAAGGGGGGCGTGGAAACCAATACAGTTCCTGACAGTTACCATACAAACTAAGCCAAAAGTTTAGCTCAATCGACCCAGTAGTTAATTTTAATGATTTCTCCAAAAAGTGGGTGTGGCTATATAGCCACACCGCTATATCGCTATATAGCGATAACGCCCATTTTAGTACAGTTGCTGAAAGTAACCATACAAACTTAAGTACCAAATGTTAGTCTTAGACGGCCAAAACTGCTTGAAACATAGCATTTTCACTGATTTATGGGCAGAAAAAGGGGACGTGGAAACCAATTTTTCGTACAGATGCTAACAGTAACCACACAAACCAAATTTAAGTCTTATACGACCAAAACCATATTAAATAAAGAAATTTCATTGTTTTGTGGGCGCTAAAAGGGGGCGTGGAAACCCATTTTTTGTACAGTTGTCGACAGTAACCATACAAACTAAATTACCAAATTTAAGTCTTATACATACGTCCCAAACCGAATGAAAAATATAATTTTTATTGATTTGGGGGCGTTAAAAGGAGGTGTGGCTACTTTTTTCCTCAACCATCTCGTACCTGAAACAAATCTACTGCCAAAATTTCAGGTCAATCGGTCAAGTAGTTTTAGCGTCTATAGGCATCACACACACAGTCACACATCGTTTTGCTTTTTATATATATAGATATTGATTTGTGGGCGGTAAAAATGGGCATGAAAACATTTATATATAGTGACCGCCTCTTGGAGCACCTACACAGCAAGTTTTACTATAAAAATGTGTAGAACTCCAGAATTGCCATGATTTCGAAAAAGTGAGCGTATATTCTGCGACCACGCCCATTTTTCGTACAGTTACCGACCGTAACTATCTGAAAAAAATTACAAAATTTTAGTTTTTTACGGTCAAAACCGTCTGATGTATACCCTTTTTTGGTTTGTGTTCGATAGTGCAAATTTGGCTTGTATTTGAGGTACCACGCACCCTTGTCCATTCGTTACCAAACCTCACAAAAACACTCTCAAGATGTGGCTTCAGTTTCCCTGAAAATTTCATAAAGATCGGATCAGCGGTTTTGGAGTCTATACGTGATATAGCCACATACCCAAATATCCACATACCCTCATACATACATCCATTGTTATATATATAGAAGACAGGAGGCGTGGCACCTCCCATTCAAATCGAATATGGGATATCGAATAGCTTTGGAGTAATAGACTGCACATACTCTGAATTCAGTATTCGAACTTAATTTACACATGAAGTTTAACTGATAACATTGTATTGTGTGTAACAAGGAGGCGTGGCACCTCCCATACAACCCAAATTTCAGATATTGAATAGCTTTGGATTTGAAGACCGTACAGCCTCGGAATTCGGTATTCGAGCACAATTTACACATGTCGTTTTGCTGATAACATTTTATGGGCGTATTACAAGGGGGCGTAGAAACCTCCAATAATTTGCGATATCGAAAATTTTTGAGTTAAAGTTCACACAGCCATGGAATTCGGTACTCTACAATTTATACACGTCGTTCAGGGGTCGTGGCACCTCCCAACTCGAATTGCTTTGGAGTTATATATATATATATATATATATCCAAACATATTCCCCGGCGTTGAGCGAATGTCGTGCAACCTTATCTTTCAAATGTGGTGATTCTTGATGCGCATTATTTTCTGCTTCTTCTGATGTGATACTGATTCGAATGGCGATTTCTTCAATTTGATGCTTGATCATTCCTAATCTGATCTTAGTCCCGTTTTGATGCTGCTTTATTATGTTGATCGTTGAATTCATTATCGACGTTTGTGTCTTCAGCAAACTCCGTACGCGCCTCTCGCGTGTCTTTTCTTTGAATAGAGGATACTACTGTCTTGCTTAAGTTCCTCTTGTGCTCGCATGAATTGGTCAACCAGGGTCGTTCAGGTAGATCTTTGATGAACTTGATCGCATAATTGGCTTAGAAAACTTGTTCCGTTTTTCAGGTTCTCTAATTCAGCTCGAAATGGTGCCATATCATAGAAAGCAACTAAATTCCACCCCTTTGTTACTAGTTTTATGTTTCCTATGGGTTCGAAATGTATACCGGATTTTTTGTTAAATTGTGTGACCTCAATCGGACTACCTAGTATTAATGGCAGTATTACAAGGGCTATTAGTACTATGTTGCTGACCGCCAATTGTGGCAGTCGCATCCTTTTTGAAAGTACTTGAGGTTTGTTGTGAGGCTCAGTAATTGTGGTGGAGTGCGGCGTTGTTCTCGAAGAGGTCGATGCATCCTCGGTTACGTCCATAGTTTCTTCATCGACTGGAAGTAGTGCTAGCTTGTGTATTGCTCTTCGTGATACTCCGGTTGCTGTGCGCACGTCGGCGACTCGAACAAGTCCGTCGTGACCTCGTATCACCTTCGTGATTCGACCAAGAGGCCATTTCAAGGAGGGTAGGTTGTCATCATTGATTATGACCATTGTGCCTGATTTGATATGTCTGGATTCATGGTGCCATTTGTATCGATGTTGTAGGCTGTGAAGATACTCATTGGACCATCTCTTCCAAAACTCTGTCTTGAGTTGCATGACCAATTTCCATCTGGTGGGATTTTTGACTTTGTTTGGTTGAGTATTAGGATCGATTGTCAAGGTCAACGGCTCTCCTGTGAGAAAGTGTCCCGGGGTGAGTGCTTGGAAGTCATTCGGATTTGATGAAATTGGTGTGATTGGTCTTGAATTCATTATGACCTCTGCTTCAGCCAAAACGGTTCCCATTTCTTCATAGGTTAGTGACGCGGATGCCAAGGTTTTTTGTAGTAAGTCTTTGGCTGATTTTACTGCCGCTTCCCAAAGTCAACCGAAGTGTGGTGCATGTGGTGGGATAAGGGATGCAACATCATTCTTAAAAACATCGATGTTCACTTGACAATTATCGAAAATATTATACTTGAAATCGTTTATAAGACCGATATATCGATGTTTTTACGATGTTTTCATTTTTATATTAAGCCTAGTATTGGATTCTAGTATTTTGTATGAAAATGTTCTTTTTTATCATTTTTCTTTCGTCCTCAAAAAAAAGGGGGGTTTTTTGTTCATACAAAACACAGTTTTTTTAATTACACAGTTTATTATTTTTTTTAAATTTTGTGAGAAAAAATTTCATATTCGTTTTTGTAAACTTGTTTATGTCCGTTTTTTGAATTAAGGATTTTTTTCATATTTGCCAATCTCAAAATTAAGCTTTTTAGCAAAAATGAGCATCGATGGCGTCAAACGATGTTTTTCGGTGGTAAACTTCGATAGTTTTGTTTCAATACTTATAATTACTTTATAGCACGGGTAATCTGCTGGCACCACTTGATTGCACCAGCAGGATGGTGTCTTATACCTATAGACCACCTACCAAAATAAAATCTATATTAAATAGAAAACATGTTTTTCCATTTCATAAATTTAAAACATTTATTTGCTGGATTTTATCAATTTGAAAATTGAATTAAGGAAAAGAAGCTTAGATAACCTCGTCACTAAAAGACTCTTTCTCTTGTGTGATGGTTGCTCCAGCTTCCGAGAACAAGTGTTCGCTGGGTACAGATATAGCATTCCAATCTTCGCAAGTTTTGAAAATAGAGATTTCATGTCATCCCAAATTTCAATCGCATCTTTTTTTATTGGGGTAATACAAGACTACAGGCACATCTGCACTTCTGTTTTGCTTATATTTGCTATTGAATATGCATAAGAATATTTATTTTTTGTGTTATTGTGTGTTAGCTTTTTGTGGTATTTCCAGATGTAAAATTGTGAATCGACTAAAAATGAGCAAACGATATCGATGTTTTTCCTTTTCAGACCGATGTATCGACGATGTATCGCTCATAAGAACATAGATGTTAACATCGTTTTTATGAACAATATATCGTCGATGACGATACTATCGATGCATCGTTTGCTTCCCTAGGTGGGATGAATGAGAAGTTGATTCCTTTCGTATTGCATTCATTTGATATTTGTTGTTGTGAATTGTCATCGTGATTTATCGATCCTAATTCTTGCAGATGGTTCCTAGCTTCAACGAAGTTTGTAGCGTTGTCGCAGTATATTGTGTCCACGACGTGCCATAAAACGTCTCAGTGTCCTTAGTTGTTATGTCGCTAACCAACTCCAAATGAACCGCCTTTGTAGCGAAACAACAAAATACGGCTACATATGCTTTTAGCGGTGGTTTACCTCCAATTTTGAAGTGAGTCCTAATTGGACCAAAGAAATCTACTCCAGAGGTGACGAATGGTCTTGCAGGCTGTACTCTGTCGGCGGGAAGATTATCCATTAATTGTTGTAATAATTTTGGTTTGGCTCTAGTGCATTGAACACAGTTTTGAGTGACGGAGCGAGCTAAGGTTTTTAGTTTTAGAGGCCAAAATCTTTGTCTTGAGTAGACATAAGTGTTTAAGGACCAGCATAAAGATGTTCCTTGTGCAGATCGTTTAGTAAAAGTTTTGTAATTATGTTGTTGTATGGTAATAGCATCGGGTGTCTAACATCATAACTTAAGTTGGATGACTCCAAACGTCCTCCCACTCTTAACATGTCTTTATCTTCTAGGTAAGCTGTTAGGGTTTTGATTGAACTGTTATTGCTCACAGTGGAATAGCGAGTTAATTGACTAATATCATTGTCAAACTCTTGCCGTTGCATAATCTTTACAATAAGTAGCAGCGCTTCTTCCACTTCATTTGCAGACAATAATGTCGTTGCTGCCAGTTTCTTGTGTGGTTTTTAGCTGTTGCCGTTGTGGCAGCCACTACCTTCATCCTGCGCTCTAATGGGCATTCTCCTCGTGGTGGTTGGAGAGGCCAACTTGTTATCGATCTATGTAAAAATAGAGGACCATTCAACCAAAAATTATTGTTAATAAGTTTGCTTGGTGTCAGCCCTCTTGATATAAGATCAGCAGGATTGTCTTCAGATTGCACGTGTCACCATTATTGTGGAGATGTATGCTGCTGAATGGTTGAAATCCTGTTGGCGACAAATGTATGATAATGGGATGAATCTGCGTTTATCCATCCTAGTACTGCAGTGGAGTCGGACCATAAGTGAACAATCAATTCCTTGATGATGTTGGCTTCTTGAAGTTTCCGCATAAGTTCTACGGCTAACTTGGCTGCAAATAGTTCCAATCGTATTAATGTTACTTGTTTTATTGGCGCTACTCTTGATTTTACACATATAAAACGTACGACTGTAGAGTTGTGAGCATGTGTTGTCTTCATGTATGCTACAGCTCCGTATGCCTGTTTCAGGATTGTTCGCTTCCTTATGGCCAAAGATATGACGAGGGATGCTGATGCTTTGCAATAATTTGAAATCTGTTTTGAATCTTAGCCAGGTAGTGTGAAGATCTTGTGGGAGTGCGGCATCCCAGTCCACTTTTAGTTTCCACAACTGCTGTAGAAATATTTTTGCGGTGGTTGTTACTGGAGAAATTAAGCCTAGAGGATCAAAAATACGAGATATATCTGCCAAGGCTGTGCGTTTGGTTATCCTATGATCAGTGTTGGTTTTCAGGATTTTCAGCTTGAAATGATCATTTTTAGGATTGCACTTGATCCCCATTGTTTTGATGTTCTCATTGAGAGAATTGTTAATGTCGAGTGCTACTTCTTGATCCGTGGTGCGATATCTTGTAGTAATTTTAGGTGATTTGCACACCACTTTCGTAGATTGAATCCTGCGGAGCCCAACACAAAGCGTAGTTGCCGTTGCATTTCAAGTGTAGTAGTGATTTTGTCAGAACCACGTAACACATCATCTACATAAAAATTAGTTTTTACTACTTCTGCTGCCAACGGATACTTTTGAGCTTGTTTTTCAGCGAGCGCTTGCAAGATGTGCATAGTCAAGTATGGTGCAGAGGTGGTGCCATAGGTTATCGTGGTGAGCTTATAGCACTTTAGTGGATGTGATGGGTCCTCTCTCCACCAAATAAGTTGATATTTTTTGTGGTCATTGTCCACCCATATTTGTCGGTACATTTTTTCGATATAGGCTGTAAAAGCAAACCTAGGGAGCCGAAAGTGTAAAAGCGTTGTGACCACGTCTTCTTGTATGGCTGGCCCTGTGGCCATTATTTCGTTTAATGATAAATTGGTTGATGTTTTTGTTGATGCATCAAATACAACTCTAAGTTTAGTTATTGAGCTGTCTGGCTTGAGGTTGGCATGATGTGATAGGAAGTCATGTGGACCTTTGATGCTATATACCGCTATTTCTTTCATATGACTGAGCTTTCCATACTCTCGCATAAAAGCTACATACTGAGTCTTGAGCTCAGGGTTTTTCAATAATTTGCGTTAAATGGCTGTGAAACGCTTAAAGCTATGTCTTTGGATTCACCAAGTTGATTTGGGTCGTGCTAAAATGGTAACTTTACTATAAATCGACCATCGGTGTAATGGTGAGTGTTTCGAAGAAAGTCCTGTTCACATCGTCGTTCGGCTGCAGTTAAGTTGCCCATACTTGAGTCGCATTCTTCCAGCTGCCAGAATTTTTCCATTGCCTTGGTCAGTGACTGATCTTCGGTGCAGATGCCACAAATAATAGCTGTGCTGGTTGAATCTTGTTTGATGTATTCACCACCAACTATCCAGCCGAAAAGATTATTTTGAAGCACAGCTAGTCCATCTCCTAGTGGTATTTGTCCAACGCATAGTGTTGAATAGAAGATCCTTGCTCCAACGAGTAAATCGATGCCTCTGGATTCATAGAAATTGGGGTCGGCTAATTGGAGGTTGCTGGGAATTTTCCAATCGCATATATTGATGCTACTTGATGGTTGCTTGGAAACAATCTCTGATAGAATGTGAGCTTCAATTCTCTTGGTTAAGCCAGTCGTCCTTGATTGTAGTTCCAAGCTGACCCTTTCAGCGGTATGGCTCTCTGTTTGGCCTATGCCCTCTATCCCAATGGTGCACTGATTCCTTTTTGCACCGATTTTGTTCGCAAGCCGCCTTGTTATGAAGTTAGCTTGTGAACCGTTGTCTAATAGTGCTCGGCAATGAATTTGATGTCCCCACTTTTCAATTATGGTCACAGAAACCGTGCTGAGCAATACTATTGCTGATTGTATTTGCCGGTCTTCAACAGCTGTAAGTGAAACCGGAGAGTTTTTCGTTGTTTCAGAAGACTGCAACTGGTTGACCCTAATTAATGTCTGCGATCCTTGTGCACCTCCTAAATGAAGCAATGTATTGTGTTTCTTGCCTGACATGCAAGATTTGGCATTGCGTTCACTTTTCCGGCAGTTTACATAGTACTTTGCTTTTTGGAGTGCATTTAACCGCTAGCTTGGTGTAATCTTGATAAAGTCTTGACATTGGAACAGCTCGTGATATTGATTGCATGTTATGCAAGTTGAACCTTTCGCCACTGAGACACTTAACGCCTGATAGGCCTTTCGTCTCCCTTGTTCTGCCGTATCATTGTTAGGTCTTCCTCCTAATGCTTCCAATGACTGGAACCTGAGTTCAAGGAAATTCAGGAATTCTTTCAGAGATGGTATTGCCTTCGGTTGGGTTAAGGATTGCTCCCATAATGCGTGCGTGGTTTTGTGAAGGTTTTGGGTTAGGATGTACGACAGAATGGGTCCCAGTTCTCGGTGCTCACTCCTGGACCTTGAAGTGTCATAATGCACTCTTTGGTGGTGTCGTGGAGTAGTTTGATCGCTGATGCATGATCATTGATGATTGTTGGCTGGGAGAGTAGTCTTGTTAATGTTGCGTTTACCAACAGCCGAGGGTTCTCGTATCGATCTTTGACCACCGCCTAAGCTACCTCGTAATCGATTGCTGATGCTGTGAAATGCCAAATTAGGCCTTCCACCTGACCAGATAGGCTGGACTTCGAAAACCACATTTTTTGACAAGCTGGAATTGGTTGTTTGTCCACCAGTTCCATAAATAGATCGTGAAACTGTCTTCACTTGTGATAGCTGCTATCGAATTTTGGAAGTTCGACCTTAGGCAGTTTTAATCCTGATGTCATCATGTTTGTTGTTTGCCTGTTGACTGCTATGGAAGAGGCTTGACTAATTGATGGCGCTGATTCTTGGGCCAAGTCCTGAAGCTGCAAAATCTGCGCAGTGAATGTTGATGTACCCTGAACAAGTTTGATGGCCTGCGCTGCATTGTCCATCTCGTCTCGTGCTTCTCGGTATTTCAAGCGAATGGTGCTGCGAATATCCTTCTTAAAATACGGGTGAGTGACTTCCTTGCCAAGCTGGTCGCGGATGGCGTTGTCGAGTTTTTCAAACTGTACCCACAATTTGTCCAGCTCCCTATCCTTTGTTGCTATGAACTCTGATGTTCGGCGATCATGTGGCGCCTTCTTATAGTTGGCTATGGTTTTTTGTATAGCCACTGCAAGCTCATCTTGCTTCAGTGCGAGTTCGTCAATGCCCGTGATGATGACGTATTTTTTTTGTTTGACTGTTATAAATATTATGTAGACTCTGTGTCCAATACTCTGAATTGCTGAAATTTGTTGTGTATGGAGATGCGTCTGATGACGTCTGTTTGCTGTCGTCTGCTGGTTACAGGACACGTTTGATGAGTTGTTGATAACGCTGGTACATAAACCAGGATATCACGTTTGAAGTCTTCTCTTGTGGACTTGATTGTTGTTTTGACTCTTGGTACTTGCACCAGGATGTCAATTGGTAGCTAATTGCTGCCTTGACAAGATGATTAAGTGATCAGTGTATCGATGGATACTTGTCACTTTAACCAGTTATCCGTTCCTGCTGATCACGTCGGGGTCACCAAGATGTATAGTATGCTTTTATACTATATTCTATGTTTTAGACCAGGCACTTGAGAAGTGTTCTATTCAATGTATATTTGGTGCATTAACCAATACTGTGATCTGGAGTAAATAAAAAACAACTTGAATTTGCAATCTTGATAAGTGTACTCAAATGTTTATTGATTTTGTGAACTATTTATAGCTAAAATTTAATATTTGGAAATTAAAAATATAAACAACATAAATGCAAAATGCTGACAACATAAGTTCAATGGATTGCTACTTAGCTTTGAATGCTAGTAAGTTCATTAACGCACATTTTAGGCACATTGCACTGGTTTTGGATTTAGCGAAAAGTTTGTTCTGCTAACCATGCAATTTTGGATGCATTGCCTTAATGTTTGTTATGTTTGTATGGACTAATGATAAACATGGCTTATGTATAAAGATATTGAAATATAAATAAGTGCTTATATTACTGTATAATGTGTGTACTAAATTTACTAAACAATAAATGAACAACAAACATATGATATATCTATATATATAAAAATGGTGTAAAAAATGTATAGTAAAACATCAATTGAGAATGGCTGGGCCGATTTGTCTAAAATTTTTTTTCAGTTGTTTATAATTGCCAGGAGAAGGTTTTTACGAAGGAAAATTTTGGAAAAACCCTCCGGGAAAGTCCGATAGGTGGCGTTGGGGTGGACTTATATCGAAAATTTGAATTTATGGACCAATTTAACTGAAATTCAGAATGTATGTTTGTTTAATCATAAGAAAATAATTTGTGTATAAATGGACCCGATAGGTGGCGCTGGGGTGGACTTATATCGAAAATTTGAATTTATGGACCAATTTAACTGAAATTCAGAATGTATGTTTGTTTAATCATAAGAAAATAATTTGTGTATAAATGGACCCGATAGGTGGCGCTGGGGTGGACTTATATCGAAAATTTGAATTTATGGACCAATTTAACTGAAATTCAGAATGTATGTTTGTTTAATCATAAGAAAATAATTTGTGTATAAATGGACACGGTAGGTGGCGCTGGGGTGGACTTATTTCGAAAATTCAATGGCGTGAAAAGTGATTTTGGTATTGCCACAATTTTGAAATGCAATCCTGGTACGAGGGGGGTAGCGAAGCACACCGGGTTCAGCTAGTATATATATAAATGTAATATATAAAATAAAGATATAAATCACACGTCATCACATAGAGATAAAATAGTTATATGTGAACGACTATAATCTTTATTTATATAGTTCAATAATTTAATAAGTAGTAATTTCACATAACCACAATATTTTTTGTTTTTTTATACATAAATATAGAATAATACGATTATTACATGTTTTTATAGGTAAATATAGCTTAATTTAATTTCTTATAAAACTTATACTTTTTTATAAAAGATTAGTTAACCAAAAAAATGTTTTCAATTATCAAATGAAATTTTTTTGTAAAACAAATTATATAGTTATATATAATTAAAAGTTTTCTATATGACCTTGTTATTTATTATGTTGAGTTTCTATGATTTAAATTAATTGTTCTTACCTGACCTAAAAGCTCAATAAACGAATTTAAACTATCAAACAACTAGTTGTATATAATTATAATAGATTGTTTGAGAGGCGGTATAAAAACGTTTTTTTCTTTAAAAAAATGACTTAAAAACAAACTGGTAATAAATTGTGAGACAACGTATAAAGTTTTTCTTTTTTAATGGTTTAAGGGGGTCCTCTGGTAATCCGAAAAATTTTTTTTCGATTTTTTCATATTTCTATTGCTCAGATACTCAAAAACATTTTCCCAAAAGGATTTTTCAAAATTCGAAATAGTTTAGGAGATACAGGCATTTTTGTGTAGGTATGTTTTCGTCAAAATAACGCATCAGCAAAGTTGTTTATTTGCCTGCAGTCATTAGTCGAAAATTCTGTGGAATTCTTCCAAAATATGTATTGATATTACAAAATATACACACACAGTATGTATACATGCAGTATGTATACATGCATGTTTTGATTTAGGGGTTGAAATGATTTTGAGCCCAGGTGTTCACATGAAAGAAGCAAACGAACGAGATTCAGTTTATTTTCGAACGCTGAAAGCTACGCGTGCGCGATAACTGCTGTTGTAAAATAAAAGAAAAATCGTTTTGTGTTTTTTTTTTTGCTATGGATAAAAAAAGCCACCCAAACGCGCCGCGTAAGTACGCGTATCGAACAAAAAAGAGGCATTTCCGTGGAAACCAGCACTCCCAAGTAGAGGACACCGACTTTGCCAGCACATCGGCCAAAAAATTGAAGAAAACGCAAGACAATGAAGTCATCATCGAAAACAACCTCCAGTTCTGTTTCTTGGAATTTTTTTCATTTTTCCAAACGCTTGCTGCTCTGGTTATCTGCGCCCAATGTAAACAAAAAATTCGATTTGGAAAAACATGTATGCGTGGAGTCGGCTTCAAAGTGAGTCTGCAGTGCCAATGTAAAGCTACACAGTATATTAATTCTTCGCCGGTGGTCGGTAAATCTTTTGTTGTAAATCGCCGGTTGATATTTGCCATGAGATTGCTTGGAATAGGGAGAGAAGGTATTAATATGTTCTGCGGATTAATGGACATATGCCAAGGATTGTGCCTTGATGCGTACTATGGCACCTTGAAAAACATGCATGTGTCTGCTAAAGCAGTTTACAAGCAGTGCCTGTTGAATGCGGTTAAAGAAGAGCAGGAACAGCAGAAAGAAAAAATCCTGACTGTGACTCCTCAGTGCTGACCGTTTCAGGGGATGGCACCTGGAAAAAACGGGGATTCTCGTCTCTTTTTGGTGTCACTACGCTCGTCGGTAAACATACCAAAAAAGTGGTTGACTCCGTTGTCAAATCAAGCCTTTGCCAGGCATGCAAAATGTGGGGAAAAAAAAAATGACTCTGCAGACTTCGAAGAATGGTACGAATCGCACCAGAAAACATGCACAAACAACCACAGTGGGAGTGCGGGCAAGATGGAGGTAGATGCCGTGAAGGAAATGTTTGCCTCATCGATCGAAAAATATGCCATAAAATATGAAAAATATATTGGCGATGGCGACAGCAAAACCTTCAAGGCCATTATAGACCTTGATCCGTATAACGGCGACCCCGTTGTCACAAAAAAGGAGTGCATCGCTCAGGCCAAAAAAGAAAACAAAGGCATCGGTGGAAAAGGCACTGGCAAACTGACAGACAAAGTCATAAGCGAGCTGACTACTTACTATGGACTTGCTATTCGACGTAATAAGGACTCTGTGGAAAACATGAGAAAAGAAATATGGTCAACATATTATCACAAAAGTTCAAGTGATAGTAATCCACAACATATGTATTGCCCACCTGGTGAGTCCAGCTGGTGCGCCTATCAAAAGTCAGCAGCAGAAGGCTCATTAGCCTCATTTCACCACACGTACGCCCCACTTGATGGAAAGGTTCTGCAAGTAATGAAGCCCATATACGAAGCGTTATCATCCGACGATCTACTCAACCGATGCACTGGAGGTGAAACGCAAAATTGTAACGAATCGTTCAACTCGCTTTTGTGGACCTTTGCGCCGAAACATATCCACTGTGGTGCTACCACAGTCGAAATCGCAAATTTTCTGGCAACCTGCATTTTCAACGAAGGCTTCACAAGTATTTTAAAAATAATGTCAACAATGGGTATTGTCATCGGCCCACAAGCCGAGATGTATGCTGAATCTCGCGACGGAAAACGACTTCAACGCTCAGAGCTAAAAACGTACGCATCATCGAAAGAGGGTCGCACCGCCCGCAGAGCCCAAAAAGCCATGGAAAACTCGTTTTATGAGATGGAGGAAGGCACACTTTATGGGGCTGGAATTGCCGATTAATATTCGTAAGTATTGTATTAAAAAAATATGTGTTAATGTCATTTGTGTGCCTCAAAATTGAAGTCAAAACTTTAAACGCGTTTTTCTCGAAACCATGTTTTTCAAAACTTTGCGCACGATAACTCAAACAGTTTTTGACCGATTTTGATATATGAGGCATGAAACGACGCAGAATTTACGCCGCTATAGCCCCTACCTCAAACTTGCCGAAAAAATAATGTTTACTATTTTTTTTCTACACTAGACTACAAAAAAAAAGGTCGAAATTCGATTTTTCATTTTCAAAGTGGCGGCTCCCCTCCCTAAAAAAATTTCAATTTTTGTTTCCGTGGTAGGGGCTATAGGGACATTCATTCTAAGTAACTGAATATTTTTTTTTTTTCAGACGATGTTTACTCTTGGAATCGTGCGCAATTTGGACCCACCTTTTTTCCGGAGAACCTCGTTACCAGGCCGAGAACTTTCTGAACGGTCCATAAATTCACTTTTTCAAAATTTTGTATTTTTTTCAATAAATTAAGCTACCCAAATCAAAAAACGGAACTAAAATATCTTTACTCGTTCTCTTTCCACAATATTTTGAAAAAAGGCTAAAATTTGGCATAGATTACCAGAGGACCCCCTTAAGGCATAAAAAGACGTGTTTTAATAGTCTATTAAATTTGATTTAATACCTTATATTAGTTGTGCTGAAATCATACCAAGATATTGAGTTGTGCACTTTTCAGAGTAGCGCCTGCCATTGTTTATTGTATTGTAATCACCTCAATTGCGACTTAAGCAAGCGCAGGGTTTGCTGCTGGTTGATTTCTTTATATGTCAGATCTTCTTTTTCACACAGTTTCTTGTCGCGTGTTTTTTATTTTTATGAAACACTTCAGCTTGTTTTGAAAACATATACTATTTAACGGAATAAAAAATCGTTTCCAGCAGTATTAGCGAACGACCATAAATCATTTCTACTTCTCTTGTCTCTGTCACTGAATTAATCTGTAACCCAGCTGAACAGCTCTAACGTGTTCACAACCACGACGAAACAAAATTTGGTTTTCACCAATACATTTATAAGTTCAGATGTTATGATAAAAAGGAAAGTTATAAATGTTTGTATATCTTGCTCTTTTGCGGCCAAAAAAATATACTGAACTAGCAAAAAAAAACCAAGCAAAATAAGCAGTGCAATCGAATTAAGTTTATCATATAATAATATAATTTAAATCAAATTAAAAATCCAAAAATTTTTGAAAAAAAAAAACTGGATAATCATTATAAAATTGGATTTCAACTTCAAACATTTTCAAGCAAATGCTGCTGCCACTGGTGCCATTTTTGGTGTTTAAATAAAAACACATATAATTTATAAAAGTTTTGTGTGATGATACATATATTTATTTCTAAGCTGTAATCCAAAGGTACTTTGTTTGTTGAAAAAATAAAAAAATAATTTACAAAAAGTCTTTTGTTATTTGGAAATAAAATGTCAGTTTTAATTTCTAGGGTTGTGGTGGTCATGATATAACGGCATGGGGGGAGAAGAGTGCACAGCAGAATTTGTAATTGGTGTGAGCAGTTAAGGCATAATTTTATCTAATCGGTAAAACATGGATGGCAGACTAAGATGCCAGATTACACAGATAAGCGTCTGTCCATATATCTAACATGATAGCCCAGCTGGACACCTAACTGTTGAATATTCCGTATATATGGCATATACGTAGCGACCTTGACGCTACATTCATATGAAATTCTCCATACATTGTACGTTAAATTTGTTCTGCCATGATGGTAGATATATGGAAAGACGATCATCTGTATGATCTGGCATCTCTGTTTGCCACACATGTTTAAGCCATAAAAAAAGTTTAGCTGAAATGCTCACACCAATAAGAAAATCTGCTTTGCAATCTTCCCCTCTGCCGCCCCCTATTAGAACCACCCCCTAGAACCAAACCATTTTTATTTATTTTTTGCAATGCATTAATTACCTTGAGGTTACGGGTTACAACATTACGGCTTTACAAATTAACACAAAGCCAAACACAATTCATATAAAATCCATGAGTTTTGCATGCATTTCTTCACAACAGCAATATAGCTCCGACAGCAGCAGTTGTTTGATTTGCAATTGTAGTCAATCCAGACAATAGAAATGTTTTTCAGGAATGCTATTTAGTCTTCTAAAAAGAACAAAATTTTTTAATTGTTTCATTTGATTTACAATTTTTGTATACTTCAAACATATATATCAAACATAACTTTCCTTGTTTAACATTACATCAGAAAGTATGAATATATTGAAGAAAACCAAATTTTGTTTCATTGTGTTTGTGAAGACGTTAGAGCTGTCCAGCTGGGAGTAGAACAAATGTGACGTACACCCAGCTAGACACCTAACTGTTAAATATTCCGTATATATGGCATATACGTAGCGACCTTGACGTTAAAGTCATATAAAATTCTCCATACATTGTACGTTAAATTTGTTCTACTATGATGGTAGATATATGGACACACGCTCATCTGTGTGATCTGGCATCTCTGTCTGCCACTTATGTTTTGCCGATAAGAAAAAGTACATCTGAACTGCTCACGCCAATAACAAATTCAGCTGTGCCTAATTACCCCCCCGCCGTTGTATGATGCCCACCCCCTAACCATAAAATATAACTCTGACATGTTGCTTAAATTACAAAAGACGATTTGTATAAGAATTTCTTTTATTTTTTAATAAGAAATTACCTTTAGCTTACAACAGTTGCGGCATAAAAATTAATATGTAACCACACACAATTCGTATAACACATACACGTGTTTTCATAAACAGCAACAATGGCACCAGCGACAGCAGCATTTGTTTGAAAATTTTTTTAATTTAAAATTGTTGATTGTTGATAATCCAGGTAACCGAAAATGTTTCCCGGGAATCTGTTTGGTTTTCTGAAAAGAAAAATTGTTGAATTTTTTTTATTTATAAATAAAATATTTGCATACTTCCTTTCTGAGCATTGGGCTCATTTTGTTTGGTTTTTTCTAGTTTATTATAATTTTAGCAGTAAAAGAGCAAGATATACAAACAAATATAACTTACCTTGTTTAACAAGACATCAGAACGTATGAAAGTATTGGTGACAACCAAACTTTGTTTCAATGTGTTTGTAAACACGTTAGAGCTGTCTAACTGGGCATTGTATGGAGAATTTTATATTAATTTAACGTCAAGGTCGTTACGTATATGCTATATATACGGAATATTTAACAGTTGGGTGTCTAGCTGAGAAGACAAATAAATCAGGAGGTATGTTACACAAGACCGCTGGAGCTGGATCACACGTGCTCGCTTACACGGTCAAGCACTTGTGTAAGTGCGAATGCATTTACTTTTCGAACAGGAAAAGTATATCAGCTGTCAAATTTGAAAATAGGTCAGCTGTTACGTTTAAAAAGATGTCAGCTGTCACATTTGAAAATAAAAGGCAGCTGTAAGTTTTAAGAATGTGTCAGCTGTCTAATTTAAAAACGTGTAAGTTGTCTGATAGCCAAGTTGAAGCAATTGCATATTAGGGGTATTCACGATGTTGCGTATTTGACATTAACTTATGTATTTTGAAACCAAATACAAGATGTTATCGAAGGTTCGTTGACGATAAGTGGTAAAGATTATAAATTTACCAAAATTATATGACAAATACACTACATCGTGAACAACCCCAATTCTGCTGTGCAACTTGCCACGATGAAAAATTGTGCCATTTCAATTGCTCCAACATATATCATATATATTACGATTGCGATAACTGGACTGCGCTGGTTTTGCCTTCACATTGTATCTCCATTCCATTGCGCTTATTATCAAGAACCACTGCAAGGTTACTGCATCCGATTTTTAAATCATCCACGTAGACTGTGACTAATACGAGGTTGCCACCAAACGTGGCTTGGTACAAACACGGCTCGTACTTGCATGCTTTAAATTTCCTTTTTTCCCAAAATGCCATCAAGTTGATCATTCCATGCTTTGTCGCTTTTATTTAACCCGTAAGGCGCCTTGTGCAAGCGCAGGACTTTGTGCGGCGAACTGCAGTCACAAAAATATGGTGGTTGTTTTATGTTTACCTCTTCATGCAATCGGCTATTCAGATACGCTGTACTCATATCAATTTGGTGTAAAGTCTTGCTTTTGCTTGAAAAAACCTCATCAAATGTCCGTGGCACACTTTCATTCATGGCAACACACAATTCATTAGATTTTTTGCAAAACACCTTCTTTGGTCTGCCAGGTTGACCAGTACGAATTATTTTCGGCCTACCACGCGTATGTTGCTCTTCGTCGTTCGAATTGTCATTCTCATCCGCAGTAAAAAAACTTTCATCATGTTCAGAATGTTGACTCTCACAGTCGCCTACAGCATCGTCATCATTTGAATTATTTTCTGAATTATTTGAAAAATATTCGATCGCCTCGTTGTCATCGTTATTTACGCTCTGTTGTGGCACCTCATGCAAAAACCAATCGTCGTTGCCAAAGTTGCATTGAGCTTTATTTTTGCTTGGAAACAAATTCTCATTCAACAAAACGTCGCCTTTTTTCCGCCACCTTATGAGTATTTGTATCAAACAGACGATATGCTTTCGATGATGTCGAATATCCAACCATTATGTACTGGCTTCCTTTGACATCGATCTTTGACTTATTGGCAGCCTTATTCATGCCGACTGCGCTGCAACCGAAAACCTTCAAATGTGATACATTAGGTTTCACACCACTCCAAATTTCATATGGCGTTTTATTTTCCAACTTTTTAGTTGGGCATCTGTTGTGAAGCTACACAGGTGTGTTTACAGTCAGCCCACAGGTAATGTTCCACACCAGCATGTATGATCCTGGCCATCTCAACAATAGTGCGATTGGCTCGCTCATTCACGCCATTTTATTGCGGTGTATGTGGCACTTTTAGTTGCCGCTGAATTCCCTCACCAGCTTGCATTTTTTCAAAAATCTCGCTCTTATGTTTGATGAAGTAAAGCCTTTTAAACATGGAGCAATTGAAAGGTAATGCAACTTCAACAAAAGTTGCTTACCAATGCATTTATACCGAAGCCTTCATATGAAGCAGCATGAGCACATCAAGTTGGCAGCACGTTTGCGGCCAGTTCACTGCGACCCAGCTTGCTGCAATTGGCGATTTTGTGTTGCATATTGTTTTTTGTTTGACATCAGTTTGCTGTCGTTTTTTTGCTGCGAAAAATAATCTGCAGTTAATATTATGTACGGATGCACCCAAATTCTATTTTGACGTTGAGTTCTGGGCGTATGAAAATATAAAATACCATCTTCATCACTCAAATCGCTTTTACTACAATTTTTTGTAGTTTCTATTGTTTTTATTTTACATAGTTTCAATTAAAAAGTATTTGTGTTGCCATGAACTTTTCAATGTCGCGTTGAGATGGGACTTGCTCATCTGAAAGCATTGGCTGCAATTCAGTTTAAAATTGGAGTGCCTTGCTACTTTTTAAGCTATTGCGTTGTAGTTGCATGCCTTTTCAATTGCTCTATGTGTAAAAGGCCTAAACGTGTGTCCAACGCGACATGTCGTCTATGAAAGTGAAAAAGTAAGACGGTCCGCCAATAAAATTTACACGAAAAGGAACTCCATTTTTATTGTTTGAGACTCCTTGGGGAACGGTAGAACATGTATTTTGCTTAACATGCATGTGTTGCAACTTGCTTGATGATCAGCGTTGATCTTTAACCCCTTCACCATGCCTTTGTTTGACAGATCATGAACGCTCTTGTTGTTGAGAAGTCCAAATCTGTTGTGCCATACCGCATTCATCCTGGGCTATGCAGTGCATCTGTGTCGTTGGCTTGTCGAATGTTGCATTCAAACCTCATTCGACATATTTGTTTACGGAGATGAAGTTCGCCTGCAATTTTGGAGAAAACAAAACATTATGCAGCATCAATTCAAAATTATTGTTATGGATAATCACGGCTCTTTTTCCAATGGCATTGACGAATTTATTGCCGACCAACGTAATAATTTCATAGTGCTCCTCAAAACGAACAAACAACCCCCGATCGTTGCACATGTGTGATGCCGTTCCGCTGTCAACGTAGCAGTTCTTTGAATTGATTGCTTTTCAGTCTGCTGCTGCTAACGAAGCCAACCCTTGTGAATTTGATTTTATGTTTGCTTGTGCGTTTTTGTTTCTGTGCTCACACTTGCTGGCGTAATGCCCGACACCACCACAAAGGAAGTATTTTCCTTGGAATGTCTTTTTGTTGTTCTTCGCCTTTTTCTCTAAACTTTTAAATTTGACTTTGCAACTAACGCTTATTACTGACCACTACTCGATGACGTCACTAGGCTCTCATTTTTTCTTTTCTTTCTTCTCGTATTCTCTTCTAGAAGTTTCTGTTTTAGCACAGTCAATGACGGCAACGAATCTTGGGTCTCCATGGCAATTACGAAGTTTTCATAATCCGTTGGTAGACTAGACATTAAAATGATCACTAAAAGCTTGTAACTGGACGCCATTTTTACCGTGCATAAACCAACGTTCAAAAACATAAAATTAAAAAAAAATCTTTAATTCCTCGCGTAGCTGTGGAGCGGTCTTGTCATCTTGGGAGACGGCAGCACTGTTTATTTTGTTTTGAGGGCGCCCGATTTAAGCGCCCCTGGTTTACCCAAACCAGACGGACAGAGTCTGCCTCCTCACCAAAGTGGCATCACCCCTCTGGTCAGTAACCCGCGGACAAAAGGTTGGCACTGATAGCGCAAGCTTGTGTGGCAGATGCCAGCAGTTCAGGAGATGTGGGGGGTTCGTTGGCACCAACCATTTTGTACTTTCACTGTACATATAATTCACGTGCTGTACATATATTTCACAAAAAAAAAGAATACTCCGGGACCTTGTGGTATGGTCCCTACGTAACCTTGAGGGTTCAGGGGCTAAAAGTTTTTATAAAACCCTCCCATACGCAAACGTGTTTCCTCCTTACCAATTAAAAGAACTTAGCTCTTCATGTTAATCCTTACAAACATTTTTTTTTTATTATTCTTTAGGTTTTGGATTTATAAACTTTTGCCATGTTTGGTTCATATATAATATAAATGAATCAGTTATTTCTGTTTGGGTTACATATTTACATAACGTAATAAAGAACGTAATTTTATCAAGCCTTTTTAATCTTTAGCACAAAAACAAGTAAGTCTAAAACGTATGATATGGGTAAGTATAAAAAAAAATGTTCAATTATTAAGTATCGAAAGTTTTAAATCATTAAGTATCAAAAGTTTGAAATTGGTAAGCATCAGAAAGTTTTCAATTATTAATGGTGTGTGTCAAAAGGAAACTTTTCAGTCGTGGTAGGATAGAAAATATCTAGTTGAATGAAATTTGTGTGTGTTGAAATAAATTTGTCTATTATGCTGTGTCAAATGGACGATGAAATTTTGACAATTACAAATTTTGACGTTTCATATTTTGGTCGTGTTTCAGCGCAAATATTTTATTTAATTTACATTTTATTCAATTTGCGACATATTTAATTCGAGTGCTTGCACTTTCAATTCATTTCGTAAACCTGTAATATTGTAAACTTAAAAAATAACAAAATTATCAAAATAAAAAAAAGGAAGTGCTTGAGTTTGTGTTTGCGTGTGTGTGGGCCAACGATCTCCCGGTGCATCGGTAAGTGTAGCAAAGTTAAATTGGCTTTCTTTGCTGGCGAACGTCCTCCAAGTGCTACCACCAGCAGCACCAGCAAATGCAGTGCAAAATTTGTTGCTAGCCAACATCTTCCAAGTGCCACCAGCAGCAGCGCAAGCAAGTTCAGAGCAAATTTCTTGCTAGCCAACATCCTCCAAGTGCCATCACCAGCAAATGCAAATCTTTGTTTGCAGCCACTTTGTCCTTGTAGGGTGGGTCTATAAGTTCAACGACTTTTTGCTGTGCACATTCACCGATGTAGGAATTTCCCTTAGATTCCGAAGAGTACTAACAAAGAAACCAGCGTTCTTAAATGTATGCACCATTGACCGGTATTTATTGTATAGCTTTCCAGTGACTCTGGTCTTTCTGTTGAAATAGAATTCCTGCAACAACATAAAATTATTTAAAAAAAATTTATTTTAAAATAAATAAATAATTAACCATTTACTTTTTCGTTTGAAAACGTTTTTCAACGGGCACATTTTTTTCAATATGCTCTCGAACAATGCCCGTAATAAGTAAATCCCTCTACGAATTTTCAAATTTTTTATTAGCTTCATATTTTCCCATAAGTTGTTTGCCAATGTCGGTCATTAGAAAGTTATCTAAAGCCTGTAAAACGTTTTTTTTTACGAAACTTTTTATATTCAAAACATTTGTTATCATAAAAGAACATACAAACTTATAAAAACTGCTGGTGGAAGCGGAGCTTTTAGACTATCATCGAAAAAGGACGACATGGAATAATTATTCAACGATGCCATACTGCCAGATGCAGCTCTTATTGGCACATTGTGACAACACAACGCTATTGTAGGTATGTTCTACGAACAGAGGAAGAAATATTTTGCATAGGTTAGATTACACTTTATATGACCTCATTAATGGATCTTACATTCAATATGCGCCATTCATTCACAAGACGACGGCACTTAATTCTTGCACCGATATCTTCACTAAAAATATCATATATGTCATTTTCATTAATTGACTTAAAAACACTCTTAATCTATATTTCGCTTTTGCAATGCTAGAAAATGCTTCTCCAAGATGTGTTCCAACAGCAAATTAAAAAGTGCTGCCTTTTCCGTTGTTATGTTCAAAACCTGAATATGTTCTCTAACTTGCCCTTCAAAGACTATGTCACCAGCATTTGAATCGCTGATTTCTTCGCTCATTATAAAAATTTAAAGGCTTTTCTGAAATCGGAATAGTACACTTTCCATTAATGTTTTTGGCTGAGTAAAAAGTCATTGCGTATTTTTTAATAAATAAAGAAATAAAAAAATTTTGTCAATAAAAACAGGTCCTTCTATAAACGAGGAATGATGAACCTCATTAAAAGATGGCAAAAGGTTATCGTGCGTAACACAAATCGAAACGAGCTTTTAAAATCGCCGAGTCAGCGCCTATTTAGTCGGCATACAAGAACACCAATGCCTATTGACATTGTGGAATTAAAACCAAAAATAGTTACTGGTGTAAGTAAAGAACTGCACGAGCTTAGAGTTAACCAAAAAAGATACGTCGACAAAGTTGCTGTGCAAATGCCACCCATCAATGTTGGTGACAGAGTCAGACTAAAAAAAGGTCATCGAGAATGGAAACAAGCTGAGGTTATCGAAAACACGAAATACTCACGCTCTGTTATCGTTGAGACGACCGAGGGTAAAAAATATCGCCGAAACATCTTCCATCTACACAAAATAAACGCAAATATTCCCTTATCCATCAATTCAGATTCCAATGGAAAAGACTACAGTACAGCACAAGACAACAACGAGACAAACATCGCAAAAATTATTGTATATAATCACCGATCAATCGCCGAAAAAATCACTTGGAGAAGCACCTATGTTACAACACGATTCGAATTCACTGCTTGAAACTTCACGTAGTGGACGAGCCATCAAACCAGTCAATCGTTACGATCCTTCAAATCACTTAATGAATAATAAAAACTAACATTTATTTTACTTATCTATTAGTGTGCATGGGCAGGCTTCATTAAAGTAACGTAGATTTAAATATTTCAAACAAGATTCAATTTTAATTCATTAATATTTAAGTAAAATAGTACTCTTTTAAATAGATTTATATACAGTTCCTTTTCATTGTTATGTTTTATAAAAAGGGGGATGTCACATGCACACAAACATACTAACATGTCAAATGAATAAAAATCAGTCTTGTTCTGCACGTCATACTTAAGCCACGCGTATTATTCACAAGCCGCTCATTACAGCTACAAACATACCTTGTACCTTAAAATTTTTAGAAAAATATTTTTTTAAGCAACATGAAAGTTAAATTTTTGTTTACTTTAAAATAGGGAAACAATAAAAAAAAACAATATTTTATTAACTCTTTCACAAATGTAGTAATCAAAACTTCTACAAAAATTGTTAAATCAGTACAAATGATAGCCTAAATGAAAGGTATAAATATCTTATTTATATATATGTATATGCAATATAAATAAATAGTTTTGGAATTATAGGATCATAACTGGGGACATATTTTTCAAAACTACAAAAATTTAAAAAGCACTCTTAAATAAAATACGCACATTGGAAAAATCTTAGTGATTTTTTTTTTATCTGGAAACAAAACTAAATCGCAAGCGGGTCGGAAGCTAATTTCATCTGGGGGGGCAGTACAAATGGGGGTGCAAAAAAAATCACCAACATTTCTTAAAAGAAACATGAATAGAAATAAACAAATTTTTTATTTAAGTTTCAAAATAAGAAAGAAATAAAAATAAATAAAAAATATTAAAATTTCATTATTTTTAAAAGTTTTTCCAATTTCGATATAAGAGACAATTTTTTAAAGGATCTTTCATATCGTTATATGAAAATAAGAGAAATAATTGTTGCTTTTATACAGCAAGACTAGGTATATCTTTACATGGTTTAAATGCAATAAGGTACAAAAAGTTATATCAATTTGAATTCTTCTAAAATGTTTCTTTCCATTTCCAGAGACCATTTTTTAAAGGATCTTTCATATCGTAATATGAAAAAATAAGAAATAATTGTTGCTTTTATAAAGCAAGATTTTGTATATCTTTACATGGTTTAAATGCAATAATGTTCAACAAGTTATATCAATTTAAATTCTTCCAAAATGTTTCTTTCTGTCCTTGCAAGAAAAAAAATCTTTCACCACCTCCATCCAATTCAATTCTTCGGTTTTATCTCTGTGAATGTGCATGAGTGAGTCGTGAGTCGTTTCTGTGTCATAACTAGTTGCTTGAAGATACGTTTTAAGCCGTCTATGTCCAATAAATGAACGCCCAGATGAAGCTGCTGATGCAGGCACAGTCAAAACCGCAGCAACAAGTTTTTCAACTTCATGGAATAGTTTTTTCAGTGTATCCGAATTTTTTTCAAATTGGAATTGCATAGAGACTCTACATTTTGTTCTATCTTTTTGCAAGCACAGAGAATAAAAATGGTTATCCAAAAGCTTCACTATCCTCTGGTTATCAAGAGGACTTGAGGACTTGTGCAGTTTTGCAGTTAGGTTTTCGTGAACACACTTCCATCACTATCTCAAAGCTGTCAAAATTTTTCAATGCACACAAGTGCACAACTGCTCAAGTCCTTAAGAGGCGATTTTCTTTATTAATTCAAAGCGACGAGCACGCAGAGACTGATCCCTTAAAAAATGATCTGAGTAGGGAAGGTGTAGTGCGTTTTGAACTCATTTTGAAACACATTGAGCACAAACTGTCAAAATACACTCATGTGCAATAGATTATAACCACTCATAACTATTGATAAGAAATTGAGTTTTATTATTATTATTTATTTATTATTTATTATTATTTATTAAGAAACTGCTGATACAAGAAAAGAGAGTGCTATGTGCTTATTGCAACAACAATATTAAAAGGACATTTGAAAGTCAATATAACGGTAGTTGGATAATTTTGCTTGACGCATATCAAAAAAAAAAACTGCATAGTTTTTAGTGCAATTGATTAAACCACTGAGTTCATTTGTAAAAAATCTACACTTAAAGTAAGGTTAAACAAAAAGTTAAACTTTATTCATAAAATCTTATTAACATAGGGTATGTTAATAATGAATATTTCCACCTTGCTTACTAATAACTTCGAAAATACTATTTTTAAGGGTGTCATATAGAGCTTTGAGATAATCAAGGGATATTTCTGCCCAGGCAGCTTTTATGCCATTCATAAGTGATTCTTTTGTCTCATATTGCCTTCCTCCTTCGTACACCTTTCGAGTAAGCCAACCCCAAACATTTTCTATAATGTTCAAGTCTGGTGAATATGGTGGCCAGTTTAAAGTTTCGACACTTTGGCTAGCAATGAAGGACTTTGCAATGCCTGCAGTGTGAATTGGTGCATTGTCTTGTTGCCAAATAAATGACAAAGGCCCGAAAAGTTGTCTGGCCTTTGGAAAAACCGATTCCAAAATTTCCTTGTAGGATGCTCCAGTCATTCTCGACGTTTCAAAAATCAAATCAATTGTGCCGTAGTAGGATATAGCTTCCCACACTATAACGCCACCCTCGCGGCTATGATGACGGCTCAAAAACAACTCCTCTTTTCTTTGGAGCCGTCGGGTCCGTCAAGGCTGGACTTTTTTCATCAGTAAATATTATCATTTTCCAATCATTTGAAATATGCCCTTGGCGAGCGTCCTATTTCATATAATTTCCTGCAAACTCAAGTCGGTTTTTTCTCCGATAGGGGGTTAAAGGCGGTTTTTTTAGTTTTTTGTGCTTGAGGTGACCACTAGCAGAAATGGTACGCATAAAAGTCCACCTACTGGCTGAAACGCCAGCAACGTGCTTGATTTTACTTAAAGATAGTGCCGAGTAAGAAGCTACTCGAACAATCTTTCGCTTTTATTTTGCTGTTAAAGCTTGTGGGCGTCCTCCAACGTAGTTTTTTCCATAGGTTTTAGTGTTTTTAAATAATTTCCAATCGTGACGTGGTGTCTCCCAAGTTTTCAAGCAATTCCACGATTAGAACACCCTTTGGAATGGTTAGCATCTATTTTAGCGTGTTTTGTTATGGTAAATATTTTTGTTTTCCCATTTTAAACTTAATACAGCCTTTTAATTTAGTTACTCAAACTCAATTAATAAATTTCGAACTTTTAACCTGAGGAATTGGTACGAACGCACTTAAAGAATAACTGGTTATAATCAATTGCACCAAAAATGATGCAGCTTTTTCGATATGCGTCAAGAAAAACTAACAAACTACCGTTATATTGACTTTCAAATGTTGTTACGATAAGCACATAGCATTCTCTATTCTTGTATCATCAGTTTTTTTAAATCTCTCTCTGCAACAATAAAAAATTTACTTTCTTGTCAATAGATATGAGTGGTTATAATCCATGATATAAAGAGATACAGGTAAAGTATTCCCGGCGCAACAAACAAAATTTACTGCGCACCTCGTCATTGGTGCTCGTCAAATGTGACACTTGATGAATACATTCAAAAGAAAATGTAGAAAAGTGACGAAGATAGCAAAATGAAAACGAACAAACAGTCAAAATTCTGTCAAGCACATCAAGCAACGTAGCCACTTTTTGTGTAAATCGGTAAAAAGGGGAAAAAGCACCCCTACAAAATATGCAAATTTTTCTTCACAAACAGTACTAAAAATATATTTACTTTATTTTGGACATGTGCTTTATATAACAATATTTATTTCATTTCAGTAAAACAAGTTTTCATAAGAAAATGTAGGCATTTTATAAACTTTATACCCTATGAATAAATTGTGACTACGTTTCAACCAAGGAGCACCTTGCACGTCACAGCAAAGATGGCGGACATGCGCAATACTTTATCTGTAGTTCTTTGTATCATGGTTATAATCTATTGCACATGAGTGTATAAAGGCTTGATTACCCAAGCGTAACGTGAGGTGGCGTAGCGGGACGTAGCGTAGCGGGACGTTGACTGAAGGAAGAACGATTACCGAAATCGTAGTGCAACGTAGTGACTGTCAGGTACACAAAGTTGGCAGTAGTGTTTTACGTAATATCAATAAAATTAATGGATTCAGAGGATGAAATAGTTGATGCTATGTTTTTATTAATAGGAAAATATTATAAAAAAAGAAAAAGTGTGAATCGAAGAAAGCGTAGGTGGGGTGTTCGGCCAATAAATAAAGACCGCGTGCTTGCTGGGTACTTTAAAAAAATGTTCCAAAAAATAAAAAAAGGATGACGAACATTTTTTTCATCCATACCAGGACGTCTCGAAAGATTTTTGATATGCTCTGAAAATTAATTTGAGTATATTTTCAAAAACTGCGGCAAATAATAACTCCTGAAGAGCGTCTTTGTTTGACACTTTTGTAAGCATTTAGTTTTATACATATTATATAAATAAGAAAGTAATTTAAAAATGCATTGAATTGTAGGCACTTAGCACATGGAGTCTCTTTTCAAAACATAGCCTGGAGTTACAAATTGGGAAAGACAACTGTGCGAAATATTGTGTTGGAGACATGTGAAACGTTGTGGCAAGTTCTTTCTCCCATATACGTCAGCGAACCCACTCAAAGTCAGTATGCAGATATTGCAAAGGATTTTTATGATATGTGGAATATTCCACACTGCGTTGGTGCAATAGATGGCAAGCATGTCGCAATCAAGTGCCCAAAAAACTCGGGTTCAATGTATTTTAATTACAAAAAGTATTTTAGTATTGTCCTTATAGCAGTGTGCGATGCAAAATATACTTTTACTTCGGTCAGTGTGGGAAGTTACGGCAGTCAAAGTGATGGTGGTAATATATCTTATTTTAAAATTTATATATTAAGCGATGTTGCAGGTAAGCAATTTTTAAAAAATCAATTTTTGAAAATTGATTATTGTTCTACAGCTATTCAAGAATATGCCAAAAAAATTTAAATAAATCCCCCTTATAAGCCAGATTCTACAGCGCTTAAATTCCAGTGCACCAGAGTAACAAACTAACCAGAGGAACTTTAAGCGTGTTTTAACCGAAACATTCCTTTTCAAAACGGGCCACACTTCTGCAAACAAACTAATCGATAGATTATAATTTGTCATGTTTCCTTACCGTATTTGCGGTCGAGGCGCCATGCGGCAAGGTAGCCCTTGTTACGCCTCACTGTCGTCCCTCTGGCAGCGCTGGTACGCTGGCATATTGCGCGGCTAAGGCTCGCCGGATGGGGTGCTGTCCTTGCCAGCCCGGACTGACATACGGAAACTACACACGAATAAAAATCGTACCAGCTGAAAAGAAAAATTACCGCCTGGTAAAAAAAACCCGAAAAAACCATAAACAAGTAAAAATCTCAACCGAAGATTAAAAAAAACCGATTATTTTACGCGAAAGTGCTGAAAATGAAGAATGAAGGGCTGAAAATCCGTAAGGAAACTGAGCCGGTTGCTCGCTGTTGCCACGCTGGCACGTCTCGTGGGTCGATCTCAGATGTTATCTGATCGCCCTTGGCTGACCCACCCCTTCTGGCCTCAAAAGAAGACCAGCCATGGTGACCCTGCGCCTTGGTTTAAGTCACCCCAAAAACTTCCATACTTACGCCATCCTGTCTCGTCTACGCCACCTGTTCCCCTATAAATTAACAACTCATCTTTTACCTGTATACAAATTATATTTACTATAGTTATACAAAAGTTAATCAACCCCTTTTTTTATAACTATGCTTATACTAAAACAGTGATATATTAAATTTAATAGTAGAGTGTTGCCGCCGAATATTGAAGAGTAAGAAAAGAGATCGTATTTCTAAGGATATGAAAAGAATACTTAAGATTTTTTTTAAAATTAAAGTCAAGAAAATTGATTTGTTTTTTTTTTAATTTCTGAAAAAGCTTAAGCATTAATGCGATTTCAATATACGATATGTTTCAATTTATCAAATATTCCAGAATTTTAAGATTTTTCATTATAAAGGCGTTTAAAAAGCTGTGTTGTTTTTTCTTAAAAAAAATAAAATTCACTTGGAATGGCAGCTATTTCCATATATTAAACATCTTAAACTCTAAAACATTTATAAATGAAATATAATGAAACTTAGCATTAAATGCAAAAAGTAGTTGGGAGCAAAAAAATCTTTTCTTTTGTTTATTTTAATTGATCTCGTGTTAGTTTAGTTCGAATTTAATTTTAAGAGTTTTATTTTAAGTTAGACTAATTTAGATTCGTTTTATTTTAAATTAGTTTTCGTTTATAGTTAATTTATTTGGAATTCGTTTCCATTAATATTCGTTTAATTTTTAGTTAGTTTTCAATTAGATTAGTGTAATTTTACGTTAGTTTTCATTTATGTGGGTTGGATTTTATGTTAGTTTTCATTAGTTCGTTATTATTGGCTTTAGTTTATATTCGTTTTATTTTGAGTTTTGTTTCCGGTTATAATGATATTATTTCCGTTTAGTTTCGTATTAGGTTGATTTCTTTTTTTTTTGTTTTTTTTTTTTAATAGGTCGCGTATTTAGAATTTGTTTGCTTTATGGAAAGAGAAAATAACAGAAACGTATAGATATTCTCTTTACACGTTATTTAGAAATTAAAATAATAAATTTTTGTTTCATTTCTTCAGTCACGATTGCTTCAAATACTTAAAATAATACTTTAATTCAATATGCTTTCAACATTTAACTTGTTACTGAAGAATATTATTTATTTTCGCGTTAGTCTTAGCTGTCGCGGGGAATCTCGAAGGTTGAATAGAATAGTATAGAAGAGTTTTCTTATGATACCTCACGGTAAGTTTTCTTATAAGTAAAGCTTGGTGGTCGATCGACTCAAAAGCATAGATCTTTTTTATGTTACTTATCCAAAAAAATGCGCATAAAATTAAATTAATTTAAAGTTAAATTATTACTTCCAACTAAGTTAATTTTTACAATTATAAATAAAGGATTTAACATCAAAGATTTGGCTTAAATAACCCGCCCTTCTTCCTTCCTTTTTTTTTGTATTTAATAAAAACGCTTACCAATCCCAGGCCACAGTTTAGCAAACCTGGGGTGAGTGCCGTAATGGTGGATGTAGTTGGTGTTGTAGCTGGGTCTTGTTGCTGGTGCTGGAGCGGATGATCGTGATGTTGTTGATGATTAAGGTGATGCGTATTGTAGTTGTAGCTGATTATGATCGATTTTTAATTGTTGGTGAATGTTGTTTAGGTGTCGGTTGCTATGATGAAGGTTGTTGTTGGAGCTGAAAGCGATGATGGAGATGTAGTGGTTGTGGGATATTGCTGGTTATGATGTTGTTTATGATGAAGATGCTTGTGCTGATGTAGAAGATGTGGTTGTTGTTGGTGGTGGTTTGCTTGTCGATATGGTAAATGTGTTTTGAGTACTTGCTGTTGATGCTGATGGTGCTGGATTGTGTTAAAGTGGTTGTTGGTGGTTCATTGCTCTGGTGCAAAGTTTTTCTCAGTTTATTTCTATCTTTCAACTTTTAATTTTTACACGGTACATTTTTCAATTTCCAGTTTTATATTTCGTCTTAGTCCTGTTGGGTTTTTCTAATTTTTTTCCTTTTTTGTAGTTGAGTTTATTTAGTTTCGTTAGTTTTCTCTTAAATTTTCACTGTTTTTCTTTGTACCTTTTCTTTCTTTCCGCTGTCACTCACTTTTATGTTTCTCTATTTCTTTCTTAATTTCAATTTATCATATTTTTCTTAGCTATTCTATTTTCTTCATTTTTTTCTATGATTTATCTTTCTCATCCTTTTGTCTCATTTTTTTTCTTATCTGTTATAACTTTGGTATTGCAATTATTTTTAGTTTAATTATTTGCAATTTTTTTTTCTTATGGGTTGCACCTTTTATTTTCATGTTTCCAATTTTTGAAAACTTTTTCTAAGTTAATTTTTCTTCAAAATTTATTTGTTGCAATTTTATACTTTTCTTTCTTGTGAACTTTCACCAATTTCTTTCCCATTTTCACTAATTAATTTAATTCTCTTTTAGTTTTTTTCTATTCTCTCACTTTTATTATCTGTAGGCACATTAGTTTTTCAATTATTTTTAGTTTAAATCTTTTCTATTTCTTTTCTTCACTTAGCATTTTCTAATTAATTTTTCTTTTTCCAGTTTCTTTTATTACGTTTTCTTTTGCTTTAGTTTTACTATTTTCTTAGTTTTGCACATCTTTTTCAATGCGTGTTTTCTTTACTTTCACTTATTTTAATTTTCTCTGAATTTTAGTATTTTTCTTTCTCTTCTATTTATACCTTTTCATTTTTTTTTTGTTTTCACTATTTTGTTTTACTTTCCTTTTTTAATGTATCTTTTCTTTACTTTAACTTATTTTAGTTTTTTCTGAATTTTAGTATTTTTCTTTCTCTTCTATTCGCTTTTTAAACTTTAGCTAATTTTCAATTTACTTTTCAATTTCCTGACTTCTTAGTTTTTTTTTCTTTCACTTCTCTTCCATGTTTAGGTTTAAGCTTTTCACATTTCTTCTTTCTTTGCATACTTTTCTTTTCAGAGTATTTCGTATGCTGCTTTTTTTTCAATTCACACTTCCCTTATTCGCTATTTTTTTCTCAAAATTTTCACTATTTCTTTGCTTCACTTCTTTTTTTTTCAATGTTTCAAATTTCCTTTTTTTTGTTTTAAATTTTTTTTTTCTATTTTATTTTAGTTCTTTTGGCCTTTCTATTTCCACTTTTCTACTTTCTTATCATTTCAAGTTTGAATTTTTTTTCAATTTTAGTTTCTTTTGATTTTTCTGTCAGCTTTAAGCACTTTTTTTATTTTTGTTATTTTCGCCGCTTGTTGTAGTGGGATGCGATGGAGTGCAGGGGATCCCGGGGGTGCGGAGGGTTGAGCTGTTGCCCTGCCGCGAGGCTTTAGCTGCTGCTGTCGTTGCACGCTCTGCGTGCTAGCTTTTCGTTAGCTGCTGTTGCTGGTGCTCTGTGGGTCTGTGTTTCGTTAGGTTAGGGTGACGCTGTCGTGAACCGCTGGCGAAACGTCAACGGTGGTGACGATTGTGTTGGCGCTGCGACACTATGGAGCGCTAGATGTTGGTGCCCTGGGCACCGTGGATGAAGTGCTGCGCCCAGTGGAGTGCTGGTACTGTGTGATTGTGTTGACGTGGCTGGTGCGTTGTCGCTACTGTCTTGCAGCCAACCATTAGGACTATGTCGGTTGCAGGTGTTTCTGGCCTGGCTGCTTCGGCCTTGGTACGTTTGCGAGGTCTTATTGAGCGAGCTATTGGGGTTTTCTGTGCTGGTCGCCTGCGGTGACTGGTTGTTAAGGTCCGGTTTCCACAATCAACTCTAAGCCACACCGGCAGCTGGCATTGTGGGGTGGTGTTGTCGTTGCAACGCCTTTGACCTTTTTTCCATGGAATTATTTCACCCAGAATGTATGTTCGGTGCGATTACCATCAATGCGATCCCTAATTTGGTCCAAGAATAATCACCCAAATACTGAGTTGCTGTCGAGTACTCCGCGTTCGTTCTTCAGCACCTCGATTCCTTCTCGTCGCGACACAGGACCAACGTACCAACTAATTTTTTTTCAGTTCCCTTGGATACTCCCAGGATCCGGACTTCTAATTTTAATCTATTCTTGTGCGCCACCCGTTGACTTCTCTGGTTTTTCTATATTTCACGAATGGCCGGCCTCTGTGACAGCAACGTCTGCCCATGGTTGTATTTTTTTCGTTCAATGATTTTAAGTACTTTGGCAGTGTTGCCACCTGTCATCGGTTAAGGTGAGTACACATTCCTTTTCGAGGCATTTAGACGTGCCAACTACCGAGGTTTGTCCAACCTCGCTCCTTTTTCGGTGGAATCGACCATAACCGAGAGGAGTAGGTAATGGTTGGTTTGGACTTTTGGATGACACGTCGAAAAATGGAAGTTAACCGACGCTTGTTTCGGTATCCCCATTGGCTACCGATTCAAGCGCGTGTCGGATCACGCCATTTTTCAGACTGGTTTATTGCGCGCCGAAATTAATTTTGCTATTGTTGTTGGTGTTTATCCACTTCAAGCATGTTTATCGCCATTTTGTTCGCCCGAACGTTCTCGAACCTCACCGCGATGCCACATTTAAACGGAAAAAAATTGTGTGCACCGCCACGCTAGAGGGCGCTAATGGAAATACCATGGGTATTCATAAAATGTATTATTCCCTATATGCAGGTTCCCATAACAAATTTTTTAATATTTTTGTATTGTAATTCTAAACATCTTTTACAAAAAGTTATCATCTTTGGAAAATTTGCCTAGTTCTTGCATGCAATAATATAGAGAAAAATAGCATTAATATTTCGACTTTTTTCCACGCTTCACAAATTTTTATATTTTCACTCCATTTCTGCATATGTTTTGTTTTCTAGATTTTTTGTTTTCATAATTTTATTAAAAAACTTTTTTCAAGATTTTGGTTGCAATATTTTTTGTATATATAATAAATATTTTTGGAAAACATCTTTTAAAATATGCTTTACTTTTAACCACTTTTGCACAGAACCTTCCTTAACTAAAATTTTTTTCCTTATAAGTATATTTCGAACTTCGCTATTTGGACAATCCGTAATTTCAGAGACATTGCCCTTGCCATCAAATGTACCGCTACCAAATTCATCTCAAGTCAACTTTCCGTACTTTTTCGTCGGTGATGCGGCATTTCCGCTGAGAAATAATTTAATGCGACCATATCCTGGCGGAAACATGACTCGGACCAGAAGGATTTTCAACTACCGCTTATCTAGAGCACGGCGAGTTATTAAAAATGCATTCGGCATATTGACGGCTCGATGGCGAGTGCTTCGCACCACAATCGAATAAAATCCAGAAAATTGTGAGAAGATAATTATTGGCTGCATTGCACTGCATAATTTTATTATGATGAATGACCACCAGCGATGGTACTTGCCGGAAAAATACGTTGATTGGGAGGGACCAGATCATGTTGTAGACAATGGTGCTTGGAAAAGTGATATGAATGAAGTTGGTGGAGCGTTGTGGTCCATTAAAACATTTGGAAGAAATGCAGCCGTAAATACATTTAAAAATCGATACAGACTAGCCAATTATTTCGTAAATGAGGGTGCTGTTCCTTTCCAAGATAAAATAGTTGATGAAATGTATGGACAGTAGAAATATTAATAAAAAATACAAGTATGTAATAAATTTATAGGCGAGTTTATATAATCTCAAAAAAGCCTAATAAATCATTAATTATATTCAGCGCAATTCTAAATGATTCTTCCCGGGATATTCGGAAAGGGAGTCTTAATTTTTAAGATAAAGTTCAAAAACTTTTGGATGCTTTTAATGCCAATTTGTTTATCAACCGTAAATATTCATGGGTGTGAAAAATGTTATATCTTTATCTGCTATCTATTAATTGTGTTTTTTGTATTCATTGGCCGTATAAAATTAAAAGAGCAACAAAAATGTAAACTTGGTTTATTTAATTTTATACGGTCGAAGCCTACAAATAACACAATTAAAATTTACTATGAAGGCCGATAACAACAATAATTTATCTGCTATCTTTAAAATGCAAGCTCCCATTTTCAAATTCCCTGGTAAAAATCATTCAGAATTGGGCTAAATATAATATATTATTTATAATTCTTTTTTGAGATTATATAAACTCGCCTATAGATTTATTAAATCCTCAAAATTAATGAAGTTGCGTTTCATTTTTGTGAATAAGTAAATAAAAAATTTAATATTTACTTAACTAAATTTTTGTAAATTACACCCGTTTTGCATCTCTACAATTCAAAATTTTTGAAGTATTTTATTTTTTAAAAACACAAACTAAAATATTCATAAAAAATTAAATTAAATTACCCTCACTGGAATAGCAACCTTGACGCTGGTGTGGGGGCTTAGGTCGCTAGGATGCAGTGGGCTGGAATGACGGAAGCGCAAGCTTCTGACAGGAGTCCTAGGTCATACAGGTCGCTGCATCCTGGCGATACACTAGTAGCTATTCACTCCTACCCTATATCCCCTTTTCACTCCCGATACTTCCCTATTTATCCCATATCTCACCTCTCCTATCCCACTCCTAGTCCCTCCGATGGGCAAAATCAAGGTGTTATGCGACCCGTGCCGAGGATTTGCTAGGCTGGAGGCCCATTAAAAATAGTCCAGTCTCAAACGGAGCGTACCGGATACTTGGCGCCCTCCGGTACTATCCAACCTTACCCGCGCACAGGGACCTCTGTGGGGTGGACCTTCCGTTGTCCTACACTCGCGGGAATTATATGGAAGAACCAAACAAACAAAACAAACAAAAAATACCAGCGGCCGCCGGTGGACACAGTGAGGAGCAATCTTCGGACCACGATAGCGCAAACTCAGTTGAGGACAGGCTTCTCCTCTCTCTGGATAAGTCAGCGGGTTCCAGCTTCTCTCGCAAGGAAGGGCCCAAGACCAAGTCAAAGGAGGGGTTGAAGGCCAAGGCCAACTACAAAGCGGCCCTTAAAATCTGCAGCCGGCTGTCAGGCAAGATTGATCTCTCTTCCAAAGAGAAGGAGTCGCTCGCCTGGGCTAAGCTAAAGGTGGAAAAGGGTCGCATACACTTCGCGAGCAGACCAAGCTTTGCACCTACGACTTCGCAGTTCGCGAACAAAGTAGAAGATCAGGCTGCTCAAAAACGCCAAAGATCGGTGGAAAGTGCGAAAGTCGGAGCTCCAGCAAGCAAACGACAGAAGCAGAAACCGACCACAAACACAATCCCGCAGCCTAAACAGGAGGTAAGAACCAAGGTCAGTGACGTGACTAAACGACACCTGATCCTAGCACTGATCGACCGGAGTGATCCCCAAGGAAAAATTACCATCGAGAGATGAAAATCCGTAGAGATGAAGCTTCTCGAGGTGATGTTCGTGAGGTTGGAAGCCCAACCTGACGCTCCCATGCCCACATTCGATGGAGCGGACTGGCTCAATGGGGTTAAGATCCTGAAGTGTAACGATAATCCAACTCTGCACTGGGTGAAAGCAGTAACCCCGACACTCCAAGGCCTATGGGAGGGTGCCCAACTGGAAGAAGTGGACAGGACTAGTATCCCGTCCCTGCCAAAAGCGAAGGTACTCTTCCCAAGAGTAGTGCCACAGGAGTCCGCGCTGAAGCTTCTACAGAAACAAAATCCGGACGTGCCAACAGCTGATTGGAGGGTGTTGAAGGTTGCTGATCCACTACCTGATAGTAGCGGGGGGCAGCACTACATCCTCCAAGGAGGCAGAGGATATCCTCTACGCGCATTACGGGAAGATGGCGTGGGGCGTTGGTAGTGTTTATCTGCGCCTCAAAAAGCGCAACCCCAAGGACAACAACAACAACACACTAAATTCCGGAGAGGTGGAAAAAGACTTCGGCTTAGTAGCCGTGACCGACGCTGCCCAAGGACTCAGTCTGGAAGATGTGGGTGACGGAGGCACACTTACAAAAGTTGACCCCGTTAAGGAATCTTCAGCTTAATGGAGTTGAAGGTCCTTCAAATAAACCTGCATAAAAGCAAAACCTCCAGCGCAGAACTCCTTCTCGTATTGGAGGAAGGAGGCTACGATGTGGCTTTGGTACAGAAGCCGTGGATTGCCTCGGGCAACGCAGTATCTGGCCTAAAGTCACAAAACTTCAATACGTTCTTCGCAACAACAGTAAGTAGAACAAGAACAGCCATCCTTATAAGGAAAGGCATCTATACTTATCTAATGTCTCATTACAGCACTGACGATCTCACCGTCGTGGCGCTAGAGGGCGACGCGGACGAGCCGATCCTGGTCGCCTCATGCTACATGGCGCATGACGTCGACGAACCACCAGACGAGCTACAAAGAATGGTAGCAATTGCCGGCGGGAAGAACCAAGCAGTTGTCATCGCAGCAGATGCCAATGCACAGTATGGGGCAGCCCAGACATCAACGATCGAGGTGAGTCCCTACTTAACTTTATTCTACAATACAAGCTTAGCGTAGCTAACATCGGCGAGGAGCCCACGTATGTAGGCCCCACCTCGTCGAACGTGTTAGACCTAACAATATCCTCCGACAACAACACTCTGGTCACAAATTGGAGGGTGCTAGCACAGCCCTCCTTCTCTGACCACAATTATATTAGCTTTAATATAAGCTTTAACTACACTCCAGCTCAAAAGATCTTTAGAAGCATCATTGAGACCAAATTACCAGCTACTAAACAAATTAATACGGAAGAGGGCATTGAAAGGTCCCTGAAGATTCTCTCGGCCCATCTTCTCAAGGCCTATCATGCCTCTTGTAAGCCCACGTGAACAAAGTGTAAGATAAGACCCCCATGGTGGAGTCCGAATCTTACAGAGCAAAGACGCGACCTAAAAGATTTCTTTAAACTAGCTAAAATAGCTGACCAAGAGGAAATTTGGGGGGAGTACAAATGTAGGCTCAAACTTTTTAAAACAAACGTACGCAGAGCAAAAAGACACTCGTGGAAGAACTTCTGCTCAAACATAGAAAAAACTGCGGACACAGCAAGGCTCAGGAAGCTACTCTCAAAGCAGCCTTCCATTCAGAGCCAGCTACGCAAAGACAATGGCCAGTGGACGGAGAGCAGTCAGGAATCCCTCGAGGTGCTTTTAAAGGCGCATTTTCCTGGCTGTACCGAAGCTCCAAACACTGCTACAATACAAGGGCACAGGACAACCCCGCTACAGGTTCCACATGACTTAATAACGTAGGACGGAATCGTATGGGCTATAAACTTGTTCTCGGGATACAAATCCCCGGGGCCAGACGGTATAATTCCTGCCATGTTGCAAACGGCTTAATCGCGAGTCGTCCCATGGCTGAAGAATATATTTAACGGATGCATCAGGCTAAACTATGTACCTGTGGCTTGGAGGACAGCGAGGGTTGTATTCTTACCGAAGGCAGGTAAGAGCAGCCATCCCTGTCTGAGAGACTACAGGCCAATAAGTCTGACCTCCTTTGTACTCAAAACGATCGAGAAACTGATTGACTTGCACCTAAGAAACAATTCAATCCAGTTAACAACCAACCAGCACGAATACACGAAAGGGAAATCGGTTGAAATGGCACTACATTCCCTAGTAGTAACCATAGAAAAAGCCCTCCACCACAAGGAATACGCACTCGGGGCGTTCCTAGATATCTCAGGTGCATTCAACAATGTATCAACCACCGCAATCCTTAGTGGATTACGTGCAATAGAGGCACCACCGGCACTAAATCTAAATCCATGGTAAGGGAAGCTCGTAGTGGGACACCCCAGGGAAGGGTCCTCTCGCCACTACTATGGAATCTTGTAGTTAATGAACTACTCGAAAAGTTCGCAGGTAGAGCCCCGAGGATAACTGCCTATGCAGACGACATAAGCATTATTATAGTAGGGAAATGTCTATCAACAGTAAGCTCCATAATGGAGAGCACACTCAAAGATGTACTTAGATGGTCAAATTCAGTCGGTCTTAGTATTAATGCAGAGAAAACGGTTCTGGTTCTGTTCACGAAAAGGTACAAGATACCACAGTGGATACCACCGAAATTGAAAGATATACGTCTCATACCGAAAACTCACACAAAATATCTAGGAGTCGTCCTGGACAGCAAGCTGTCATGGAACTCTTCTGGGACCGAATGACTGGTGCAAAGGTATAGAACAAGCACAGCAGGCGGTCAACATATTTACAGACGGCTCCAAAATGCCTACGGGGGTAGGTGCGGCGGTGTATTGCGCAGAGCCTAATATAAGGCAGCCATATAAACTGCCGAACCACTGCAGTATCTTCCAGGCGGAAATATTTGCCATAAGGAAGGCTCCTAAGATAGCCTCAGCATGGACACACAACACTCTAACATCAACATTTTCGTTGACAGTCAAGCGGCGATCAAATCCATGCGCTCCGCTAGCATCAAGTCCAAAAGTGTCTTGGCTGGCAGAGATGCGGGCACAGTGGAGACCCTGGAGCACCTACTATGCACATGCCCCGCCCTAATTAGATCGAGACTAAAATACCTAGGCTCATCGACATTCCCGTCGCTTAAAGATTTAGCCAGGGTGTCTCTAGAATCCCTCCTAAGGTTTGCGAACTCAACGCAAATCTTTAAAGACTTTTAAACAAACACAAAGGTTCCTTTTGTTCGCTACCGGTACCACTAAGGAAATGAATTGGTCTATGTGAGCCTTCACGAAGGCATCCAGTTTAATCTAACCTAGCCTAAATTAAATTAACAATTAATAACAATTGACATAAAATTATATATGTGCACAAAATTATGGATTTTTCAAATATTTAATGTATGTTTTAAATAAACCACTATCGTGTCATGTGCTGTAAAGGAGCTAAAATTTTGAGATTATCCAACGAAATATCAACAGATTTTGTATCTTTAATTTTAGCGGAGCTGTTATCATCCAAAGTTAGAATTAGGAAAAAACTGTTAATTAAGAGTATCAAGTGTAAGTGTAATCGTCAAAATTTAAAATGTCTGTTTTTCATGTAAAAATGCACTTAATTAACAGTTTTTCCCAATTCTAACTTTGGATGATAACAGCTCCGCTAAAACGAAAGATACAAAATCTGTTGATATTTCGTTGGATAATCTAAAAATTTTAGCTCCTTTACAGCACATGACACGATAGTAGTTGATATATTGATGGAAATGTTGATATTTTTTCTTAAATACGAAGTATTAAATTTTATTTTGCGGTGAGTAGTTTAGACTGTAGATCAATAATACTAAACATCTGCCAAACACGTAAAACACCCGGTTTCTTGAAATTGTAAAATATAGGAGGAAACTGAGTACAGACTTGGAACCGGCGTTGAAAGTACATATAGGAATAGTAATGGGTTTACTGCATCCGAAATTTGTAGGCTAGTTATATTTATCCAAATATGTCTGAAAATACAAAACACAACTGTATGTAAGAAAAATTAAATGTGTGTAAATTATTTACAATTTTTTTAGCAAACCTTTAATAAATTTTATTGTTTGTATGTTAAAACTAATTTGCGGGGCGTTGAAGCATTAACATTGGCAATTAGTTCAAAATTATAAATTAATCACCCTCAGGCTCTAGTCTAATCTCTGTTACAATTTCTGTTACGCGTTGCATTGCTCTAAGCTGTTTTTTAGCTGACATGTCAGAAATTAAACCGCAAATCATCTGTCCAAAACCTTGGACGACCTCGTTGCCTTTTCGAGCCTTCCTAGCTTTGCAAAGTTTTGTGAAGGCATCCATTGCACTTTCAAAGGTATCATCAATTTTCGAAGCACCAGCTTTCCTCTTTTTTCATGCGTCTTTCGAATATTCTGAGCAATCGGTGATGAGGCTCCTGAAAGTGGCGAGTTTCCTTCGCAAAGTTGAATGTTTTGCGAAAGCTGAGATTCTTCCAAAGATGGTGACAAACTGCTTGAAAGTGATTCAAGGTTGTCCACCTCTCTCAAGGTTGTCCACCTTCTTCGACATTGATCTTCTAAAAAAAAAATATATATTATTAATATTTGTCACGTAAATTATGTTTGGTTTATAGCGTTTGCGTGTTTTAATCATTATTAACCATTAAACGTTCACGAAAAAATTATCTTTATGATAAATATTTGCAGAATATTGCATCAGCCGCGCTTGAGCAGCTTTGGGATGACCGAAAAGATGTTTTAGCACAGTTCAATAATACATGCTCGAAAAATACAGATCCAAACAGAAGCCGAACATAATTATCTCAATATTTGCACTTACCTGGAACTCCTATCTCCTCGGAAATTTGTTTCCATTTTGCATCTTTTGCAGGCGCTGATTTGTATCCCGCAGAAAATTTGTTGTAAAGGCACTCGTTTTTTTCTACGAGGCTTATTAACTTTTCCTCGTCAATAAAAGACTACATAATAGTCAATAAAAAATTGTATAAAATGTTACAATTTTTGTATAATAAACAATCGAGTTGAAAATTATTTCGCTTTTCCCACAGCTGTCGAATTGTCAAAAAACGTAACGCGGAATAGAAATCTATTTTCTACAGACTTCTACGCTACCTCCCGCTACGTTACGATTTCGGTAATGACTTGTACACATTTCTCATTGAACAGGGGCCGAATTACAGCATCCGTGATGGAGCAAAATTGTACAAGATTGATAGGCACTTGTCTCGTCGTGCTCTTCGTAATTTTTTTCGATCACGGATGCTGTAATTCGGCTACAGAACAGTGATCGAGCAAAATTACGAAGGGCACGACGAGATAAGTGCCTATCAATCTTGTACAATTTTGCTCGATCACGGATGCTGTAATTCGGCCCCAGATTTTGACATGACAGTTGGCAACGTCACGCTACGTTACCTTACGCTTGGGTAATCCAGCCTTAACAGTGATAACAAGCTCGACGCCTCGTATATAATTGTCGACATTTTGGTGTCGATAATGCAGAATGTGTCGACAATGTAGACTATGTCGAGAATTGTGTAAACAATGTCAGCAAAATGCAACACTGCGAAAATGCAAGTTCTATTTAGATTATGCGGATTCTTAAATTTTTTGAAAAGTCGTTTAATTAACACAAACTAACAAATTTTACAATTAAGCAAACAAAAACCATGCCCAGAAGGCGTAAAAATAAGGAATACTCCGAACTTGGACTTAATTTAATTAAATATCATAATAAAAATGCAGCCTCTTATATTAATTATCTACACGTCGTTAAAAGCAATTGTCTACACGACATTGTCGACACCGTCGACAATAGTTTTGTTGACATCAAGTTGTCTACGCCGCACATCACACTGGTGTATAACAAATTATTTTATTTCACAAAACATCTGAGCAAATGCGTAAATTAAATCTTGCCATCGCTACACAGCGCTTAAATAATAACCTTAATTCAATTTACATATGTCATTTCATTGGTTTTGTTATGTGGTCTGTTCTGCGCTCAATTTTCTCGATCACATGAGTAGTGCATGAAAAGTAGGGCTTGAGCGCGCTTAAAATGATAAAAGAAACACCAATTTGGTTCTATGAGCGCTCAAAACATAAAATTAAACACGAGCTGTTATTTTGACAGTTTGCGCCTTACTGTGTTTCAAGTTTAAGGCAAGTTAAGTGTTTTCAAGTTTAAGGCAATAGTAGAAAATCACTTGTACAGATTTTTGACGTACGTGTACTTTGTTTTTGTTAAGTGCACAAGTCTTCAAGTCCTCAACTGCACAGGCATGTGCACTGAATCGTGAATACCCCTATTGAATTATAATAATCTGCAATCCGTTACAAGAAAAATTAAGTTCTAACCATGGTAGAACTATTTGACAAGGTAGTAGCGTACAGAGATAAAGAGATGGGAAACTTACATTTTGTGACGTCAAAACATATGGCTGCATGAATTTTTTCCATTTGTTATGTACTTTGGTGAAACTCATGTATTGTGTGAGTTCACCTCATAGGGTGTGTGTCAAAAAGAAACTTTTCAGTCGTAGTAGGATAGAAAATATAAAGTTTAAAAAAATTTGTGTGTGTTGAAATAAAATTGTCTTTTTTGCTGTGTCAAATGGACGATGATATTTTGACAGTTACAAATTTTGACGTTTCACATTTCGGTCGTGTTTTAGCGCAAATATTTTATTTAATTTGCATTTTATTCAATTTGCGACATATTTTATTCTAGTGCTTGTACTTGCAACTTATTTCGTAAACTTGTAATATTGTAAATTAAAAACTTTTTTATTAGGGATTTTTATACAAAGTACAGGGTTGCCCATATTCGACGGACCCGTCTGGTAACGCCATAACTTTTGACAGAGATGTCAGATCGCTTAATGACATACCGCGTTTGAAGCTTCAGTCCAAGCAGATTTTTACCATGGAACAATACACGCCACGCGAGCGCTCTGAAATAGTTGAAATTTACATTCAACAGAAGAAGTCAATTGTGAAAACTCAACGTGCTTTTAAAAGATTAAAAAATGTGAGAAGTGCACATTGAATGGGACCGTAAATAAGCAAAATTGCCGTATTTACGCCACTGAAAATCCTCAGGAGATTCAAGAAGTGCCTCTTCATGACGAAAAAGTCACAGTTTGGTGCGGCGTTAGTGCGAAAACGGTCATTGGACCGTTTTTCTTCCAAAATGAAAATGGCCATGCTGTTACCATCAACCAGGAGCGTTATCGCGACATGATGACCAATTTTGTGATGCCAATTATTCGTCGAAAGCGTATGAGGCAGTTCTGGTTTCAACAAGACGGCGCTCCACCGCACACAAGTCGCATAACAATCGATTTTCTGAAGAATTTGTTTCCGGGCCGTTTGATGTCGAAAAGTGGTGATTTGGACTGGCCACCGCGTTCGCCCGATTTGACGCCGCCTGACTTCTTCTTGTGGGGATATTTGAAGTCAAAGGTTTACGTTAACAAGCCAAGGACCGTAGAAGAGCTCAAGGACAACATTCGTGAAGAAATAGCCGCTATTCCGGCCGAAATGTTGGTGAAAACGATGGAAAATGCTGCAAAAAGGGCACAATACGCCATCAACGCCAGAGGCGGCCATTTGAGAGATATCATATTCAAAAATTGATGTAAACAAATCTACTTGGAACAAATTAAATGATTAAGATTGCCAACCGCCAAATTTTTATTTTTTTCTTTGATTTTTTTAAAAAAAACATGTGTCCGTCGAATATGGGCAACCCTGTATATATATAAAATATATATTTGGATAATTTAAAACTTTCGTTAATTGAGCTTTAGGTCAAAGTTAGAACAATTGTTTTAACGAATCTTTCCAAAGAAACAACAACAACAACAACTTTTTCAATATGAATAGGAAAAAATCACTAGCTGATTTTATTGCTATTTGATGAAGCCTTTAGCAGGGCCGAAATTGCAATAAAATCAGCTAGTAATTTTTTCCTTTTCATATTGAAAATACGTTGTTGTTGTTGTTGTTGTTTCTTTGAAAAGATTCGTAAGAACAATTAATTGTTCTAACTTTGACTTTAAGCTCAATAAATTATTTTAAACTATCAAACAACTAAAATTTTTATTTAAAATCAAGTATGATTTAAACTATCAAACATTTAGAACTTGTATTTAAATTATAAAAAATCAACATAGTAAAACTCTTCATTTTATAAAATAAGACATATATGAAAAAAAGTATCAGAAATCAACAAAAAAGTATCAAAAATAATGATTTTATTCTTTTTGGTTTCTTTAATATTTGCATAACAAAAAGAGGTCCAAAACGCTCTGCGGTTAAACAGTCTGCACATAAATTAAAAATAATTTATAATTAAATTAATTTATTTATTCATTAATTAATTAATTTATTCATTAATTAATTAATTAATTAAAAATGTTTGACACCAAAATTAACTCTCTAGCTGCAATGGACAGGTTCCCTGTCAGGTCGTCATCCATTTAGAAAAAATCGTCGCTGGGGCTCTCATGCATTCCAGGAGTTTTCTCCACATATGATACCTACGCAATAGCAAAGTGGATGTTAAAAAAAGGGGGTCCAAAACGCTCTGCGGTTAAACGGTCTGCACATAAATTAAAAAAATTAATTAATTAATTTATTAATTAATTTAAAATTTTTGACATCAAAATTAACTCTCTAGCTGCAATGCAACAGGTTCCCTGCCAGGTCGTCATTCATTTAGATAAAAATCGTCGCTGGGGCTCTCATGCATTCCAGGAGTTTTCTCCACATATGATACCTACGCAATAGCAAAGTGGATATTTTTAAGAATCTTTTGACACCAAGCCCAACTCTTTAGCTATATTGGAAAAGATTCACTACCAGGTCATAATCCATTTAAATAAAAATCGTCGCTGGTGCTCTCACGCATTCCAGGTTTTTTCTGCACACATGACACCTATATAGCCGTAAAGTGGGTATTTTTAAGAATTTGTTTACATCAAAATCCTAGTCTCTAGTTGCATTGGAACAGATTCCCTACTAGGTCGTCATTCGTTTAAATACTTTTGTGGATACTTTTTTCAAAAGTGGAAACTTTTGGATACTTTTTTGACCTTTTCATGGATACTTTTTTCAAATGGTCGCGGCAGCACTGATGTTAATCTTCTAATTAAAAACTGTTAAAAAAAGTTACAAAATAGGTTCTTTTATTACAAAACTTAACCCACAAATGCCTTATATATACTTTTTGAATATTTTAAAATATGGCTGATAAAGGATTAAATCGTGTTCAAGGATGTTTAATGGTTGGCTGATTGATCTACTGAGTATGAGTCAATATTTTCTTTCGTATTACAATCGATCATGAATATAAATTATTTTTTTTGCAAGTTAATAATGTTTACACAATTTTATTTTTTATAATGTTATTTAACGAAAAGCAGTTAAATTTTTTTAAAACTCATAATATAGTTTTTAATAACAAAATAAGTAGAAGAAAAGGTATTAGTCAAATGGGTTTTAAGAAATCTCGTATTATGAAAAGTATGATATTAAGGCAACTGGGGGCTTATTCGCTAAGAAGACGTCATAATTTCTGAATAAACCTTTCATGCTCCATTTGGCACAGCAAAAAAGACAATTCCATTTCAACAGATATAAGTTTTCTGCAACTCGGAATTTTCTATTCTATTTCTATTTTCCACGAGTGAAATGTTTTTGATGGGCACACACCCTCTGATGAGAATTTCTGAACCACAAAAATATCGGCGGAGTGGTGAGTTAACATATGAAATATCGCCGGAGTGGTGACGTTCCTCCAGATTTTACTAACACAGTTATACATTTTGTGATGGTATTGACCATGGCAGAATAACCAGGTAGGGTAAAGAGATTCACCACACCATAGAAATAAAAGATAAGGAAGTGGTGTTATACTCACACGCACTATACGTGTGTAGAAGGAATTTTCGTCGCTGAGGAAGAGAGATAGAGCGTCGTTATTTGACATAAGCCCTTCCCGAGCAAAAAAAATCTATTTTTGAGGAAGAGCATCTGTCAAAACACAAGTTCTGCTTCATGAGCGCATTCATTATTTAGGGTGGCAAGGGCCTTAATTTTTTTCATATTGGGATAAGCTTTAATAGTTATTTATTTGTTTACAATTTCTTTGAAAACTTGACATGAAATTAAAGTGGATTAGCAACCTAAGGTTACAAGCTATAACTAGGTATTTTTATATATAAAAAAAACTAATTAAAAGCCCACAGTTCGGAAAAACTACACATAATTATTTATTTGAAAAGAATTTAATTTGTTATGTATTTTAGTTCTTTAGTTTTTGTGTTATTTTAATATCAATTAAATAGTTTATAAAAAATAGTTTTTTGAAATGAACTTTCAAAAAATCATTAAAAGTAACTTTTGTCGTTTCAGTCTCATTCTGAGTTCACGTCTTTTACATTATTTTAGCAATGCTTTTCTCTGTAAAAAAAATTGGTAACGCAACATATTATATAACGGTGGTATATAAAAATTGCATAGTAAGCATACATCTACAAAATAAAAAATAATTTACGCCTTTATTTACTACATAATTGAATGCGGCCCTGTTTGAAGGTTTTTGTGTTTGTGTCAACTTCACTGTGTTTGTAAAATACTTCATTTGACTTCAACTACACCGCTTCCTTATATTTTACTTCTATGCACCACACCGACAGCTAATGTCAAAATTATGTCAAAATCACAAAATACAGTGCTGCCGTATTTTCATAGAAAAATCCATGATTGAATAATTAAGGGTATTCATAGTTGCGTGGTTTTCAGTGTGGCTTAAAAACCCCGTAGTATTAATACCACACTTTACCAACCTGTTTTTATATAACAATGTTACTGTTTTACATGAAAGCTCTACAAAGCAAAAGTCTGGTAGTTTTAAGTAGCCCAATGACATGTTTGATGAACGTGGTTTTAAGAGTTCCATAAACAGGTGTTGCTTTATGTGTTTTTACAGCAGTTTGACTGTTTCTTTGTATTTCGTTTGTTTTCCAATAAGCCAATTAGATTCGTTTGCTTAGTTTGGTTTATTGTGTATGTGTTTTTTTTGTGTGCATGTATTTTCACATGTGATGTAGGCTGCACATTTATGCGCCCTGAGAGCGGAATCTGTTACATATTACTCTTTATACTAAACTGGAAAACGAGGAAGTACAAGTTTTTATTCTTAAGCAAAATTTGAAGCAGCGTTCTAGAATTTGCTGATGTAATAAGGTAGATTGGGCCATTCGCTCTAATTTCATTATTTCAAACAGTCGCACTTTTGTATTTTTGATTTTTTTTTTTAAATAAAAAAAATATTAAAATTAAGAATTAAAAAAAACAAACAAAATATAATGGGCAATAAAAAATTAATGAAAAAAGAACTTTAAAATCACATAAAAACTGAATTGTTTCATTAAATATACATTTTTTTCTTACTTTATCCCATTTACCCTAGTATAAATTCCCCTCAAAGCATTTGTCTCACAATAATCAACAATACTGAAAAGTGGCACCGCTAAAATTAATTTTGAAATTTTTTTTTTTTTAATTTAATTTTATTAGATATTTTCATTATTTACATTAATCACGATATTTTGCTCCAATGCCAAAGGCTATGAAGGAGCGTGCCTATCTGGCTTACCTAAATATATATACAATATAACTAAGTGATTTACTCTAATAAAATGAGATCATATTTTCTGTTTTAAATATTTACACAAATTTATCAATTTACATTTTTTATCAACTGTTACGTCATGATAGACTTGATAAAAGAGGCGGTGGGATTGCTATCTACTGCAAAAATTATCTAAAAACCAAAATTCTTAGCATGTCGTGTCAATCTGGTGTTGAGTTTTTAAACGATGAGTTGTCAAGTAGTAACCAAAGTAAAGTTCTAATGTCCTGTGTGTATAATCCTAGTCGTAATTGTAGTCTTGAGCGCTTGTTTGCAACATTGTCTTACTGTATTATCGACTATGAACATTTTGTTTTATGTGGTGATTTTAATATAAATCTGCTGCACAACGATAGCGTGTCAAGAAAATTTCTTGACAACTTATCTGAATTCGGTCTCAATTTAGTAAATAGCTCGATGCCAACTCGTTTTGCAAACAATGCTCAACCCAGTCTATTAGACATCTTTGTCGTGTCAAATCCATCGTCTGTTTTACTCTTTGATCAGATATCTTTCGTATCTGATCACGATCTCATCTTTTGTTCATTAAATGTCGGTATCGCACCTCTTGTCCCTGAAACTAGTGAAATGTACTTTTCTTATCGTGACTTTAAGTCCATAGACTATGCTCTATTGAATACTGACCTAACTCTAACAAACTGGACGGATTGTTGGTATTTAAATACGGTTGATGAAAAACTGAGCTTTTTTATCAATAGGATTAATACTCTTTTTGATACGCATGTACCCGTTCGAACGCGTCGGATCATAAATACCTCTTGTCCTTGGTTCACACCATCTGTAAAACAAGAAATAAAAACCCGTTTTAAAGCTTACAACAAATGGAAGCGAAATCCCACTACTTTAAATTGGGAAGCATACAAAACAGCAAGAAACGAGGCTACCTCTGCTGTAAGATTATCTAAATCTACGTTTTTTATGTCAAAGCTTAATCTCTCACTGCCCTCAAGACAGCTGTGGAACAATTTGAAAGGTATCGGAGTATGCAAAAAACAATCTGAAAGCTGCAAGATTGACCCAAATATAATGAATGAATATTTTGTTGCTAACTCCTCATGTGATAACTCAAACACACTCAATGTTGTTGATAGTAGCATTACTGTATCTGTAAATAATGATTATAATGAATTTTATTTTAATGCAGTAAATGAGCTAGATGTAGCGCGCTGCCTGAAAAAAATCAAATCAAATTCCTCTGGGGTGGATGGTATTTCAATTAAATTTATTAAACTCTTGTTGCCTTTCGTTATTGGTCCGCTCACCCATATAATAAATTATTGCTTCACTTCTTCATGCTACCCTGAAGTTTGGAAAGTAGCAATTATAATTCCCATTGCAAAAAAATCATTCGCTTGCCAACCATGTGACTTTCGACCAATAAGTCTGCTATCTTGCTTGTCTAAAGTTTGTGAGTCGCTCATGGCCGAGCAGATTTCTAATCATGTGCGCACTTCTGGACTAATGTCTAATCTTCAGTCTGGTTTTAGGCCTGGTCACAGCTGTTCGACTGCAATGGTCAAAATACTTGATGATATCAGAGTTCCGTATGATATGGGTCACATTACATTAATTTGTTTGCTAGACTTTAAAAAAGCTTTTGATACAGTCAATCATTCAATACTATGTAGAAAACTTTTGCAAAATTTTAGCTTTTCTGCAGCTGCTGTTCGTCTAATACATAACTATCTGGTTGGTAGATCACAAAAGGTTAAATCTGGGTCAAATTTTTCAGAACTTAAAACTATAGATAGCGGAGTGCCGCAAGGCTCAGTTCTTGGCCCATTGTTATTTTCAATGTTTTCCAATGACATCTTCACCAGGTGTCAGCACGTTAAAATGCACGCTTACGCTGATGACCTCCAGTTGTATATGTCCAGGCCAATCGGTCTGATAGAGGATCTTTGTGTCAGAGTTAATGAGGACTTAAACATGATAGCTGAATGGGCAAAGAATAATCTGCTCATGTTAAACCCTTTAAAATCACATGTTTTACCAATAATGAAAAATATGTTTTTTGTTCAAGATTTGCCTCCAATTCTTCTCAATAACGTGAAGCTCAATTTGGTTAGCAAAGTAACTAACCTCGGTTTTATAATAAATTCAACTCTGTCATGTGAGGATCATATTAACTCTTGTGTTAAAAAAGTTTATTTTGGCCTACGAAGCATGCGAATAACTGAAAATTTTGTAAACGTAGAAATTAGACGAAAATTGGTATTGCAGCTCTTGTTACCTTTAATTACTTATTCGGAAGCAGTATATTGCAAGCTTGATTCGCGGTCGGCGCATAAGCTTTTAGTTGCCTTTAACAATGCTGCTCGCTACGTTTATGGCCTAAGGAAATATGACCATGTAACTATGTTTTCGAAACAATTAATTGGAAGAGGCCTATTAAATCATCTCGAAGCAAGAAGCTGTGTGTTCGTGCATAGAATAATTATCACACAGAGCCCTAGCTACTTGTTCGAAAAACTATCTTTTTGAAGATCTAGCAGAGGCATGAACATTTTAATTCCCAGATATAATTTCATCAACTCCAGTAGATTGTTTTTTGTAAGCGCAATCAGATCGTGGAATTCTTACCCACACATATTAAAAATATAACTAATAGAAATACCTTTAAGCATTTAGTTTTCGAACATTTTTCTTAAAAACCTAATATTTCTTTCTATGTTTCTCTCCTTTAACTTCTATTCTTTTGCTTTATTCTCTTGATTAACTTTGAAGTGCTTTACATTATGTTATACAGTTTTAATTGTCATCAATTCTTAAATACTATATTGTCTTTTTAACATGTACAACATAAGTTTTGATGTTAGTTTAAGTTAGTTTTAGTTAGTTTTTAATATAAGTATAATGTTGTTATTTCCATCATCTATGTGGCATTCAAAAGATTTAATCTTATTTGTCAACAATATATATAACTCAAATACAAAATACAAATACATTAACTATGAGTTTGAATATATTGTTTTAGCTTCACTTTAAATGTGCTAATTGAGTCTTCGTTTCTTATGTTCGCTGGTAAATTATTATAGTTCATCGGTCCTGCATACAGATATCGTTGTTTCGTGACCTCGCGACTGCATCTCGCCACTACTAAGTTGTTTCTGTTTCTTGTTCCAAAACAGTGACTATGTTGATTCAGTTGAGTAGTGTTATAGCTGATATTCCTTATATTTTTATAAACTTGCATTATGAGTTGATATTGATAGAGCTTGATAAGTGGCAAAATGTTTTTACAATCCTGTTCATAAAGTCTATGACTCGGGTACAGGGTTGGTAGCCCGAACACTGCTTTCACGCATTTATTTTGTAATCTTTGCAACTTTTTCATTTCGACTGTATTTTTATAAGCCCAACACATCGTCATATATGTTAAGTGAGAGTGAACTAAAGCCATATATATCAAGTGCTTCGTATCTGCTGTGAGTTTATTTTTAAATTTGTATAGAATACCCAATCCGTATGATATTTTACTCTGCACGTTGTTTATATGAGCCTTCCACGTTAGGTTATTGATAAGGGTGAGGCCAAGAACTTGACTTCATCTTCCTCCACTACTTCAGTATCATTTATCAATTTAAATCTTTCTGCATAATTATGCTGTGGTGAGATAACTATAAATTTTGTTTTTTCTTCATTAAGTGCAATTTTGTTAAATCGGAAAACTCTTTCAAAATAGACACATCGTATTCAAGTTTTGCTCTAAGTACTAATCTTGAAACACTTGGGTAAAAAAGAGCGATGTCGTCGGCAAATAAAAATAATTTGCCATTAAGCGTGATGTTTTTAATATCATTTATAAAAATGAGAAAAAGCAATGGGCCAAGCACACTGCCCTGTGGAACTCCCCATACCACCTCCTCTGGTCTACTTCTGCTCTTTCCATTGAAAACAATTTGCTCTCTGCCGGCTAGATAATTGCGCATCAACAAAAGGTTAATCCCATGAAATCCAGTGAATTCAAGTTTTTTAACGAGAATATCATGACTTACGCATTCAAAAGCTTTTTGTAGATCTATGAATAGTCCTCCCACCTCATTGCAGCCTCCATCCATGTAAGAACAAATGTCATCGATAGCCTGTATCAGTGCAGGTTGTGTGCCAGAACGTTGCCTGAACCCATACTGGTGGTTGTATAGGAGTTCAATTTCCTCCAAGTGTCTATTTATTTGCTGCTTCAACAACTTCTCCACAACATTATTCAGCACAGGAAAGTTTGCAATAGGCCTGTAATTTTGGGTTTTGCTTTTATGTCCACCTTTGTAAATTGGAATAATTTTTTGGCGCTTAAACTTTGTCGGATATATTCCTGTTGTTATTATTGAAGAAAATAACATGGGCATTATTTCTGATATTGCTTCGGCGGAATTTTTGACAACACACGGTGGTATTTCGTCTATTCCAAATGGTTTGTTAATATCAATCTGCATCAGAACATCTTTTACCTCCTCTTGAGACACCTCCTCTAAGCTAAACATCTTGTGAGACGCTCTTAAGGTTCTGAACGCATTGATATCGTCATTATCTTCAATTTCTATTGTATTAACTATATCCACTGCTCGTCTTACAAAGAATCCATTTTGACAATTTGCTACCTCCACACTGTCAGATATCTTAATACCATCCGCATTTTCCACATTCTCAATTAATTTCGACTGGGTTGTGCGATTAAAGAATCCATTTATGGTTTTCCAGGTTGCCTTCATGTCACCTTTAACTTCTGTTAATTTTTTTTTGTAATAATTATCCATAAGAATTTTTCTAGAACTTTTGATAGTTTTGCAAATGCTACTAAGTCATCATTTCTGTGTTGTTGGTTTTAGCTGTCGGTGTGGTGAATCTCTTTACCCTACCTGGATATTCTGCCATGGTATTGACTAAAATTGGACAACAATCAGATATAATGTTGTTCCCCTCTAACATAGTTTCCCATCTCTTTATCTCTGGTTGCGTATGAGCCTGTTCAGACTTGCCTCAAATGAGGCGACTTACTTGCCTAATTTTGACATAAGTTAGCTATCAGGTGTTCACACACAAACTTTTGCCTCACTTAGAGGCTGCATTATTTTGGCATTTATTGTTTTTTTCGTTTGTTTTCTTTTGAATAATTAAATGCTCAAGTTTTCACAATTTAAAGAATAATAATTTGCGAACAACAATTTCCTTTCTATTGCTGTTTTCTCGCTGCGGTGTATTAATCTATAAATTGTTTTTGCTAAATTAATATAATTAAAAAATGAGTGATTTCGAAGAAGAAATTTGCACAATAGCTTTAAGTGTAACCAACATTGCTGCATTGTGCGCATTGAAAAGGGAAAATGATGAATCACAGAAACGCGAGTGGGTGAAAGCTTGGAAGTTGCGCAGAGTCCACAAGGGCGCTAACCATTTGTTGCACAAGGAGCTAAAGCTGGAGGACAAGGACTCATTCAGGCGTTATTTGCGTATGAACGAGGAATGCTTTGTGAAGCTACTAGAAATAGTAAAAACCGACATGGAACGCAAGGACACAAAGATGCGCCCGGCTATTACACCCACCGATTGCTTGTCCTGCGTTTTAAGGTTTTTAGCTACAGGAGAATCGTATCGCAGTACCGAGTTTCATACACGCATATCACTTGCCTATATTTCTGAGCGTGTCCCAGAAATTTGTGAATTCCTCTACAATAACTTAAAGAACAAGTACCTTCAGGCAAGTCAATGTGATTCGCTTAATCAGTTGCAATTTTTAAATGTTTTTGTTTTATTATATATTGTTATATTTATTAAAGTGTCACGCCCTTTTTCGAATCCCGCTCACTTTATTCATGGCACTTTTTTAAGATTCTACCTAGCCATGCACAAAATTTCAGTTGCCAAGTATCAATATTAACCGATATACAGTAGTTTTATTAAAGTGCCACACCCTACCCATCTACCCGCGTACCAAATACACTGTTCTACACGAAAACGTTACAAGACATCGCACATATTTCATTAAGTGGTAATATATGATGATTTTGTGCATTTACAGAATATTTGTGTTAATATTTACTGACATACAGTCTTTTTATGATATAAACATTTGCTTTCCTTAAAATTCGACATAAAAAATATCAAACTAACAGGTTTTTTTTAGTTTCCAGATGTTCAAAATTGGGATAATATCTCCCAAAATTTTGAATCCCGCTGGCATTTTCCAAATTGCTTGGGCAGCATTGATGGAAAGCATATTGCATTTAGAACAGCAAAAACTGATGGCGCCCTATATTATAATTATAAAGGTTTTAACAGTATTGTTTTGTTAGCAATGTGTGATGCAGACTACAAATTTACTTTCGTCGATATTGGATGCAATGGTCGAATAAGCGACGGAGGCGTGCTGAGTCGAAGCGCTTTGAGAAATGTTCTTTCCAAGGGATACCAATATTTTCCACCAGAAAAAAATATTGGAAATAAGAGAAATTTGCCCTACGTCATCATAGGCGATGATGCGTTTCCCTTAGAAAAACATCTCATGAAGCCTTTTCCGTTCCATACAAAAGAGAAAGCACAACAAAACTTTAATTATCGACTAAGTCATGCGAGGCAAACCATTGAATGTGCCTTCGGAATATTAGCGAACAGATTTAGAGTTCTACAGACAACAATACACTTGCGACCAGAAAAAGTAGTGAAGATAACGCAAGCTTGCTGTGCTCTACATAACTTCCTTGCCTTTAAAAGCGTAAACTATACCGCTGTTTCAGCAGCTGCAGGAAGATCTCCGTTTCCTCATACAGCAAGAAAGGGGAATAGAATAGATAACCCGAAAAGACACACCAACGAAGCTAGCAGAGTTCGTAATGAATTTGCAGAGTATTTTAATAATGAAGGCAAAATTTTTTTTCCTAACTTTGGTTTGAATGAACACAATAATAAATTGTATCACATTTTATTCTTATGTAATTATTTCATTTATTTTGACGTAGAATTACGTCTTGCAGCGTGGTTTGTATGGGGTCTTTTTCACAAATTTTTTCAAGCACTTGTGATCGTTTTGGTGGATAGTTATGGGTATGCCTACAGCTTCTAATATTCATCGTACAAAGGTACAATTTTTTTCAAAATATCAGTCATATTGCGAATGAAACAAATATGTAACTTTTTGTTTTGTCACTTCTTTAATTAAGTCACATAATAGCAAAATCTATGAAGAAAAAATTAAAATATTCATAATAGTATGAGAAAAATTATACACAAGCTGAACCAGTAACTGAAGCAACTGAAGCAGTAACTGCTTAGCATTGTTGTTGTTAACGTTGTTGTTATAGTTGTTGGTTTTGTTCGTGTCATTTGTTTTTGTGCTGCTTTTGTTGTTGTTGCCGTTGATATTAATATGTATGTACAATTTACATACATACATATATATAAAAAGTACATTAATACACATCAGATGCTTTCGTTTTAGTCGTTTGTTGTTGGTTTTTTTATTTTCAGAAAGATTTATAATCAAAATTGCGTCTTTTTTAATACAAAAATTTTTTAAATAAGGTTGAACTAAAAAGGATTTAATTCAATTTATTCATTTTTTATAAATACTATTTTGATATAAGTAAAAGTGAAAGTAAAAGTAAAAGTAAAAGTTAAATTTAAAGTTAAAGTTAAAGTTAAAGTAAAACTAAAAGTAAATGTAAGAAATAAACAATAATGTCAAAAATTATTTCTACTTATTAATGCTTATATAACCGTCATTGGAGTTATCGGAAGAGTTATTTTGGGGAAACATCGTACAGACCTTTAAAATTCTTGGCTATTCAGTTTTTATATCAAAGTGCTTCGCCTCCAAAATGGGGCTACTGCTTTTGATAGGTTGAAAAAGTACCTCGGCACTCTGTTGAGTCAGAGTTTGGTCGATTAAAATTGGGGGTGACGTTGCTGACTGTGACAATGCCTGTAATCTATTGCTGTGTTGTTTCGTCTGTGTATTGAATTGGCAATAAGGTGCTGGCCGAATTGAAATAAGCTTGGCCTTAGTTGGTTTCAAAGGCCGTCGCCGATTAGTGGCTGCAGCCGAAGAAGACGGTATATCCTGAAGTATTTCGAATACAGGACTTGGTGAGGGTTACAAGGAAGTATGTGGCGATTGAGACTTCTCACTTCTGACATACAACCTGGGTAGCTGGTCGGTATTCGAGTAAGAAGCTTTTGATTGAAAAAAATGTGTTTCTTGAGTCTCCTTGAAAATACCCATTATTTTCCACTTTGCCTTGAAAAACAAATCCTCTGGAATACCATCAAGTTCCACCTCCACTATTTTTCCCAATTTGTTTTGAGAACTCTCTTTTTTATTTTGCTTTTCTCGTATACTTGCAGCCATCTCTTCTGCCACCTTTAGCTGCCGAGATATTTACTTGTCTATAGCGCTGCATCCTTTCTTCTTCGTGCTGTAGTCGTTATTCGGCACATCAGCATCATTATCAACACTGTCCGAATTCTCCAGCAAGCTTTCATTTGAAGGCTAAAAATGTATAAATTAAACAAAATGCAATGCAGCAAATCATCTATATAAAAACCTGTGGGATATTCGACATCTGAGGAGTTGATGAAGTGTGGTTGTCTAGAAAATGCAACTCATCGAAGCACCACAATCTAGGAACATATATATCATCTCTTGAGGCACCACTTTTTTTTGATTTTGCAATAGCATTCTTCTCCCGAATGAATTGATTCCTTAGAGTCTTGATTTTTGCCTTAACTTCGTCTGAAGTGCATGCAGGGTGCAATGCTTTTAAAGCTTCACAAATATTTTCCATGGTGGATGTCTTTTTTATCCTGTCCAAAAATTCTTCGGATTGGACGTTGTACAAAATTGGATTTTGTTCATACAAACTTATTAGTTCAGAAGTTTGTACGCGAGTCCAATTACTCATTTTTAAATATATTTATTAAGAGCGCGAATTCTTCACAATTAAAACAATATGAATATTACAATAAATACACAAAATTATTTTCTGGCAAAATAAAAAGTGTCAAAAAAAACAAAGTTCACTCTGATGTACGTCAAAATGAGTCGCAAAATTTTTAAAATTTTTTAAATTCTTGCCTCACTTAACATGTCACCTTCCCGCTTCCCGCTTTGCCTGCAGATGTCAAAATGAGGCAAGTGAGTCGCCTCATTTGAGGCAAGTCTGAACAGCCTCTATAATGCCTTTTTTTCTCACGAGCGGCGATAGGTAGGTGTCAAAATTAGCTGTTAATGCAATTAATCAAATAAATCTGAAAAAATAAGCAACGATTTAAGCAAAGCTAGTCAATCGCAGCAAACTAAAAACCTTCCAATAAACTTCGTGAACAAATTCAATGAATCAAAGAAAAGTTGAAAATAAGCACGTAGCTAGTCAACAGCAGTAAACTAAAACTCCTTTAGCTGTTTTTGACAACTACCATTCGCCAAAAAATTGTCACGGCTGCGCTGTCAAATAATTATACCATGGTTCTACCGACGTGATTTTATTCAAACGATGCGATTTTGCCGATTATTTCAAAGTGAAACTTGACGTCAAAATACTCGAACTATTTTGGGCAAAAGTCGATTTTCAATTATATTCGAAGTCTATTTACCCATCACTAAGGAGGAGATGACAATTAAAAGCAAAGTAGTCAAGATTGTGAGAAGTTAGATCGGCCTAAATCAATCACTTAAACTTGCATTTCAGTGAACGAGGCCCCATCTAGTATTGGTAAAAATATTCAAGGACCTGCCATAGTTAATGTGATAAAGCCAGTCACAATAATGAGTTTGGATGATCTAGATATAATTGTAATAGATAAGGCTGATATAAAGGAGTCGACGAAACATGAAGGTCATGTTATTGTGGTTAATAAACAGCTCAATCAGCAGAACGAGATTGATCTGGTCGATTTGCTTGGTGGAAACTGGCCTGAGTATGCAGGTGATGCTGCTTTGGTGTTAAACAATGTTATGCAAAATCTCACAGACCAAAAGCAGGTAATGGCAGGCACCTATAATAAAACTAGTAGTTTAGTAACCCATGGTCAACCAAAATCAATTCAGAATAAGAGCCAAGTGCCATTATCTTCAAATCAAAAGTCATTTCACAATATAAAGCAAGGGGAACTGGTAATGATCCAAAAACAGGAAGGAGAGGATCTAACTGTGAATATAAATACTGCAATAGGTAGTGGAGTACCTCCTAAATTTCTAAGTAAGTATTTAGGAAGAGTTCCAACTTCTGTCAAATAGTTGACTTTAGTTTTTGATCGTATTTTAAAGGCTTAGTGTAATAAATTATTTTTTTCCACAAGGCTGATAAGCTTCTCATCATCTGTAAATATCTGCATTCTTTCTGTAACTAATATATCTGTAATAATGACATACTTTAATAATTTTGCACAATTAAATTGAAGTTTAAAGAATTTTTGGCTCTTTCAATTACAAAAACGTTTAAAAGTGTTAACCTTATTTATTGCTACTGATTTGTTGTTGTAGAAATGTTGTAAAACAATAAATATTGTCGAAATGTTTTTTACGTATTCTATCGTAGCGTAGGAGCTCTGTGAAATAAGGCCCCAAAACAAAAACGAAATAAGGCCCTATATATGGGGCTTTATATAATGAAATAACACCATACGAAATAAACCCCAATTCGACGAAATAAAGCCCGAACCTAAAATTAAATAAGGCCAAAAAATGCGGCTTTTTTCTATTATAGTACAAGTTCTTATGAAATAAACCCCAAGTTAAATATAGTTAAATATACCAGATTTTTAAAAGGCTCCTCGAAAATGCATCCCAGAATAAAAGGCCTGGGAATCTTATCTTAAAACGGAATCAGACCCAAAAATTGGGCTATAGTTCCATTGGGGAAAAATACCCCAATATTAAGGAAATAACATCCCAAAATTTGTGAAGAATAACCCCACAATAAATGAAAACACCCCAAAATTGTTATCATTTTTATTTGAAAACATGAATTAATATCTTTAAGAATTATTAATCATATCAAGAATTTAAGAAAATAGTACATATTCCCCTATACTTATTATTTTTTAAAAATTTGTAATCCAAATCGTTTAAGCTTATATGATATAATTATTGTTTTGGAAATCTATCTTAATTTACAAATATGTAATTATTAAGAAAACTATGTTAGTTCTCTTATATTTCGTACCTAAAGTTTAATTTCAATAGAGTCCAACTTAAGTTCATAGCGTTGTTTTCCTACTCGTAAGAGATCTTGTGAAGTGCGAACGTCGTTAAATTTTCCTTCCGCCAAAAAGTTAACTCTTGCTTTACAGGTCTCTTGCCGTTATTCATATTTTGTTATAGTTTTATAAGTGGACTTTTTTCTATATATCATTTTTTGATCGAGGACATAGAGAAGTTCACGGTCCTTCTTTTACCATGAAATTTTTCGCAATTCATTTTATTTTGTGATTTTTTAATATGTCCTCACTACGCGGCAAAAATATCAAAACTTGATATATTTTTTAAAAATTTTTCAATTGAGAAATTTTCATCTGATTTTAAATAACAAAAAGAGAAAAGTTGTTATAACAACCGTATGCAAGTCTGACCCTCGAGGAGTGTTAAAATTTTTGGGGGCCTATTTTACATTGAAATATTGTCCTAATGTCTTCTTCCTGTAAATCTTTCTAATGCCATAGACTTCAACTTACTTAGCACCTTTTATGGCAGTGACTTGCAGCAAGTCTCTTCTGTACAAAATCAGAACGGCAGATGGTTGGACCTAATTTTTACTAACTCGTATGAAGAAGTGAAGGTTAGTCCATGCATGGGAGCAGCCTTAAAAGTTGTTTTCTCTGCTAATAACATCAACTTTACCCAGTCTTATAATAACACCATTGCGTACGATTACCTCAACGCCGATTATGAAAGAATAAAATGTTATCTTAGTTCTCTAAATTGGAATCATATTCTATTCAATTTAGATTTAGACAGTGCTGTCTCTATATTTTATCAGCACATTTTTACCGCTATCGAAAGTTATGTGCCAATAATAAAGAAAAAGAATAAGCTCACAGAACCATGGCTAGACAACAATCTCAGATTTTTGAGGAATCAAAGAAATAAAATCTACAAACTTCTCAAAAACACTGATAATATAAGCGATGAACTGAAGCTTAGATATGACGAGCTATCAAGAGAGTTCTCTATCAAGTCAGAAGAAGCGTACAAGTTGTACACGAACATCATCGGAGAAAAAATTGTCCAAGAGCCGAGAAAATTCTTTGACTTTGTTAACATGAAGCGCAAATCTAGCGGCTATCCATCGTCTATGTTTAAAGGTAATGTCACTTCGTCCAATTCTCTTGAAATAAGCAACTTGTATGCCGATCACTTTAAGGAGGTCTTTATAACCAGGACCAGACTTAATACCTACAAGCTTTTTGGTGCGATGTTTAGACCAACTGCTATTGCCATTACACATAATCTTTAACGAATCACTGGTTTGTGGGACATTTCCTTCATATTGGAAATCATCCCATCTTACGCCAATTTACAAGAAGGGTGATAAAAGATCAGTTGAAAATTATAGAGGCATAGCAATCTTGTCAGCCATTCCAAAACTTTTTGAAAAACTTATTTGTGAAAAGCTAACAAGTTTCATTAACCCACGTCTAAATGAGCAGCAACACGGGTTCCGAAAAGGCCGATCTACCACCACTAATCTCATGATTATGGTATCAGATGTTTTAGTCAAAATGGAAAAAGGGCACCAAATAGATGCTGTTTATACTGATTTCAGTAAAGCTTTTGATCGAGTTGATCACAACATTCTTATATATAAGTTAGAAAAGTTTGGTGTTGCAGGGTCCATACTAAGTTGGCTAAAATCATATTTAAACGGCAGATCCCAGTTTGTTAAATTCCAGGGAGTTCTATCGAAAAAAATTGCAGTCTCCTCGGGAGTTCCGCAAGGTAGTCATCTTGGTCCTCTTCTTTTCAACATATTCATATCCGATCTGTCAGAAGTTCTAAACGATATCCCACATCTTATGTATGCAGATGATTTAAAAATGTACTATTCAATTCAATCAGATGTAGATGTAAATTTTTTGCAATCAAAATTGTTGTCTCTTGAGCAATGGTGTTTTCAAAATAAACTACATCTTAATGTCAATAAATGCAATGTTATTAGCTTTTCCCGTAAAAACAACGTAACATTACATACCTACCACCTCAATAGTATCGAACTAAAAAGGGTCAACCATATAGTGGATCTTGGAGTTGTCTTAGATTGCAAGATGCGCTTTAATCTGCACTATGATAAAATTGTGTCCAGGGCCAGCAAACAGCTCGGTTTTATTAAAAGACGTGCAAATGAATTCAAGAATATATGGGTCACTACATCCTTGTACCGTGCATTAGTGCGCCCAATACTTGAATATGCATGCATAATTTGGAATCCATCTTTCGATTCCCATAGAGAAAGAATTGAGTCTATTCAAAAGCAGTTCTTACTATACGCGCTTAGAGATATGTACAACCCCCATGATTATTGTAGCCTTCCATCATATGAACATAGACTCAGCCTTTTAAATTTGATGCCACTATCAACAAGAAGATCGTTATTGGGCTCATGCTTCACATTTGATGTAATTAATGGTGCTATTCACAGCGAATATATTTCTAATATGATTTCCTTTAACGATCCAATTAGGCGCACTAGGCATACTCGATTGTTAACTGAATATCAGCACCAAACTACATATGCAAATAATGAACCCATCAATCGTTGTTGCAGAGAATTTAATAATATCTCTATATACTACTCACCTTCTATGTCCAAATCCTCTTTCAAGCAAACCCTATATAAATCACTCAGAAATCAGAATTAACACAGGCCTCAGATAAACTACATACATGTATGGATTTATATGTATAAGCATTTAGTTTAATAAATCAAAATTCTTTAACATCCCTCTCCAAATCTCCCATTTACATCCTTTTGTCCTTATAGTCTTTAAGAACAATATATATACATCGTATCTTAAGTGTGTATATAGTCTTTCTTGTTTTCCTCCTCTTCTCTTAGTTTTGACATGGTTTTTGAAATCATGTCAATCCGGTGGGCGGAGTATGCCCACTAAGAGCACCAAATAAAAAATAAAATAAAAACAAGGAAAGGGGAGAAGAAAAACAAAAAACTTAGTAATAAGTAAACAAAACCTGTTAGAATAAGTTAGAATAAGTAAATTGCATTGCCTTGTTTGGCCAATAAATAAATAATTTAAAAAATGATATATTATATAATGATCCATTTGTGTTGTTGTTTTGTATAGAAATGTTTGGGGTCGTATTTCATTTGTAGTTTGGGGCATTTTTTCATAGAGCCTAGCGTAGGAATCTATTCATAAGAGAATTTCACGCTACTCTAATGTCCGATTTCTTCACCGAGTATTAGCGCTAATCTGTGGATTAGGCCAGTTCTTAAACCACGGATCAGTGAAAATGCATTTCTTCACCGAGTATTAAGGCGCTAATACTAAGATTTTAGAACTGAGGTCTAGCTAAACCGTGGACTAGCTGGACTTCCGAAATCGGAATTATAGCGCTCACTCGGTTTATGCACAATTTCATTTTTTCGCCACATAAGAGCAAGTGCCAAATTGTTTACGTGTTTTTCATTTTCCTATATTAAATGTGCTTATTCGTCGCTTTTTATTAAATTCTAAAAAAATAACAACAGTGAAAGTGCAAATCTAGCTGCCCAAATTGACTAACAAGCTTAACTTTATAAAGAATAACAAGCTCCAGAATAAAAAAAAGTTGTTCAAGAGTGCCACCACTGCAGTTGCAGCGACCAACAAAACAAATATATCGACAGCTCATGTCGCAGAGGCAACCTTGCAATTGTTTGCAACAAATCTTGGAAAAAATCTACGAATGTCGCAAAGCACTGCTGAATAAACGTAAACCAAAATAGCTGCTCGAGGAGCCATAAAAAGAACCCGAAGTTAAATACGCTGTTCGAGGCTGACCACTGTAGCTGCCACTAGCAACAAACCCAATCAATTGACTGTTAGTGATAATTAAAAAATTTGCTTGGACTGCTTAACACATAAAATACATTTTTTACATCTTTAATAAAAGAAGGAACTTGAATTAATAATTTTAAGCTACTAGGCTTAAATTCCATAATCTAGAAAATTCATAATTAATTTTCATTAAAAATAATTTATTTTTATTTATTAGTAAAAAGTAACGTGACATATGTTACCAATGACATACCAATTATTATTTATTATTTTTTATTTATTTTTATATTAGTACATTAAGAACTAGGTTATTTTATAGCACAAAGCTCAAAGACATAATTTGAATTCAGCTTATTATAAAACATTTAAACTTAAATCTAAGGTAATTTAAACTGATTATTATACAATTAAAAGTATTATCAAAAAATGTTTATGTAAAACAAAAGTTAATTTTACAAGACATATATAACTTAAATTAAAAAAGAGCAAACAAGAGAGAGATAGAGAGAGATAGAGTGAGAGATAGAGAGAGAGAATGTGTGTGAGAGAGAGAGAGAGAGAATGTGTGAGAGAGAGAGAAGGAGAGAAAGTCTTATAGAGCTAAAGATCTGATATTTTGTTAAGTATTATGTGATGAAAAGTGCTTCAAAATAGCATGTTTGAAGGGTGTTTTTGACGCTATGGATTTTAAGCTACTAGGCTTAAATAAACGGGCAGAACATATTTTAATATCAACAGTTTTCAAAGGGACTTGTTTTACGAACAGTTCATTTATTGCACTTGTAAATATGGTCAGCTTATCTTCAATATTAAGACAAAACCACACATTATTCGAAGGAGTTACAAACAGATCACAGAAAAGAGTAGAATCAAAAGACTTAAAATCGTGATATGAAAACGTATGCGACGTAGCTGAACAAGATAAGCTAATGTCAAGAGTACAGAAAATAAGGTCATGATCGGATAAAAAATATATTTGGTCAAACAAAAGGACAGTTGAAATTTCAGATACTATAAAATAATCAAGAAAACTAGGACTATCGTTAGTCGAGAAACGTGTAGGCATGGTATCATTTACAACAGACAGACCAACGGAAGTAATATTGTCACATATAGATTGTGTTATACTGTCATTACATAAAATATTAACGTTAAAATCACCACATATAACAAAATAATTAAAATCTATTGAAAGATCTGACATTCAGAAAAATAAGAGTCAAGACTATTGCACTTGCACCAATAAGTGAAGAATAAATATTTATTTTTTAATTGAGAGTTTCTTTGAAACACTAATTTCAACAATTACACAATACACAATGAATTAAAATCAAAGTCTTCATTCCATTCTAAATGAGAAATCAACGAATAAAATTCATCAAATTGCTTTAAAAAATACTGAAATTTTCATATATTTAGGCCCGTTAACTCATCTCAAAAGTTAAACTTCCTTAATCTCAGGTTTTTTAACCAAAGTTTAAATTTTAAACACAATTAAAATTATTTTCTTAACTCATCTCACTTTTATCGGCAGTTTTCTTAAACTCGGATTTGTAGGTACTGTTTGTTAAATTTGAGCAGCACTGCAGTTAATTTTCTAAAATTTTGACTTAAAATTTCCAAACATTTCAAAGAGGTTAAAATTATTTAAAAAAATTTTCAAAATCAATATCAAATTCAACAGCGTGATATTGCAGATTTAAATTGAGGAAGTAGACGAATAACAATACATACAGTGAAATAAACATATTGTGACTAAGTTTAGTACTCTTTACATTTTACTAAAATATTATTTTTAAGAGGTAAAACTAAGCGCAAGCATGCATCAAATTTCAGCCAGGTGAATATTGACTTACTTGTTGAATTGGTAGCGGAAAGTAAAGAAGTCATTGAAAACTCGAAGACGGATGGGTCTTCAATGAGAAGTAAAAACATAGATTGGAAAGATCTTTCCTTTCAATTTAACGCAACAAGTACCACAACATCAAACAAAATTTTAAAAAAGAAAGGAGAAGAGCAGTGGTACCTCAAAAGAACAAAGAATGGGCCGTTTAAGGCTCCCTCATACTTAACCCACTCTGTAGAAAACATTTAGAGTATATTACCGAAAGAAACTGTGGTTGGAATAATAATTGATACGATTGCGACGCTGTAGATATCTTACAGAAGTTCCTTTTGAATCAATATCTGAAGAAGACAGAAGTGATATCCAGGCATTGCCTCTTGAAATGAATCAAAACTATGTCGATTACAAAGAATCTGTTGATATTTCTTGGGAATTTTATACTCCCCAAACTCTAAAAAGAGAAAAGCTGAAATGAATTACTAAATTAAAAAAAAGTAAAATAGCTATAGATAAAAAAATTAAAATTGTACAATTAGAGCTAGTTCAGAACATTCAAATAGAACTCGACAAGTGACAACTGTGAATGGATTTTGTTATGTTTTTGTTATTGTTATAAGTAATAAGGGCTCTCATCTAAGCATGCAAACATGTAAAATATTTAAACTTTTGATGAGCGATAAAGTGTATATAGCGCAAATGTCGACAAAATGTTAGTTGCGGTTAGGGTCAGGGATATGATCACTTATTCAATTTTAAAACATTAAAAAACCTTATTAACACAGAAAACACACGTAGAATAACGTGGTAGTTTACATACCAAAATAGGATCGGAAATTATGTAAACTCACGCCCATACGAATTTTGACATATAGTTTACGCATATGGGCAGTTCCACAGAAAAGTCTACCAAGTGACTACCAAGTCTAAAAAGTGACCAAAAAATTAAAACTTATTAAAAACTTATTATTTGATGATATTATCTAAGAGAAGCATTTTAATTTTATTAATTTAAGCAGTTTCTACATAAGTTTATTAACCATGATGATCAAATCGTCTGCACTGATTCACAAATTGAGATTTTAATTTTCGTAAATGTTTAGTAAATGTTTCGTAAACGTTTTTGTTTTAATAAAAATGGAAGGCATTGGATAAAGATAATGAAAAAGTCGTTTAGGCAAGGAAAGGATAAAATATTAAATTACGTTAGTACTTAACTACCTAATTACTTAATTACCCAATTAAACTACAATGGATTTTTAAGGCTGTGTGCGAATTGATCTAAATGCGACCTACACTAAATTGGGTCGATAAGGCAGTGCTTCCTAAATAATTTAGGAAAATATCGAGCTACCTCAATGCTTCCTAAATTAGGAAGCACTGCCCTATCGACACTATTTAGTTTAGGCCGCATTTAGATCAATTCGCACACAGCCTTAGTAACGTAACGCTATATAAAAAAGCCTAATAAAAAAACATGATTTTTCAATTTGATCACTTGGAAAATAAACTTATGTTATTTTAAGCTCTTCTAAAAAAAGTTGAATAAAAAATGTTTACCCAATTCAGAGAGTTTTTACCCAATCCAAGTCAAAAATCACTTCCGTTTTTTTTGTAACGTATCGTCAGCACATATTTTTGCTTATATCTTAAAATCCTTAGGGTCGATTGTTGTCATTGTTTTTACTTAATATAGTGCTACTTAATAACTACGCAAATATTAAAAATTAAAAATTAGACATTTTTATCCTTTTTTTAGTACTTCGTACAACTCGTCCGTAACGCCAGTTTGGAAATGCCCATATGTAAGTTCACAATGTTTACGGGCCAGTTACACGCTTAGATGAGAACCTTTAATATTTATTAAAATAAAAAACTTGATTTAAAATTAACGAAGAACTTGATTTATTTAAGAAAATTATACAATCTTTCGAAATTGCGTGGTATTGTATTTTGGTGATAATCACCCCAATTCTGAATGATTTTTCCCGGGGAATTGGAATGGGGAGTTTTAATTTTGAAGACATCAGATAATGATGTCACATTTTTTTTTTTACACTCATGAATATTGACGGTTGATGAACAAACTGGCATTATTTCCAAAATGTTTTCGAGCATAGCACACGCAACAATGACGCTTTGTGTTGTGTCCATTTGGAGACTTATACCGGTGGCTAATATTGGAAAACGTGGCCTGAGTACTTCATATTGCTTTTCCTCGACATTTCTCGACCTTATTAAGCTTTCGTTGAAGGAGTTTTCTTTTTGATTTGAAACTTCATTCAGTGCTGTCAGGCAGTACGTACTCAGAGCATATCCCTTATCTCCAATAATATGAAAATTTTTGAATGTTTGACTTTCTAAAAAAGATTTGGTGTTTGTTGATGAGAACTATTGAAACTGGTGGAGTCATGCGTCGAACCGGGCCATTAAGCGACAATATATAAAATTTTAAGTCCACTGTCACTTGTCTTCCGATATATTTCTCCAAAACCTCCAACTGAAATCGTAATAAAACAAGGATTAATTTCATGTTCTTAAAATCAAACAAAAGTACTTAGTACTTAAAATGCATTTTTGAATTACCTGTTTTAAAACATTGTTGTGCATTCTGCTGCTCACGGGATAAGCGCTTTTTTGCCACCATAGGTTTCTTATGATCTCGTTACCTTGTTGAAGAATCCTCACGTGAGTACAATCTATGGCATCACAACAGAGTGGCAATTTGGCTATTTTGAAAAAGTCAGTAGAGGCATTTTTTTCAAGGTTGCTTTTTGGAAATTTGATGAAGCGTGGTCGCAGTTTGGCTAAATCTACCGACACTTCGCGTACCATACTTCAAGTGTTCTTAAAGAATCCTTGTTTAAAATTGAGATGAGTTAACGGGCCTTAGTCTTTTTTAGACTTTTCATATATTTAAAACTAAAGACATGAGATCATAGAAGTATTTAAAAATTTACCACGTGCAATATAAACAATACTGCAATTATAAAAACAATAAAAGCAAACGTTTTTAAAGAGAAAATTTAGTGAATTATTCTTGTTTTATTTAAAGTCCAATCAGTGGTCGTATAATCTAAGCCGAAAATAGAATGAGCACATAAGAAAAAATAAAATAAAAAACCCACCATTTCCTACCAACATTGTGCTTGCACGGCTTGAGTCATACTGCTGCAATCGTTTCGGTTACACCGCTATATTGTCTCCCACCATTCGCTTCTTCGCCTTTGCTAAATAAATTGTTTTCTCTGTCACATAATCTGCTGTCGATAACTTTGAGAATATGAAGCCTTCGCCAATACAGACTCGCCAACAACGTGAACAACAGCAATAACAACAAGAACAACAACAACAACAAGAACAACAACAAGAACAACAACAAGAACAAGAACAACAACAAGAACAACAAAAACAACAACAACAACAAAAACAACAACAACAACAAAAACAACAACAACAACGTGTTGTCAATAATACGGAAGGAACGCCAAAAATAGGTACTGTTGGTCAGAGTAGCACCGCTTTATTTTTCAGCACTCAACTTAAGGCATTAGAAGAGCGACTTACTGCGAATGCTAAAGATTAAAATGTCCAACTAGAAAATCGACTCAGACAGCATACTAATCAACTTTTCAAGCATCTCTCATTAGATATTGCTAGTAAGTTTGCTAGTAAGATCTTGCAAGCTGCAATCGCCTTCAAACGCAAAAAACGTTTATTTAACGCATTTACTTTTCGTGGTTCTATCTATATCCACATGTCTAAGGGCGCTGAAGGTATTAAAATTAAATGTGAAGATGATCTCCAGAATATCGTATGTAATACTGCTGCTGACACCGAATGCATTTAATTTGTCTGTATTATTAAAATGTAGTTTTATTATTTGTTTAAATTTCTTAAGTATTACCTTAAATCCTTGTTTTAAAAAACAATCACTACTATTAACTTTTTCTTTACTTTTCTGTATTCCTCCTTTATTTCTTTCTTTAGCCTCGTTTTCTTTGCCTAAATTTTTCTCTCCTGTATCTATCTTCAATGCTTGGCTCTAGCAACTTGTCTTTTGGCACTAACGAAAATTTTAGATTTTTATTTAATGTCTTATGTAGGCAACATTGCGGTCTTAACATTATTCACTTTAATGCACGGAGTTTAAATATTGCAAAATTGGACTACATTGTCTTGTGTTTATAATCCCAATAAATGTCATCCTGTTTACTGATTTGAAAAAATATAACCTAAATCATGATGTTGTCTTATACTATGTTCACACACAGGCCGAAAAGCCGCTTTTCAGCTGAAAAGTCTCTTTTCAAAATAAGGTGTTCACACTGAAAAAAGGACTTTTCATTTGACATTCAACTTGTAGTAATATGTTTGTTATTATTGCGCTTTGCTCAATTTTTTTTATTGTATTAAATAAAATTATTTTAAACCACATTATCAAATACTAAATATATTATTCTTGCCTGCATTTAATAGTTAAATTGTTTATTTTGGCTTCCGCTGCATTTAACAAGAGCCCATGTCGCTGGCCATTCCCGCATATATATGCATATTTTTCCGTGCACCACGAAACTCTTCTGCCTCATGGTCTCATGCAGCTCACTCCATATAACTTGTTCTTTGTATTTTTTTTTTATCCAATACAACAAATAAAATATTCAATTGGAGTTTGACCAAATAAAAAATATCAGCAGACAAACAAAATGCCAAATATCAGTGACAACTTTTTTATTTTAGTAATAGATTTTGACTTTACCCCAACAAATAGTCTGTTCAACAACCAAAATCAGGGTTGTTTTTTAGCTTTTCAGAGTTTTTCGCTGAAAAGCAAACAATTAGCAGCTTTTCATTTGACAGTTCTTCTATGGCGAAAAACTTAATATCATGCAGCTTTTCAGCTGAAAAGTCATTAATGTCCGAAAAGCGGCTTTTCGGCCTTAGTGTAGAACATAGTATTACTGTGCGGTGACTTCAATTTTCATCTTTTGTCTAATGATTCTATTCAACTTTCGATGCTTGAAAAAATATCTTCATCAGGTTTATCTGTAGTTAATGCAACTGAACCCACTCGATTTTCAAATAATGCTACTCCAAGTCTTTTGGATTATTTCATCGTGTCAGACCTCTCTCTCTCGTTTCACTATTTGATCAATTATTTTTCATATCTGATCATGTTTTTAATATTTTGCTCGTTAAATGTAAACATGTCTCGCAATGTTTACCTACCTCCTTTTTGTATCGTGATTTTAAAAATATTAATTATCAGTCCTTGTTTCATGATTTTTTTTTTTTTAGACTAAACCAACGCTCAGGGTATTCCCCCTATAAATGCGTAAGCATTGTGTTGGTTCGGAAGATGGGTGATAATTAGTTGGAGGGTGGATAGATGGAGTAGTGTCGGTGAATATTTGTTTTAAATTTGCACAGCTCAAAACTGCCGGGAAACACGCTCGCAGGGAGACTATTCCACAACTTAACCGTGCGACTTAAGAACGAATTATCACGGTAATACGAGGTTCTATTGGGCATCGACGCAATGGTAAAGGGGTGGGCTTGGACAGCTGCCCGAGTGGACCTGGCAAACACTCGAGCTGGTGGCGTCAGGTCATGTATCTCCCTTGAACACTTCCCATGGTAATACCTATACAGAAGGCTTAGGCAACCAACATTACGGCGATGCCCAAGAGAGTTGAGAGAGGCTCCAAATAAGATCTTGAAGCCCCTGCCCAAATGTGCGAATTGTACTCCATTTTCGGTCTAATATATGAGGTGTAAATCATGCGAAGATCAGCTGAGGTGAAATATTTTTTGCACCGTTTTAAAAAACCTAGGCACTTGCCCGCTTCTTTCGACACATCGAAAATATGATCATTCCAAGGAAGATCTTACTTGATCGATATGCCCAGAACGTCAAGAGCGGCTGATTCCACAAGATCCACACCATTCATATTGAGGGGTGCTAAGGGGCAATCCATCCGCTATACAGCACTGGGTCTTGCTTGCATTGAACTCTACTCTATTAGCAAGACCCCACTCGGAGATTTTTTGTAGATAATTTAGGAGTGTGTCATTCATATTTTGCCTTTTTCTCTCAATTTCCATAACGCTTGGGCGTTTTTTAAATGAATATGAATGACAAATGCTGCTGTCGTCCGCAAACGAATGTATTGGGTTATGCGTCAACGACAGAAGGTCGTTGATAAAAACCAGAAACAAAGTTGGCGATAGAACTGAACCCTGCGGTACTCCTGCGTTAGTGGCGTACTCCTCGGACGAAATACCGTCAACTACGACTCGAATCGTTCTGTCCTTGAGGAAACACGTGATCCATCGAGCAAAGTTACCATCAAAACCATATGCAACAAGTTTTGACACGAGCGCTTTATGCCACACTCGGTCGAACGCTTTAGAAATATCAAGAGCAACAACCCTGCTCTCGCCGAAAAAGTGAACGCATTTATTCCATTCTTCGGTTAAGAACGCCATAAGGTCACCAGTAGAGCGAGCCCTACGGAAACCATATTGACGGTCACTGAGCAGTTGGTTGAGCTCCAGATAGTTCACAACGTTGAAGTTTATTACGCTCTCCATAACTTAAGAAAGCGTAGAGCTTATCGCAATGGGTCGGTAGTTTGCAGGGTTCGTGGCATCACCCTTTTTAGATACCGGCTGGACATTTGCCACCTTCCAACAAGATGGAAATACTCCTGTTCTGTAGGAGATGTTGAAAAGGTTGTGCAAAGGCCGAGCCAGCGAAGAAGCACACATTTTAAGCACAATTGGTGGTATGCCATCAGGACCAGAGGCTTTGTTAACGTTGAGATTTGTAAGGACCCTTTTAACTGCTCTCGTTCGAAAGTATATCTCCTGCATTGCAGAAGATCCACCCTCAACAAAGGGCAGTGGCTGATTGCTATCCGAGAGAGTGAAATTTTGTGCAAACAATCCAGTCAATAGGTTCGCTTTATCAGCCGAGTAAGTGAAGATTTGGTCATCTTTTAAAAGAGCTGGAATCGATGACGATGTCTGGTTCTTAACTCTTTTAACAAATGACCAAAAATTTTTGCTCCCTTTGGTTCAGAGAAGAACCTGTTCTCGAATGCGAGCTTCGTGCAGAAACTTTTCGCGTTTTAAAATTGCATTACAGCGATTCCTTGCCTCGATGCGAAGTCTTTTAGTATCACTATTCTTGTTAGAACGCCAATTCTGAAAGGCTTCCACTTTGGACCTGACTGCAATCCTGCAAGTCTCATTAAACCATGAGTGGTCTTTTGGTTTAATGCTTCGCATCTTATTGGGAATGAAAGACCGCATACCCAATAAAATAATTTCTTGTACCATGACAGCCGCGGCATTCACATTTCTATCAGCGAAACATAATTTCCAATTGAAGTTGCGATAAAAATTATTTAACGCAGTCCAATTTGCCTTTCCATAAAACCATGCAGTCCTCTTCGGGGCTTTGGGCGTAGAGGTGCAGGGGTTAGAATATGGAAAAACAGCGGAGATGGTACAATGATCCGAGATACCAAGAGGTGCGTTTACACTCACATCATATTTTTCATGATGTGAAGTCAGAAAAAGGTCAAGGGTATTATGGCTATGCATATCACTTTGAGGAAAAAAAGTGGGTTCCTTCACTAGTTGAATCAATTGGTTCGATTCAGCAAATAGCTCAACATAATCGTTCGTTATCTTCTTACCGTCTAGACGTGTTTTTTGCGAGCTCTTTTTAAGATATCTTTAACCAAAAGTTCCAAATTAATATATATAAATAAAAATAAACAGCTTTGATCGGCGTGCTCATACATCTTGAAGCTTGATAACGTGGATTACATCCTTTTAAAATGCTTGTTATTTAATTTAATTTTCAATATAAATATATATATATATATATGTATTAGGGCGGGTCAAATTCTGGCTCAGCGAAATTCGTAAAATACATGTAATTTCAAGACTTTTTCTCCACTACAGCATATACAAATTCTGAAAAAAAGCTGTGCGGACTTTCGTAAATAGATTTTGTTCTCAATTATAAAATATGAATGTATGAATATATAATACATAATATATATATATAATATATAGAGACCAAACCTCTGGACCGATCTTCCTGAAATTTTCACACCATTTAACTGGGACTCTGGCATGATTAATAGGGTACTTTTTCGACCACGCCCACTTTTTAAAATTATGTAATTGCTCCCATATAGTTTTTAACAGATTTACTTCAAATTGTATACACATTATACTCCAGGCGAGGTAGAAATAAACATTTCTTACGCCACGCCCCCTTTCACGCCCCTTTTCACGCCAAATTTAAGTTTTAAACTTTTTGTTCTCTGTACAAATTTGTTCCTTCCAACGGATTATTTTTTATTTGGTAGTATATTGCTCTTAATACTGTTAACGTCGCCATATTACTATGAACCACGCCCACTTCACCCCCCTTTTTTTAATTCAGATACTTAATTATACCACTAACAATGTTTGCTATACAAAATACTTTTTTTGTAATATGTATTTACCTAAAGTTTTATATACTTTTTATATAAAACTTACACAGCATTTTACTATGACTATGGAAAGAATAATAGGCTATATGAAGTTTTTATTGGACAAAGGGGCGTGGCACTGCCCATATAACCCAAAAATTTAAATCGCCATATTTTGGGCATTTTTTGACCAACGTTGATGCTATATAATAAATAAATAAATTTTTGTAAATACTTTTTTATTTATTTATTTATTTATTTATTTATTTACTTGATTGCTAAACCTTAACAGGTTTTATAGCAAATTTAAAATTATAAAATAAGATATTTAATACAATTAAAAAATATAAAGTATAATTTTGATTGAAATCATGTATTATTAACAAACTAAAAAATTTTAATAAATTGCTTAAAGTATATTATTTTATTAAAGTATAAAAAATAAAAAAGTTAAGTCAAATCGAATGATATCAGACAGCAAAGCAGGGTTGCGTTTTCAAGACAAACAAGGTCAAGTTAGCAACAATTTTTGTATACGGCGGAGTGTGACCTACAAGGTCTCATACCCAATAAAACACCACTCCAATAAAATGCATTTCTAAAAATTGACAGATGGTCAAATTTATTTAATCCATACACAAAACGTGTTGCATAATTATAAGCGATATTAAGTTTAAGCAATGAGTATGAATCAAGTTTGCTGTATACGACCTCGGAGTATGTTATTACCGGCAAAACAAGTTGCTTCACTAGTAGTTTCTTTAATTCGAGAGTCCAACAATTAGCAGACATTCTTAGATTTCGAAGGATATAATAAACTTTTTGGACTACAATATTTACATGATCGAAACAAGACAAGGACGAATTCATACAAAAACCAAGGTTAACATTTTTTGACACAACATGGAGTTTGGTAGTACCAATGTATAACTCAGGGATAACATCTAAGATATTTTTATTTTTACAGATTGGTAGAAAATAAGATTTGGCTGCATTGAGCTGAAGACCATTACTACAAGCCCAGTTAAATATGTTACTTAGATCTTCATTCAGTCTACCAGAGATGTCATCTATGAGTTCAACACTACTCGAAAGATAAAGTTGAATATCATCAGCATAAGCTGTGCATAGATGAATGTCTGCAGGCAGTAAAGATGTCATTAATGAAAATGGAGAATAAAAGCGGTCCAAGAATCGAGCCTTGTAGAACTCCACTCAGGACTGGCTTTCGCACACCAAGACTACTTATAATTTTCCATAAAGTTTTGATGGGAAGGGACAATTTAAGCTTGGTAGAGAAATACCGGGTCTTGGATTGCCTTGTTAAGTTAACAGATTCATTTCTGGCTAACCTATAGCTTTCCCAATTTGCAGATGAAGGATCTCTTCGTAATAAATATTTCACAAGAGTTGTAAGCGAGCAAAGTTTATCATCAACTGAGCTATGATGCCAGCAGTCATTAAAAGAAATCAATGAAACATCATGAAACATCATGGTTTTAATTAAATTCAGTTTTAAAAGGCAATCGTCTGTCTCAAATGTTCCGTCGTGTGCGTTAAAGTTTATAGTGCGTTTTATTTTTGTTGTTTTTAATGTCCGGCAACGCGTTTAAGCTAAATGTTTTTTTTTTTAATAACAATTTAATTACAAAACAAAAAAAATGACAATGACTGTTTTGTGCAAGATTCATTTATAAGAAAAAAAAACTAAAAAAAAAAAATAAACAACAACATAACAGCAGCTTCAACAAGTACATCATCAACAGCACAGCAGCAAAACCTGTTTAAAAGAGAGCCGCTAGCTGCAGCATCATCATCGCTGGACAGCAGTGCAGTTTTTTTAGCTGACCACGCGAGGGGCTTTTCTATGCTCCTCGCAGTGTAAGTTATTGTTGTTGTCTTCGTTTCCGTCATCTCCGATATCCTCTCCCATTAGTTACGTTTGTCAGTAGGGTTGCACAGTGGGCTAAATTGTGCTGAAGTAAAGGCATAACACTTGCTTCAGTACTTTTGTATTGCTCATGTTGTGCAGCTCTCTTGCAGCCGTAACTAATTACCTTATATGCCCTTATTTGTTTGATATTTGCATGGTGCTGAAATGTCGGGTCATTTTCGCATAGATTTTTGCAACATTCGTGGACTGAGGGCGAATTTTTTCTCGGTATATGTTCATTGTACTCTACATAGGCCTCAAATAATGGCACTGGGCGAGACCCGGGTGGCCGAGGATGCAGATCCACTGGATTTTCATATACCTGGGTACCGCTTACTGCCATTATTTTCTTTGCATAGAGGCATCGCCCTTTTTATAAGAACGGATGTAGCGTACCAGTGTGAGAGGAGTCTGAACGTGACCGATCCAGAGTTTAGCTCAATGTGGGTTAGGTTCAGGCTTCGCTCCCACTTGCTGCATTTTTGTTTTATTTATAGAACCCCGAATCTAGGGAGAGAGCCCACTTTTAACAAACTGGACTCTCTCTCTTTGATTCGATTACGCATATTTTGGGGTTGTTTCCTGACAGTGAGATCGTTGTAGCAGGCGATTTCAATGTCCACAACCCGGCTTGGTTACGTCACTCGGGCCCATTGACACCTGTTGGGCAATATTTATTTTTTTATATATTTTACTTGATTGCTAAACCTTAACAGGTTTTATAGCAAATTTAAAATTATAAAATAAGATATTTAATACAATTAAAAAATATGAAGTATGATTTTGAATGAAATAATGTATTTATAACAAACTAAAAAGTTTTAGTAAATTGCTTAAAGTATATAATTTTATTAAAGTATAAAAAATAATCGATAAAATCAGACAGCATAGCAGGGTTGCGTATTCAAGACAAACAAGGTCAAGTTAGCAACAATTTTTGTATACGGCGGAGTCGTGTGACAAACAAGGTCTCATACCCAATAAAACACCACTCCAATAGGTATATATATAATATATATCGTTCTGTCTCCCTGAAGCCGGTGAAATCCTGGCTTGACAGGGTGGTTACTCGACAAACTAGGTCGAGTAACTCAAACTTCACCAAACCAATTTTCATAAAATAAAGAAAACCAGTTGCGAACGCAGGCACCAAGACAAACTAGGTCTTATCGGCCACTCATATTAATATATTACAAATCGATCTAACGTAGTGTTTCAAGAGGTAAAAAGACACCAAGACATCACGGTACCGTCGACAAGTGTAGTTACAATCATCATGAAGATATGAGGCAACTGAAGATCCCAGGTTTAGGTCCATTCAGATTACTTATATGTTTATCCACCAAAATTTTCCATTTTACGCTTAGGTCCATTTATCCATTTAGATTGTTATATTAATGTGTTTACAAATCACCAGATGCATCAGATATAAGTTTGAAAGAACTTTACATAATCAACGACGGTACTGCAGGTAATCTATAATTTTATGTTTGATTGAGTCCATGGATTCACTTAAGGATATAACATCAGATACAAAATTAAAATCACCGCAAGCGCTTCTAAGAGATTCATTTTGCAAATAATTAGTTCTACAAAAGTTCATGTGGAGTAACTCAAAAGATCTTCTAGGACGAAGAGGAATATTAAAATATATTTTACTCAATAAATATGGACTGTTTACATAGCCATGTAAAAGTTTTATAATCCAACAAGCATTTATCATAATTCTCCGATTTTTTAAAGAAGGAAGATTTAAGAGTTGTAACCGATATTCATAAGGTGGTAAGTGAAAATCAGTATTACAATAAAGATAGCTTAAGCAAAACAAAAGAAATTGTTTCTGCACTGATTCAATGTCGTCTATGTAACAACCGTATCTTGGGCACCAAACAACTGAAGCGTATTCTAAGATAGGCCGCACTAGGGAAGTGAATAAGGTTTTCGTTATGAAAGGATCATTAAACTCTTTTGCCCAACGTTTAATAAATCCTAAAGTACTATTTGCTCTATTTATTATTTTATTTACATGAATATTAAAGCGTAGTTTAGGATCCATTGTAACTCCAAGATCATTGAAGCTATCTAAAGACTCCAATGGATAACCACAAATTTTGAAGGTACATTTAATTGGTGGTTTGCGCGAGAAAGACATGCTTGCATTTCTTCATGTTGAGGTTCGTTTTGCACCAGTTATGAAGATGATCTATGTCGGCTTGCAAAAATACAGCGTCATTATCATTTTTAAAAGAAAGGAAGAGTTTGACGTCGTCAGCAAACATTAAGATGCTGGAATGCATTATGACAGATGGCAAATCGTTTATAAAAAGTAGAAACAGAAGAGGCCCAAAATGACTTCCTTGGGGTACTCCTGAAGTAACAGGAAACTCGTGTGATTTCTTGAGCTTAAAAAGAACAGATTGTGTTCTGTTGCTTAAGTAAGATTCAATCCACTTTACCAACGGTATAGGAAATCCAACAAGATGTAATTTTAAGATCAGTAGTTTGTGATTTACAACGTCAAAAGCTTTGCTAAAATCCGTGTAAATGACATCAGTCTGCATGCCTTTTCCAAAGTTTTCTATAGTTTTTGATGTAAATTCGAGTAACAGTGGATTTTCCAGAAAGGAATCCATGTTGGAAAGGAGACATTAAAGATTTAATGCTATGCGATAGTCGTGATGTAACAATTGCCTCTAAAAGTTTAGGCAAAGCGCTCAATTTTGCGATGCCACGGTAGTTATCAATTAAAGACCTATTTCCGGATTTATGCAGCGGAATGATAAATGAATGCTTCCAGGCTGCAGGAAAATAGCAGGATTTTAATGATGAAGTAAATAGTAAGGAGATTGGAGTTACTAATTCTTCACAGCAGTATTTTAATATACACGAAGGTATGTTATCAGGACCACTTTTATATGATGTTTTAATATTTTTTAAAAATGATAAGACTGTGTTAGTGTCAATTATTGGGAAATATATATCCCCAGATTGAATATTGAAAGGATAACTTAAATAATCATAGGACGATGATGAATAAGTCGACTTGAAAAAGTCAGCAAAAAGATTGCAAATACTATTATCATTATCAGACTCAACCGAATTATACTTCATAAAAGAAGGATAGGAATCAATCTTGCGTTTTGTGTTAACAAAGTTCCAGAAGGATTTAGCATCAGATTTGATGTTTAATTTTACTTTTGTTAAGTAGGTATTATAGGATTGTTTGCATAACTGTTGATAACTGTATTTAATCGAGGTATAGCATCCAAAATCACATATGTTATGTGTTTTTTGATATTTTTTATAGTATTTAGATTTCAAATTCCTCATTTTTCTTAATTCATTTGTATACCATACCGGACCCGATGTCAAGGAGGCTTTCCTTTGCGGAACAGCTTTAAGAAAACAAGTGGGTTCCTTCACTAGTTGAATCAATTGGTTCGATTCAGCAAATAGCTCAACATAATCGTTCGTTATCTTCTTACCGTCTAGACGTGTTTTTTGCGAGCTCTTTTTAAGATATCTTTAACCAAAAGTTCCAAATTAATATATATAAATAAAAATAAACAGCTTTGATCGGCGTGCTCATACATCTTGAAGCTTGATAACGTGGATTACATCCTTTTAAAATACTTGTTATTTAATTTAATTTTCAATATAAATATATATATATATATATATATATATATATGTATTAGGGCGGGTCAAATTCTGGCTCAGCGAAATTCGTAAAATACATGTAATTTCAAGACTTTTTCTCCACTACAGCATATACAAATTCTGAAAAAAAGCTGTGCGGACTTTCGTAAATAGATTCATACACATACATTCATACATTCATATTTTATAATTGAGAACAAAATCTATTTACGAAAGTCCGCACAGCTTTTTTTCAGAATTTGTATATGCTGTAGTGGAGAAAAAGTCTTGAAATTACATGTATTTTACGAATTTCGCTGAGCCAGACCACCAAAAAATTCGTCCATACAAATTGACCCGCCCTAATATATATATGGAATGTGTGTTTGTTTATTTGTTTGTTTGCTTGTACTTTTTGTTCTCTGTACAAATTTGTTCCTTCCAACGGATTATTTTTTATTTGGTAGTATATTGCTCTTAATACTGTTAACGTCGCCATATTACTATGAACCATGCCCACTTCACCGCCACTTTTTTAAATTCAGATACTTACTTATACCACTAACAATGTTTGCTATACAAAATACTTTTTTTGTAATATGTATTTACCTAAAGTTTTATATACTTTTTATCTACAGGTAAGGTAGCCATAGATTTTTTTATTACCGAATCCCCCTTTTTTCGCCCCATTTTAGTTTAATTATAATTAATCTGCTTTCAATCTATATATATATAAAAATGAATGTCTGTCTGTTTGTTTGTGCTTTATAGGAGGCCAAACCCTTGGACCGATCTTCCTGAAACTTTCACAGCAGTTTACTATGACTCTGGAAAGAATAATAGGATATACGAAGTTTTTATTGGACAAAGGGTCGTGGCACTGCCCATATAACCCAAAAATTTAAATCGCCATATTTTGGTACGCAATATAGTCTTAACTACTGGACCGATCGTCATTAAATTTTCACAATAGGATATTCTTACGAAATAATAAATTCTTGACTATATAGAGTTGTGAGTGGACGAAGGGGCGTGGCCTCGCCCATATAACCCAAAATGTAAAATCGTCATATCTTGGGCATTTTTTGACCAACGGCGGCAGTATTTGCTATATATGGTATTGGCATGAATAGAAATACGTACCTAAAGAAAAGTGGGCGGAGCACGCCCCTTTGTTTGCAATATATTGGAGGCTGGACCTGATAACCGATCTTAAATTTTCACAGCGTTCAGCTTTGACTCAGGAATACTTATTACATGATAATATTTTTCGACCATGCACACTTCTGCACCTACTTTTTTACTACGTTTATTAACGGCTTTACCACAAATTTAAAATACATATTAATTAAAATAGTGGGATAGCCCCATTCTCTTTCTTCCACCACTGTCTTCAAAACAGCTGATTTTATAATACGTGTTAATTAAAATAGAGAGCGGGGTAACCCCATTCTCATTCTCCCACAACTGACTGCGAAACAGCTGATTGTGTAATTGCTGCTTTTTGATTGGTCTAAAAATAAAAAGGGGGAGCATGAAGCAAATTACATGCGATTCAGTGCTGAATTCTAATTGGTTTACAACAAAAAAAGAGGCGAAGCATTGCAATAATTAAATTAAATAAATAAAGTTTTGTAAATATATAAATACTTTTAATTTTATTTTATAACGAGGGGGGTAGCGAAGAACACCGGGTTCAGCTAGTATATAGATAAAATAAATTTTTTTATGGCCTATGGCACTTAAATAAATTTTATGAAATTAATATTTAAAATAATACATATTTAAAAATATAAAAATCATTTACGTCAAATTAAAAACACTATTTCACGTTATTTTTGTTAATATATAATAATTACTATATATTTCCTACGGGGAAACCGGAGGCGAACCTTTACAAAATAACATGTCTGACTGTCTCAACCGGCGAGGCCAGCATAATCCTTGTGAAATCTCCTCAAGTCGACTCAAATCTCCACGTGGTGTTTCCAGGGCAACGCCAAAACTGACAACCGTTAGTTTGGCGGCTAATCTGAACGACGGGCCTTCCTAGGCTTAAAACAGGTTGCGCGTCGAGTTTGAAGCATACCCGTAAAAACCCATTTCAATGAAAACAAATAAGAATAGAAGAAAACTGATCCCCAAATCTGATGACGACTACCGCAAACGAAGAACTGATAATGATTTACGGATATGCACCTGGAATGTCCGAACCCTTAATTGGGAAGGTGCCTCTCCAACTGACTAATGTCTTGGAAAGATACAAAGCTGATATCACTGCTATCAGAAATGCGATGGAAGGGACAGGGTTGCATTCGGCATGTACCCTGTGATATCTACTACAGCGGCTGTGCAGAGAAGCACGAGTTAGGATGCGGATTTGTAGTTGGCAAGAGACTACGGCCCCACGTTCTGCGATTCACACATGTAAACGAACGGATTGCCATAATCCGCATCAAGGTTAATTTTTTTAATGTAAGCCTGATATGTGCGCACGCTCCGACAGAAGACAAGGACGATGAGACCAAGGAAATTTTTTACGAGCGCCTTGAAAAGGCGTACGAGCGCTGCTCCCGTCACGACGTAAAAATCGTGGTTGGTGACTTCAACGCTAAGGTGGGCAAGGAAAATATATTTGGTCCAACAGTCGGAAAGTTTAGACTATGGTCGTAAGTAGCACTAGATTCAAGCATCTCAATATTCATAAAGCCACCTGCATGTCCCCTGATCAAAACACAAAAAATCAAATTGATCACGTTTTGATCGACGGAAGGCACTCTTCCAGTGTTTTGAATGTACGCACGATCCGTGGTGCAAACATTGACTCGCATCATTATCTTGTCGCAGCCAAGATCTGTACACGTCTGTGCGCAGCTAAAAATACACGCAACCCTACACAGAGAAAGCTAGACGTCGACAAGCTGCAATCGAAACAGAAAGCCGAAGCTTTTGCCACTCGACTCTCACTCCTGCTTCAAAGCACTCCTCCAATCGATAATATATACATCAGAGACCTGCAACGAGTCATGTTTTTGCGACTTATAGTGATTCATGCAAAATCGAATAGTTATACGTACACATCAAACAACAACCACCACTGCTACTCGAAGCACAATTGCTTCAGAGAGTAACACATCGTTCATTGTTTGATTCATCAATCGAACGTCATAGTTCAACCTAATACTGACTTCGACATCAAACCTTGTTATAAATCATACCAAATACTCATAGCTCAAACAGAAGTCCCATAGCTCAAGTAGCAGTCCCATAGCTCATTACTAGCGTATTTTTGTATGAAAACGCTGTGGCTGTTTCGAACTAACGCTCTGTAACGAATTTTTTTTAATGAAATAAATATAATTCGCTTGCCTTTATTTAAGGGAACAGTACAAAGCTGGATTTTTCAAAAATGAAATTTTTAAAATGCAAATTTTTTTAAGAAAGGAACAAGATATCTTATTGAAACTTTGCATATTTATTTTTATGTAAAAATAGTAAAAAAAAAATTTCGGATTTTTCCACAGTGTTTTTGGCTGCTGCAGGTTTTTGAAAATAACATCAAAAACGTCTGAAAAAAAATAAGAGCAGGGTTTTAATTAGCATCAAAGCCGCTCTAGATTGAACTAAAAGAATTTTTGGCAAAATTGACAAAATGGCGACGTTTTTTCGAAATTAGCCGATTTTTTGGACCAAAAAATCCCTTGAAAACCAAAAATACTTTACCGATCTTTCTATCCGTAGTTAAATCTGTAGACTTATGACTATAGACAATCAGTGTAGTATATTTTTAAAGCGAAGCTTTTTACGCCTCGTTTTGTGATTTACTTGAGTGAGATCTGAAAAACGACACTTTTTTCCATACACCTTTTTCTTAGAATTTGTTGTTTCTTTTTGTGTCGACTGAAACAAGAGAATATAAAATTAATAAAAATATTTCTTTGTTAGCAATGAGGATTGAACTCGTACCCTGTCGATTGATAGTCCTATACACTACCAACTGATCCAAAAACCTTCGTTGACAATAAGAGTTTATTTAATATTAAGTATTAACTGAAGCTATGTTGCATAGATGACAAGAATCTATTAAAGGATTGTGCATTAGCTATCCTTCATTTAAATGCGTGAAGCTATGGTGCAGATCAAAAGGATCGTGTATTGGCTATCCAAACAACAAAATCAGCAAAAAATATTACAAAACAAATGTTGATTCTACTTACCACCAACATCGCTAAGTACGTGTTTTCTTTTGTTGGTGAGAATAGTCTGTTCCCTAACTTTAAGAACTGCTGCAACTTAAATTTTATGAATTGACACAAGTTATGCGGCAAAGTAATAAACAGTTTTCGTCATTGCTAACGAAGATTGGTGAGGGTAAAAAACTTGAGCAAAACGAGTTACATTAAATAGAGAGTCGATTTTTTACCAAGGAATCTGCCAGCCGCCTGTGTCCAAATGGAATAAGATTATTTTTTAGTAATGCTTCTGTAGATTTATTTAATAATTCTATCTTACGCGCAATAGAACGCAATAAAAATAATGAACAATTACAAGCATTTAAACAAAAGTTGCATAATTTCAAAGTCATCGATACAGGTGGTTTACCTTCTGAAATTGTTTTTGTCATCAATAAACATTATCTAATAACAACAAATATTAATGTTAGCGATGGTTTGGCAAATGGGGCTATTGGTAAACTAGTGCACATTGAAATTGACCAGAATGACCAGGCCAAAAAAGTTTGGCAGGAATTCGATGAGTCTAAAATTGGTCAGCAAACAAGAATGAAAGCTTCTGCTGACGCTCAATCGATTCAAGTTGGAAGAATAGCTGTGCCAATACTACGAAAAAACAGTAGCATACTTCTTAATAAATATAAAACAATCACAGTTACAAGAAATCATTTTCCAATAATTTCTGCAATAGCTGTAACTATTCATAAGTCACAGGGTGGATCATTCGCAGATTGTTTACGAATATGACAAAAAGCATTCCTTGCAATTACTCTACATCGCTTTGTCTCGTGTTACTAGTATTGACGGACTTTTTATCACAACCTCTGATTACAACCCTCAACAATTTATATTTCACCATGAAAGGCGAAATAATTTTTCTAATGTGGATTTAATTCGAAAATTTTAAAGATTATCTCTTTAGATAGAGAGCAAACAGTTCTATTCTGTAATGACTGTAAATTGTTAAAGTCTCCATGCGCATTCTCAAGATCTTATCGATTCTATAACTCAAATAAGTGACATTATATTGCTATCAGAAACAAAAATGCAAAATGATGAAAGGTATCGATATCACTAATTTCGCTTGTGTATCTCAATTTCAGAGAAATAGTTGTCGTTCTGGAGGAGTTGCAATTTATCGTAATTATAATAAAGATAAGTACAATACAGTCACTGGAAATATGTCAATATATTTAAACAGACTTCAGCTACAAAATTTTTCCGCTGATATTTCAAAAATTGGAGAAGTATGTTCTGCTGAAATGATAGGTCGTCATGAGCAACATATTTTGATGATTTCGATTATATTTCACCTCAGAATAAAACCGAAAAAAACAAAATCGATAACATAATCAAATTTATCCACAGATCTCTTTTATGTTATACACGAGCAGGTTCCATTGCGCTGGGTGAAAATTATCACAAAATGCCAATTGTGGTAATTGGTGGAGATTTAATTGCGATTTTAGACATGAATCCTCAAAGGCACTTAAACAATTCCTTTTTTAAAAATTTAATTTACGAATAATAAGCGATCCAAATATTTTTACAATACGATTAGGAACAACTATTGATGCAGTTTTTTCTAGATATATCGCCGACATACTATCCATACCATACGTTTGCTATTTCAGTTATCATAAACTCCTAAATTTCATTAATAAAATTCGATAATAATAAAAAACACATACAAAAATAATTCAAAATGGATGTAATATGTAATAAAATAAAATAATAATGATATGCAATAAAATTTACTGGTGTGATTATAACTTGTGTTTTTTTAATTAATTTTATGTTAACTTCAATTTTTGAATTTAAAAATTATTTTATTAAAATAAACTAATAAATTAACAAATCTATGAAACTGTGAAAAAGCTTCGCTTCTCTCGTGTGTCCAACGACGCATCTATTTTTTTTATCACGCCCGCTAACTCAAAAAATGTGATTTCTAGAAAAAGCGCTTTAAAGTTTTTGACACCGACTATATGGCCTTGAAGCTCTGCGTTTAAAACCTTCGCCATTTAACATTGAAACTAATTTCTAATTTTTTATCATTAAAAATAGATTCTTTGAGGTCTTTTGAACAAAAATCAATCATAAAAAATTTGTTTTTTTGAAAATTCAGGTGTGTACTGTCAACTTAAGTTGCGGTAAACATTTCTTTATAGAACTTTGCTGTGCGATTTATGCCATGGTGCAAAAATTAAAACAACACACCTTGAAGCTTCTTCGAAAGAAATAATAAGAAGACATATGAATTTCATGAGGTTTGTTTATTTAAACTTACTAAAATTATTATATTTACATACTTCAAAATCATGAAAATCATAAGCATAAAATAAAAGCATAAAATAAAAAATTTTAAATCAGTCATTAAAATCATTAATAAGTGGTAAACTACAATTGTTAAAGTTATGCATACAAAAATATTTATTTTCTTAAATTTTATATAATTATTTATAAACACGCTGAACTAAAAACAAGCTACATAAATTAGCGTTTGAATATTTATTTAAAATTAATAAATCATACAACAAATTATTTCGAACCGAGAATACCGAATTAAATATATTTAAAAGAAATGAACGTGCGTATGAATCGATAATAATTTCCGAACTAATAAAGGGTGTTTTTTATAGAGTGAAACAACTTTGAGTTGGCATCACTGCTTTATTTAACCACCCATTTAACAGTTAATAGTTCCTTTTTGTTAAGTTTGCTTTGGTATTTTATTATGGATCGACTTACACCAGAGCAACGCGTGCAAATTGTGGTAATTTTTAATCAAAATAATGGTTCTGTTCGTCAAACTTATCGTGCACTTCGTCCATTTTATGGCGTACATAATCGTCCTTCAGAGCTGCTAATTCGAAAAACAATAGATCGTTTTCGGACCACATTTACTGTAACTGATAATGTGCATCCCGTGAGACGCCGAACAGTGCTCACTGAAGAATTTGTATCTGCTGTACAGGAAAGCATTGAAGATGACCCTAATCAATCAATTCGTCGCCGTTCTCAGCAACTGGGGTTGTGTCCTTCCACTTTATGGAAGATTTAACGAAAAGATTTTGGCTTAAAACCTTTCAAGATTCAACTTGTGCAGGAATTGAAGCCAAACGACCATCGTATGCGCCGCCAATTCGGCGAGTGGGCCGAAGCACAAATTGATATTGATTTTGAATTTCCATGGAAAATTTTATTTTCCGATGAAGCCCATTTTTGGTTGAATGGGTACGTAAATAAACAGAATTGTCGTATTTGAAGTGAGGAGAATCCACAAGCTTTTGTTGAAACACCATAACATCCACAGAAAATTACTGTTCCAACAGGACGGAGCCACATGCCACACATCGTGCGCTACAATTGATTTACTCAAGGAAACTTTTGACGAAAAAATAATTTCACGAAATGGCCCAATTAATTGGCCCTCAAGATTGTGTGATTTAACCCCATTAGATTATTTTCTTTGGGGTTATGTAAAGTCACTTGTCTACGTCGATTATCCACAAATAATTGAACACCTGGAAATCAACATTCCAAGAGTTATCGGCGAGGTACGGCCGCAAATGCTGCGAAAAGTTTGTGAAAATTGGTGTTCCAGATTGAGCCTTGTACGTGCCAGCCGTGGCGGCCACATGGCCGAAATCATATTTAAACAATAATGTCATAAAATTTTCTATCCAATAAAGCCCGTTTAATTGCTATTAAAAATATATTACTATGTTTTATTATGATTTAAACTTGGATTACTGTATAAAAAACACCCTTTATTTTCATGAATATTTTTTTATATGTTTGCTAAGCCAACTCTGATTTGATTTTTTATTTGATTTTAATTTTCCTAGGGTATTTTATATTTTCAGGTGTTGACAACATATTTTAAACTTACTTAATATGCTTTGATGCCGTCAGCAATCGAAAGAATAACAACGCACTTAACTCCAAAAAATTATATAAAACAAACCCGTTGCTCTTCATATCATACCGTTATGTATAGTGTTACGACACAATCAATAACATCAGAATAATTCAATAATAAGATTAAAACTAACGTCAAAGCTGGCAACCCTACAAAAATCACGATAATTCGTTTGATGGCCATTAACATGTTGTACGCAACTTGTTATCGACTACGTACGAATGGGCGTTGGAGTATGGCTTATTAAGCATTACAATTAAGCTGCGTGTTATACGTATAACAACATGTTGGAATGAGTCCAAATATGAAGTAGAAGGCAAATTAATACGTATATACTCGAGTCAACTCTCTCTGAAAAGGTCTCTGATATGCGCGCAGTGGACACACATTTCCAACTCCATGCGTGCGGCTGCTGAAGAGGTGATTGGCTGTCACCGCCCTCGCCGAAACCAGTGGTACGACCAGGAGTGTCGCGACGCCAATGCAGAGAAAGACGCCGCCTACAAAGCCACCCTGCAGTCGGTTGTAACGAGCGCTGCTAAGGAGCGCTACAAAGAAAAGAGGAGGGAAGAGGAACGAACGTATTTTCAGGTGGCAAAAAAGAGAAGCAGAAAAGCGCGAGCAGGAGAAGATTGAGATGTATGGTGACAGGAATGAGGCCCGAAAATTTTTCGAAAAAATAAGATGCCTTCCCGATGGTTTTAAAACCGGGGCCTCTTCCTGCAAGGATGAAAACGGGAATCTAGTGACAGATGTGCAGAGTACACTGACGTTATGGAGGGAACACTTCTCTAAGATTCTAAATAGCGACGCTGACAACAATCCCGCCAATAAAGATGATATCCCGGAAACCCCAATTACGGATGACAGCGTCGAGGTTCCGCTGCCCGACTATGATGAAGTTCTGACAGCTATAGCTCGGCTTAAAAATAACAAAGCCGTGGGAGCTGATGGTTTACCTGCTGATCTTTTTAAGAACGGAGGCGAAGCTCTTTTAAAATGCATTCACGAGCTTCTATGCAGAATATGGTGAGAAAAATGCATTCCGAACGATTAGAATCTCAGTGTGCTCTGCCCAATCCACAAGAAAGGCTATCCCACTATCAGTGCCAATTACCGTGGGATAAGCCTTCTTAATATCGCATATAAGGTCCTGTCGAGCGTTTTATGTGAAAAATTGAAGCCCATTATAAACGAACTTATTGGACCTTATCAGTGTGGCTTCAGACCTGGAAAGTCTACCATTGCACATAGGGCCAGATTCAATTTTTTTCGGCATAAAGTCGTAAATTTTTGTAAAATATATTTTGAATTTAACTGAATATTTTGAAAGGGCATACATTGGGTACATCGAATTCGCAAACAAAAACATTTCAGTGGCAACGCTGGATTTTTGCAGCGCTAACAAAGTTAGCTGTCTGGTTAGCTGTTTGTTTTGTCAAAATTGGCGGGAGTCTTTTACTCAACTTTGGGCTTTTGCTGTAGCAACACCAGGTATCCAAATCTTTTTTGGCAAAATAGAAAATAAAGGTCAAGGTATGCCAAATATAATGTTTTCGAATTATGAGTTATATTTTTTAGTTGTGGATTGTCTCTGATATGTCTTATTTTAGAAAAAATCTAACCGAAGTGTTCGTGTATCGTGGAGTAAAAAACTAATTTCTGCCAATTTGTGCCAAAAAGTAATTATGCAAATGTTTACTCTAACCTGTGTTTTTAAACTTGTTGCTAAAAATTTTTGCATATTTTTGACCATTCGCGCATATTTTGCATTTTTAGCCAAGTTTGAGGTAAGCCATTCTGCCCTACTGGATGTGTGGATCAACGAAAACCGAAATGAAAAAGCGTTATTTGACTGGATTGTTGATAAATTTCATTTAAATGATGTATCAGTTGACTTAAAGGCCGAAATCACTAAGAAAATAAGGAGTGTTCACCTTTATATTATGAAAAATCTACCTAAATGTAATCGTACAATTACGACATTTAACAGGAAACATTCCAGTTGGCTTTTGTCAAGCATGACTGTTGTCGTGGAGAAAATCAACGACCAAGTTGCTTCAGAAAATCAAATGGGACGACCACGACTGTCTTACAGTGATGCAGGATCACGGATAAAAAGAAAAATGGTAAAGGAACTGGCAGATAATGAAGAAAATAATACAAGTCTCCTTGTTCATGCAGCATCAGTTTCAGCGAAAAAGGCCAAAATGAGCGATACTGCGTTTGTATTAAAGAATACTCTTTCTACTTCTAGTTCATCAAGTGAGATTAGAAAGAAACTGTCATTCTCGGAGCCGGTACCACTCACACCAAGTCAAGCTCTGGCATTTTTGATCGACAACTCCGTCACTAAAGCGCAATACAACAGCATGAGAGCTTTAAATAAATCACAATTTTCCAACATTTATCCATGCTATAATAAAGTAAGAGAAGCCAAATTGGAGTGCAGGCCTACGGGAGTCAATGTGACGGAAACAAGAGCCGAAGTATCTCTCCAAAATTTGCTTAATCATACGGCCAGTAGAATTTTCCTTCTGCAGGATGATGTATTCAAGAAACATCAAAACATAACAGATGTCAAACTAATCGCGAGCTATGGATTTGACGGCTCTACGCGGCAGAGTATGTACAAGCAGAGATTCTTAGGAGAAAGGTCTGATATCAATGACGACTCATTATTTGTTACGAGCGTCATTCCACTGAAACTAACAGATGATTTTGGGACGCCTTTGTGGATAAATCAAACCCCCCAATCAGTAAGATTTTGCAGACCCCTAAAGCTTGAATTCGCTAAAGAAACCAAAGATCTTATTGTGGCAGAAAAGGCGAATTTAGAATCACAAATTCAAAACTTAACAGCTTTTAATTGCAATTTCTCAATTGACAGAAAAATCACTGTCACTTTTGATCTCCATTTGACATTGATTGACGGCAAGGTGTTAAATATATTAACGGGAACCAAATCTTGTCAAGTATGTCCTATCTGTGGAGCCAGCCCAAAGGATTTTATGAAAACTACAGACATATCAAACTTTAAAGCTAAGTCTGGAAATCTTCCTGGAAATATCCTGTGAATTCCCAGTAAATAATACTAAATTCAGCCAATTATGCCAAGAAACTGCGTCGAATTATATGGAAAAGTATTCATGGTACCCAATGTCAGCAACTGTCCACAAAGTTTTAGTTCACGGTTCACAGATAATAGCATCATCGGTATTACCTATCGGTTGCTTTGGAGAAAACGCATCTGAAGCGCGAAATAAACTTTATAAGCGCGAAAGACAATCGTATGCGAGACGAAATTCTCGTATCAACAATTTATCGTATGTGTTCCACCGATCAATGGATTCATCGAACCCTTTTCTTTCAAGCCTTAATATAAAAAAAAGACTAGCTCAAAATAAAAAAACCTAGTTACCAAAGGAAATTATTGAACTTTTAGAAGCACCAAATGTAGAATATAATAACCAGGAACAGTTTTTAGGCAGCGATGATAGCAACTCGGATACTGATCATGAAGACAACTTTTGCTTGGATTTGAAAGTAGAAAAATAAGATTAATTTAATAGTATTAATTTAATACCTTTAAGAAATCAGTATTTAAGTTTGTTTAAATCGAAACATTAAATAATAAAAAAAAATTTACTCCTCTGCAATGTGTTCTTATATGGGCGGTATAAGTGGGCGTGGTCGGATTGACTTGAAATTGTTCTCACTTACTGCAAGTGCCAATATAATCAATTCCACCAAAATTCAGCTCTCTAGCTTTATTATTAGACTTTATGCCAAAAAAAATTGAATCTGGCCCTATGTGCATTGACCAGATTTTCACGCTACGACAAATCTTGGAGAAGACTCAAGAAAAACAAGTCGACACCCACCATCTTTTTGTCGACTACTAAGCCGCCTTCGACAGCCCAATAAAGAAGCACCTGTACTCCACCATGTCTGAATTTGGTATTCCTGCAAAACTAATACGACTTTGCAGGATGACACTGAGCAACACCAGCAGCGCAGTTAAAATCGGGAAGGACTTCTCCCCACCATTTGTTACCAAACGAGTTTTCAGACAAGGTGATTCCTTATCGTGCGACTTTTTCAACCTAATGATGGAAAAGATCATCCGAGCTGCTGATCTGAGACGTAGTGGCACATTATTCTACAAGAGTGTTATGCTGCTTGCGTATGCTGATGACATCGATATCATTGGCCATAGTACGCGCGAAGTCAGTGCAGCATTTTCCGGATTAGAAAGAGAGTCAAGTCGAATGGGTATGGCAGTGAATGCAGATAAGACGAAATACTTGGTGTCAACAAACAAACAGTCCCAGCGTCTTGGATCCCACGTTACAGTTGACAATACCTAATTCGAGGTTGTGAAGGACTTCGCCTATCTGGGATCCAGCATAAACTCAACCAACAATATCAGCATTGGGATCAAACGAAGAATAACTCTTGTCAACAGGTGTTAACTTGGGCTTAGTAGGGAATTGAGAAGCAGAGCCCTCTCTCGACGAACGAAAATCACGTTCTATAAATCGCTCATCATGCCCGTCCTACTTTATGCATCACAAACCTGGACGCTGAGCAGTTTAGATGAAAAGACTGTAGGAACATTCGAGAGAAAAATTCTTCGTAAGATCTACGGACCAATCTGCGTCAATGGCGAGTACCGAATACGGTGGAATGATAAACTGTATGAGCTGTACGCTGACATCGACATAGTCAAGCGCATTAAAATCGAGCGGCTTCGCTGGCTTGGTCATGTTCAGCGCATGAAAGACGATGCTCCAGTGAAGAAAACATTCGATTCGGTGCCCAGCGGCTGTCAACGCAGAAGAAGACGACCGCATCTTCGTTGGAAAGACCAAGTAGAGGACAACCTGACGAAGCTTAGAATTTCCAATTGGCGCCAGCAAGCGAGAGACAAATGGCTGGCGCAAATTCTTAGATGAGGCCAAGACCGACATACGGTTGTAGCGCCAACTAATGATGATGATGATGATGTAATTTTTCACATTGGACAACTTATCAGAACTCATCTTCATATTTTACGTTGAATTGTTTTGAGCAATTGTTGAATGAAATTATTACCTTTTATCTGTAGTGGTTCATATATTTTTAGTTCGGAGAATTTCTTACTCGTTACTTAAAATGTACTCAAAACCGAAAAAAGTAATCGAATAACCGCTTTAACATTTTTTGTTTTATGACGTTTCTACAAATACTGCTTATCCAAAAAAAGATTGTTGGTTTAATATTGCTTACTATTGCCCTGAAAATAATATTTTCCAGTTAGAACCGATGTATTAAGGAATGCGTCGCTACAAATAAGTTCTGCCAACCGGATGTAAAAACTGCTGTCATATTTAGCATAAAATATGGTATACAGAAATTCGGAGTACTAGTGCATAATACTCCGTTTGCAAACTAATCCGCGGACTAAGAAAGTGAAAAATGACCGAGTACATACTAACTTTTCTTAATCCTCGGTTCAAACGTTAGTCCGCGAACCAGCTAGACCACGGATTAGCGAGAGTTAGTACTCGGTGAAGAAATTTTTTTGGATTCGTTTGTATTCAAGTCCCATATAACCGATATATTTTTGACGTTTCACTACGCCAAGTTTACTTACGTTTGGGTCCATAGACCTTTATAGCCCCACCCATACTGTGTGAGAGGTATATAAATTTTGTTACTCCGTTTGTTACACTAAAAAGAGGAGTGGCAGGTTTAGAAAAGGATGTATTCTGGTTCAGCATTACCTCCTGAGTCGATTTTTCCTTGTACGTTTGTCCGTATGTCTGTCGATACGACTGTAGCCTCAATTTTAAAGCTATCGTTTTGAAATTTGGTATATGTGCTTGTATTAAAAAAACGAAGTTCAAGTTCGAGAATTATCAAAATCGAATGAAAACCACGCCTACCTCACTTACAAAGTCACTTTAACAAAACAATAAAATCTCTAAAAATGCCACTCAAATTTATGTTATTTAAATATATGTACTTGCAATTTTGCACATAAGTTTTGAAGTAAAATATTCACTATATATCGCTCATTTGTTAGAATAACGACATAACTCAAAAAACGTCATTTTGCAGAATACGCATTGTTAGTTTTTATTGTGCTTTTATTTTTAAAGAATTTGTTAAAAATCCATGGACAAAAGATAATAAAACTTGTGCAAGATAATATAACAAAAGTAAAGATAATGATTGTAAGAAACCATTTATATTATTAAAATGTATAAACTTTGTCATAAAAAATATTGCTTTTCGTAATTTGACAAATATATGAAAAATTGTGCTAAGCCGGTTGAGACCATGATTCAATTATTATAAGGTTATTCGTATTTTTGACGTTTTCTCAAATTGGTATGCTTATTTGAAAATGAGAGCAGAAAAAAAAATCATGAGAGCAATATCATTAGAGCTAAGAATGCACACGGTTGCCCAAATATCATACTAATTGGTACTATATTGACTACTATTAATTTTGTTCTAGTTATTTAATTGCTCCGATTTCTTAGTGCATTAATAACTTTTCAAATTATTTAAATTTACTAACTTCCATGAAAATTATGTTAATAAATATATAAGTAATAAAAATACAAAAATCAATATAATTTTGTTCGTTTATTTTAATAAACACATTATACCAAACTATGAAACCTTAACAAGAGCGTTTAGTGGCGTGTTCTCAAAAAGTTAATTAACCGAGTTAATTTCGTAATTGTATTAAAAAGAAATTTCCATCGCAAAATTATTAGGAACTTTACAGAAATTTTAGATCCATTAATGGTAAGTACAGTTATAATTTTTTAAATTGTTAAAAAAGAAAAAAGAAACAAAAATTGTATACATAATGTGATCAACCTTACTTCTTTTGGGAGTGTTTTACTTCTTTTTTTCTCGCTGTACTTCTTGTATCGAAGTACGCAAAAAGTACTTCTTTTGACTTGTGTACTTCTTTTTGACATCATTTTGACAATTTTTTTATAAATCTATTAAAAATACACCTCGCTAACTACTGCAAAAAATTATTTAAGGTTTGTTTCTGTACTCGATTCAAGTTACTTTATTTATTTTCAGGTAGTAGCCCAGTGTGCCACCAAGCAAATTTCTAAAAGTCCTCAAGAAGAAAAAAAAAATATATAATTTTTTTTTTTAATTAATTTTCTTCATTTATTTTAAGTACATAAATTAAAGTTGAACAAGCATTTACACTTTTACATAACTATTTGTTATATGAAATGAACTTCAAATTTAATGTGCGTAAAGATTTACATAGCGGATAAATATCCTGTACCGTTTTGATTGCTCTTTCAGCACGTATGTTGCTTCGTTGCTGCCCCGGTATCGCTGATGGTTCCTGAACCCAATGTCTAAAAAAACATTCACGAGCACTGTTATATGTTAATAAAGATTTTTTTAGAGCCTCAAAATTATTTTCTTTATAACAATGATCGGCAAACCAAACATCGTACCACGGACCACATACGAACTCACAAATGTTATATAATTTTTGGCGATAATTTGGAATAAGTATAAAGGTCAATATTGCTAAAATGGCTCTCGAGTTCCATCGAGCATTGTGTATTGGTGGTATTGCTTTAAAGTTAATAGCGAAAAATAACGCAAACGAGATCAAAAACTTTTAAATAAAATATTTATTATATGAATTAATAACTAACATTAATTACAGGGCCTCCTTCAATTTGATATTTATTTTTATTATGTATGATTTGCAGTCTTTATTTTTAGATCCCTGCATCTTAAAAACTACTTCAATTAGCGACTTTAACAATAAGCTCTAATACTGTTACATTTTTGCGCTCCTGGCGTATAAAAATTTTGTTATTTTTGTTATACTTTAAAAAGTATAAACTACAAACTTCATCGCGTTGGTGGCGGGAACTTTTTTAACGTCAACGAAAAAGAAATGACGCAGTTTATCATATTTTTCCATGATCTATACAGCTATGATAGGTACCTTTTGAAATTCGCGAAAAATGTAAAAAAGTTATACCTCTAATGAGCACACTGAGCTCTTTAAAAAAATTGCAGAAATAGGTTTTCAGCATCTGACGAAGCCCAAATGTTACACGCAGTCAGTAAATAAAAAAATAAAATTATTCCAGGCAAGTAATATTGAAAATGCTATAACATATAACTCCCCACCACTTTGAGTGTAAGCTGCGAGAGCATACCAACAAAAAAACACAGCAGCAATGACATTGATAGCTAGCTTTCGACGCGAGCAAACAACAACAATACCATGTACATAATTCCTCGAATTACAACACACACGGAAATATTGAAGTGAGCTAAAAGAGCTATGGAATTTACAACTCTGCCTTAAATAACAGATTAAATTTTTAGCCAAATCGGTCGAATAGTTTTTAGTTAGTGCTTCCCCGAAGCTGTAACTTTAAAAATATTTTCAATTTAGGTCTAAGACTTTTAGGGCCGCTTTCTCAATGTTCGGTTAAGCACTTATTATAACTTTAACCAGCAGTTAGCAAAAAAGCCCTTTCTCAATGTTCGGTTAAGGCTTAACTGTCAGTTAAGAGCTGATTAAGTTAACGGCAAGTTGTGGTTTCAGTTAGCGCTACTAATCGGAAGAAAAGCTGAATAGAGTAAACTATTTTTTGTTTATTTTACACAAAAATAGACGGAACTTCAATAATTTATTTTCTTTATAATTAAAGTTTACACCAAAATAGAGAAAGGACATACGCAATTACCGAACTGACGCCATACCGAACCTCGAACTCCAGGCAATCTTACCAGACACTTTCTTTTTTTTCCTCCCAGGCAACAGCATCTTTTTTTTATTTTCAATGATGTAGGCGTGTTTTGCTGCCAATGAAAAATGTTCCCTCGTATGATGTGAAATTAGGCAGTCTGTTGCGTTTTGCCATTTTTTTTATATATTTGCAGTACAAAATCAAAAAATATGTAAACACGAGACAGCTGATATGATGTTTTTACGTATTCACAATTGAAAAATTCACAGTTAGTCATCCGACAGTTTCTTAACCGACAGTTTCTTAACCAGCACTTGGTGAAATCAAAATTATTTTTTTAGCTGTCGTATGGTTAGCTAACTCTTGGTTAAGAGCTAGACTAACCGGACATTGAGAAAGTGGCCCTTAATTAGAGTATATTTTTAAGATTTAATTTTTATATTTTTTGAATTCATCAAACTGGTGGACTACTACCTTAATAAGCAATGAATTGTAAGCTGAACCTAATTTTGCATCTCTTATAAATTAAACTTTTTGTTTAATAGATTTATTCATGCATCTTTTAATATTTTCATATTTTTTTGTGGATGTACTATATTTATTCTATGTTTTGTGTTTCTATATTTATTCTATGTACTTCTTTTGTGTCTCTTTTTAAAGTCTGTGCGTGTACTTCTTTTTGCTTTGAAAATGTTGGTCACATTATGTATACACTACGTTTTAGTAGCGCAAGCTGCGTATGTTTAATCCCTTACAATTTTATTATTGCAAGTTACGCTGCTGTAAACTTACCGAACATACGCTGTTTACATCAACAATACGGCGTTCATTGAATACCACTTGTATTTCTTTATAATTTGTTTTTTGCCTTAACTTACTTTCTTCTAAATTACACTTTCAATTACTAAAATTCACTAATTAGGTTTTGAGCAATGGCAAAAATAACTTTTTATTTTAAATTTGCAAAGGAGCTTTCTAAACTCCTAGAATATACTTACAACATAGCATACACTTACGACGCAACACCTACATAGTTTCTTTTTCTTATTAACTTCGCAAGAAATCATTAAAAAACTACTACACTAGATAACTACACAACGAAACTCTGAAACATACTTTTTTCCAACAGCACAAAAGACTTTTAGCAGATTGTCAAAATATGTTTGTTTATAAAAAATAAGCATACGTAAAAAAATACGAATAACCTTATAAAAATTTAATCATGGGTTGAAACAGATATTTTTAGCTGTTTTATTTATTTTACAAACTAAGTTTTTCATTTAAATATTTCATTTGGTTGTTTCAAACAAAGGTAAATTAAATTGTATCCAATTCAAAATGAAGCACAAAAAAATAAAATTTTATAGTACTAACACTAAATACCTCAATATTTGATATTACCGCCTCTATTCTTGATAACCTCCTGTATGCGAATTGGCATTGATTCAAATAGTTTTTTTAAATAGTATTCATCTATTTCTTCTAACCATACATCCGATATAATCTGTTTCAAATGATTTAGAATCCGCTTCTCCCGAATTCTTCTGCACATATAATGCCAACAATTTTCTATAGGATTAAGGTCAGGGCTATTTCCTGGCCAAGGCAAAGATACAATTCCTGAAGAGTTTTTATGATTTGACACCTGAAATTTATAACGAAACATAAAATTGTAAAAAACTAGTCTTAAAAAATTTAACACTTACAGTTTTTTCCCTGTGGCACGGTGCCGAATCGTCTTGAAAATGGATAATAGCTTGATGTTCGGAAAGTTGCTTCCAGGTAGAAATAACGCCTTTATTGATTATGTCGACTTATTTTTCAGCATTCACGGAACCTTCCAGCATGATTATTTCTCCAACACCATATCTTGTTATCACTCCCCAGACCATTATATAAGGAGAATGTTTTACAGTAGCCATTACATATTTTTCATAAAATCTTTCTCCCTTTCTGCGGCGTACAATGGCATTTCCGTCTGGTCCAAAGAGATTAAATTTCGACTCATCTTAGAATATGACTTGATCCCAGTCCATTTCAGACTAATTTTTATAAGATTTAGCCCATTCCAACTTTTGTTTTTTCATTCAAGGAACAAGTAACGGTTTTTTGGTTGGCCACCGCGCTCTGAGACCCATGCTGTCAAGCCGCCTCTGAACTGTTCTGTCACTAATTTTTTTTGAGGCATCGTGTGAAACATTTTATTAATTAGTCCAGCATATTGGAATCGAGTTGAATCACAGATTCTTATAATTTGACGATCATTTCTTTCCGTTCTTTTTGGGTCGTCCGCTACCCTTTTTACGGGCCATGGAGCGAAATTTTTCATAATTTTGTATCACATTTCTTACACTCCACTCATTTGTACCTACTTTAATGGCAATCTGATTGGGTTATTTTATTTTTGTAAAAAGCTAGAATTAGAGCTTTTTTTGTAAAGAAAGTACCATCTTAATATTAACTAAAATTAAGCACTTGTTTCAGTAATAGCACACATAAATTGGTTAAGCACGAAATTCAATTGAATTATTTTTCCAAATAACTGTTATAACCATGCCACAACATAAAATAAACACAAGGTTGGCATTTCTTTCAAAATAAAAATTAATTTGCTATTTAAAGTTGGGATTTTGTAGAAAAATTTAGTGCGAGGGTTTTTTTGGCGACGAGTTTATCCAATCTACGTCCAATCTACGAATCTTATTCGTGACTGAAAACTACGAATAAAATTCGAAAAATGGATGCAGTTATTAGTAATACTTACTCACACAATTTTTTCAGTGTAAGAATAAGTATTGAAAAGTACCCTGTGAAACAAGGGTAAATGAAATAGTATCGTAACTTATCACTACGACGCACTTTTTTTTCATGTTCGCCGATTTGGATATTTTTTTGGTATTTTGTTGTGTTATCAGATATCTGAATATTATGATTCCGTAATATTAGGCTGATATATTTATTATTTGTTTGGACAGACACGCTTGTCATATATGTTCGCTTGTTTAAAATGGCATGCAAATTTACTGTATATTCAATCTTTTGGTACAATCACAGTAAATTTATCATTTGGCTTTGTTGTATATTTTCGTAAATGACAATTGTCATAGATGAGATTTGCATTAAAAAAGTTGGAAAAAGTGCCATATAAAAAATTTCGTAGAACAAAATAAAAACAACTTCAAAATTTCAATGTTCATCAACTTCATTGGACTGCATCTTTTTAGCGCTGTGGAGCGCTGTTTAACGAAAGATGTCAAATTACAGCTTGAAGTCTCAGCTAAAAGTTAAAAAAATTCAGCTGCTCGTAGCTGCTCCTTTCCAAAAAAAAAAAAAAACAGTAAAAACTATAAAGTGATAAAGTAACAAAACATGAAGTTTCGTTCCATTACATTGGCAAGTGCAGTGATAAGAGGTGTGTTAATAAGTGATATCAAGATTTTATTTTATTAATTATGGAAAATTTAACAATTTCTTATTTAAATATTTGCGAAATATTGATTGATATCAAAAGTGATATTGATGTTACTGTCGAAGTCATTGCAAATAGCAATGAAAAAATGACTACTGAGGATGTTGAAGTCTTTACTAGATTTTTGAAAAAAGAGTTTTTTACAAAGTTCAAAGATAGATGGCAAGAAGCAAGACGCATAAAAACCAGATTTCTTGCTCATAATGAAAATTGGCTGAAAAATGTTTACAAATTGTGCAAATATACCGCAAACAATGAAGCACCAAGCTGTCGAGGATTGCCAACCGCGAACAAAGAGGACAAAGGTACAAGATTTTTGTTAAAACACCTCAATGGAGTTGATATCGTCTGCCGCAAAAAAAAAGTGAGTGTTTAGACAAATCCATTAAGGCCGGAGAAGGCACTTGGGCTGATACTTGATGCTTCGTTGTCAAAGCATCAATATGAGGCTTTGCGCAGTTCAGCTAGAGAAATTGGATGCGACATTTACCCACCCTGCCATCAGGTACTGGAAGCAAAAAAATGCTATCCTGCAATGTTCAGGTGCAAAAAAGTTGTAGCAAAGTTGGTCTACAAGAGTTATTAGATCATACAGTAACCAGGATTTTAATGACAAAATCCGAGAATGAGGTGACAGAACTCCTCAACGAACTGCAAATGTTCTCAAAATGGGGCTGTGACGGAAGTTCGGGACACCGTGAATACCATCAAAAATTCACAGATCCAAATGACTTCGATAAATATATGTTCTTAACATCATTTGTTCCAATGACCCTCACAGAGCGTAATAATATGTCAACAATGTACTGGAGAAATACAGAGCCGTCATCAACTAGATTTTGCCGACCGGTAAAATTTGAATTTATACATGAAACAGCTGAAGTTATAAATTGTGAGGTCAGTCGTGTTAATGACGAAATAGCAAATTTAAGAAATACTGTCGTTGAATTGCATACCAGAAACTTTAATATTTCTCACACATTCAAATTAACAATGATTGGTGGGAAAGTAGTTACTACGATTTGTGGAAGCTCATCTATAGCGGTTTGCTTCATATGTGGAGCGAAGCCCATAGAAATGAATAATTTAGATGCGGTGATTTTGAGGAAATGTTCAGAAGAAGCAATTGCATTTGGTATTTCTCCCTTGCATGTGAGAATCAAATTTATGGAGTGCATTTTGCACATTTCTTACCGTCTAAGTTTCAAAAAATGGAGAACAGATAGTAACGCAAAAATTGAAATAGCGGCAAATAAAGCTGAAATTCAGAAGAGATTTAAGTTGACACTGGGCATAAATGTGGACGCAGTGAAGCAAGGTATGGGCACAACAAACGATGGCAATACGGCAAGAAGGTTTTTCGAAAACCCAGCCAAAATTACAGACGTAATTGGCATAAAAGAAGAGTTAAAACATAGATTTAAAATTATTTTGACCGCAATAAATTCTAATGCAGCGATCGACACTAACAAATTTTAAATACAATATATTGCATGGATACTGCCAAGTTGTTCGTTGATCTCTATGGCTGGTTCTACATGCCTGTAACTGTGCATAAGATTCTGGTGCATGATAGCAAAATTATAGCAGAAGCTATTCTGCCAATAGGTATGTCTCTATCTAAAGGCCCTTATTCAATGATTTCATTTTTGAAGTGAAAACTTCTTAAGGCGCGTTGAACGATTTTGGTAGAGGGACTATTTTTCCGAGGAACTCTCGTCATCAATACAGACAGCAAAGATAACAAGATAGGAAAATTAGAAAACATAACCTCAAAAAATTTTTTCATGTATTTGTGCATAAAAATATCAACAATTATCGTCACTCTTGCTCTTAATCGGCCGCAAGCCCACAAAGAAATCACTTGGCAACTCCTGAAATTAATGCATATAATCTGTTTGTTAGTATATAAATACTTAAGTTAGGTTGCAATAAGATGTTTGCAACCAAAACTTATTATTAATTCGCTTTATACTGGTCTATATATGCTTTGAAAGTTTGGCAATTTCTTCAGTTGTTGTATTTGTCAACATTTTTGAAAAATTTGCTTTTACAGCTGCTATGCATGGTGAGATTTAAAAATGGAACGATCTTCTTCTTTTTCTGCTTTTTTCTGGATTGACGTTTGGACTTTGACGAATACAGTCGTATTGCTCCATAAAATTTTAATGCTAAAAAGCAAATTATATTTTAATTAATAAAAGCTGAAGAAAATTATAAATTGTTTTTCTGTTATAAGGCAGAAACTATACTGCATAAGAATATCGGCAGAAAAGTCTACTGCTTTGGCGGTTGAAGTGGATGTTGCTGGATTTACGGCTGGCTGTTGGCAGAGCTGTTGCATGCGGGGCGTTAAGGTTATGTGGTGCATCCTTGACGCCATTTTGTAAACTTTATTTTCGAAATCAGAAAATTGTGTATGTGCAACGACAGAAAGCACTTAAACTAGAAACAACTTAAGAAAGGCTGCGGCCTGGGTGGCTGGCTGCCCGCCTGCTTACCAAGTTGGTCGATAAATAGCGCTGTTTTCTAGGAAGAGATGGCTAATACAAAAGTCGATATCTTCGCCAGTCCTGGGAAGACAGATGCGGCTCAACAATTGATGCGGTTGTCTACGAACAGATTACCGTCATTTAAACCAACACATGACAACACGATGCAGGTTGACGACGCATTATTAAATGCTGAAAATGATGGAGTGAAAAACACTCAAATGCTAGCAGAGGCCATGAAAAAGGATTGGCAAGAAGTGCACAAGCAAGCTCGACATTCACGGGCGAGCAGTGAATGAAGAAGTCAGCAACAACAGTAACAGATTTGCGATATTTAATGATGTTGCATTTAAGGCAAGGCAGAGTTGTCAGCAGCTGTCTCAATCGCAGAGGTCAAAGATGTCTCGGGTGAGCAAGCAGAATGCTTCAAATAACGATGCCTCAAGCAAGAATGACTACAGTGACGGCGCCAGCAGACCGGTCAACAGGAACAATATTAAGGGTAAGTTCTGTCCTCCAATAATTACTCACGATATAGATACAAGAAAGTTAGCAAAGGATTTGCGCGAAAAGTCGGTTGTTTTTAAAATCGTCAATATAGGGCATAAAACCAAAATTTATGTAGAAGATAAGGTGACTCATCGGGCGCTTATCGAGAAGCTTAGGGAGACCCCCGACATTCAGGCGTACTCCTTTACTCCTAAGGAAAAAAAAAAAATATAAATTTAATTTTGAAAGGGCTATCTTCTGATTATGAAGAGTCTGAAATTATTGAAGAGATATCTGATCAGGTTCCAGGGGCTGTGGAAAAGGTCTCTAACTTTACCACAATTCGTTCAACTAGAGATAAAATTAAATATAACATGTATATAGTAAAGCTTCATTCGGGGAAGTCAGTTTCTGATATAATCAAAATTGGATATATCTTCAATACACGGGTATATTGGGTGAAGCCTAAAGGTAATGCAGGGCCTCTCCAGTGTAGGCGGTGTCAAAATTTTGGGCATATGGCAAAGAATTGTGCCAACAATTATAATTGTGTTATACGCAATAGTGTCCATTTACCTGGAGAGTGCATTATCACAAGGGAATCTGGACAAAAACCTTGTTGCGTAAACTGTAAGAAGGACCATCCGGCCAACTATCGTGGCTGTGAAAAATATAAAGAATACGTTGAGCAAAGGAAAAAAAATATTATAAAATTAAGAGAATCAATTAAAACTAAAGCGGAAAATACTTTTGTCAATTCTAAGGCTCCACCGCCACTAACTGTTTCTTATGCCAGCCACTTTAGGCAGCGGGATGGTCCTTCTTCAGTGCCAACAAGTACAAATAAACTAAATTCAAATGTTTTAAGTCAATTTTTTGATCTGTCTGAGAGTCTTTTTGGAGTTAACGTGCAGGAGCTGCTGAGCAAAATCGAGAATTTCATGATAAACATAAATAAATGTTCATCTACCCAGGAGAATAAAATGCAATACTTGGCGCTTCTTAATGAAGTATTTTTAAGCGACATATAATGTTACTAAATATTATTACTTTCAATGTATCGTCCTTGGTAGACCATAGCAGAAGAGTTGAATTACTTAAAATTCTTCATGCTAATATTTGTCTTGTAGCATTTATTGGTGGTGTTGGATGGATATAATTTTATAAGAAATGATTGGCAGCAGGGGGTCGCGATTGCCATTAAAAAAAATATTAAATATGATATTGTTAACATTCACAACTTAAGTTTTCCGAGTCTGTTTATCTCGGTTAAAATTAAATTAAGTGGCTCTTATAAACATTTGCCCTTTGGGTCAATTTACTTCCCTTCCAATAGTAGTTCGATACCGTTTATTGAAGATTTGATTAAAATTGAGAACAAGGCAGTGCTCTTTGATGGGGCTATTATAAGGGGAGATTTGAACGCTAAGAGTCCCAATTGGGGGGACGTTGGTTATAATATGAACGGCAGAAATGTGGAAAAATGGCAGCGCGACTCCTTGCCATCACTGATCAACTTGACTCCGGCCACCCCTTCTTTTCCTAGGAGCTCGGCTTTTCTGGATCATTTACTTGTTTCGTCTCATCTTGTTAACCTTTTTGACGACAATTACACTATTAAAACTCTATCCACCTTCTCAGATCATTACCCGGTTTTATTGAATTTGAATCACAATGATGTTGAGATTCCTGTTATGGATGATAATAGCGGAAAATCTTTTAAAAACACAGACTGGGCGGTTTTCAGAGAAGACCTTAGTAGTATCAACCTCTCAAATAGGGAAATAGATAATTGTATTGAGGATTTTAATGAAGCCCTGATTTCAACCTTGAATAGCCATTCAGAAAGGGTAATGGTATCTTTTAAAAAGTATAAAAATCTACCCAGGGACGTTGTGGATTTATTTAAAGTTAAACATAGGTGGCAAAAGCAGTTAAAACGTATTTATCATAATGCTTATAATAGGATTAATAGGGAATATAAAGAGCTGGCGGGTAGGATTGGTCTGTTGTAAAAATTATTAAGGATAGGGTTAGAATGTGGTTAAATACTCAATTTGGTGAAAGGATGTCGAGAATTGTTCCAGGTCCTTGGGCGTTTCAGGAAGCCTTTAGAATAATAGGGAAGAAAAGAAAGTTTTTATGTGACAAAGTCGAAGTGAACGGTAACCTTATAAGTGGGGAGCGCGAAATTGTTTATGCATTTGAGAGCTACTTTAAAGAAACTTTTATGGAAAAGGTTCCTACGTCTGATTCATGTATGGTTGAGGAAGTCAAAAGAGTTCTTCATTCAACAAGACTTTTAAAACCACAGCATATTTTTATATTTGATGACAATGGCTCCGCTTTATTGCCTCCTGATCAAAGTTTATTTACCTCACAGGAAGAGATATCACTTATAATTCAGGGATTGAAATCCAAAAAATCTTGTGGACCTGATGCTATTGGGGGTTGGAATTAGTTTTAAAGGTTTTCTAAGAGATGGCGTAACTATCAATAGATCGCATCGGGCACACCTGTGACTATATTCATTTCAAAGCACATTGTCTAAGCTTCATTTTTCAGTATGTGTCATTCCACTGAAGTATAAACAACATATATTTTTTTCTCTGTGAACATGTCGACTTTCGTTCCAACAAAACGCAATTTGCGGGAAGGTTTACTTTTGTGCTTCCATTTGAAGAAAAAAGCGGTTGAAGCACAACGCACGCTTACTGAGGCTTACGGGGACTATGCTCCATCGATTTCTTGTTGTGAGTACTGGTTCCGTCGGTTTAAAAGTGGTGATTTTGATAGGGAAGACAAAGAGCGTCCGGGCCAGCCGAAAAAGTTTGAAGATGAGGAATTGGAGGCTTTGCTTGATGAAGACCCGTGTCAAACCCTTCAAGAATTGTCAGAATCATTGGGAGTCGACTTATCAACGGTCGGCAAACGCTTGAAGGCCATGGGAATGATTCAAAAGCAAGGAAATTGGGTGCCGTACCAGTTGAAGCCGAGAGACGTTGAACGGCGATTTTGCATGTGCGAACAACTGCTTCAACGGCATAAAAGGAAGAGTTTTTTGCATCGTATTGTCACTGGCGATGAAAAGTGGATCCATTACGATAATCCTAAGCGAAAAAAATCGTGGGGACCACCCGGCCATGCATCAACATCGAGGGCCAAGCCGAATATTCATGGCGCCAAGCTTATGCTGTGTATTTGGTGGGATCAGAAGGGTGTCGTGTACTATGAGCTGCTAAAACCTAACGAAACCATCACTGGGAACGCTACCAACAACAATTGATGCAATTGAGCCGAGCATTAAAGGTTAAACGGCCGGAATATGCCAAAAGACACGACAAAGTGGTTTTTCAACATGACAACGCACGGCCACATGTTGCAAGAACCGTCAAGGAAACGTTGGAGGCGCTGAATTGGGATGTGCTACCCCACCCGCCTTATAGCCCAGACATAGCCCCTTCCGACTACCACCTATTCAGATCGATGACGCATGGCTTGGCTGAGCAGCGCTTCACTTCTTACGAGGATACCAAAAAATGGGTGGATTCGTGGATTGCCTCAAAAGACGAATCGTTCTTCCGGCGCGGAATCCATATTCTGCCAGAAAGATGGGAAAATGTTGTAGCTAACGATGGACAATACTTTGAATAATATACATTGTACCGTTGTTTCTAAATAAATGCTCAAAAACCGAAAAAAAACCTTTAAAATTAATTCCAACCCTCAATATTTCTAATTTTTTACTTAAAAAAATCTCTCCTTATGCCATTAAATTTTTAACGATTATATTCAATAACTGCATCAATAATGGGTATTTCCCTTTGAGGTGGAAGGTTGCCAGAATTTTACCAATCATGAAAAAGCCGAATAATTTTCTTATTGGTAACTTTCGTCCAATTTCACTGCTCTCGAATCTAGGAAAGGTTTTTGAGAGAGTGATTATGGAAAAGATTGAGTCTCCAGAGGTTATCCCAATAGAGTATATTCCTGACTACCAATTTGGCATCAAAAAAAGGCATTCCACAGTACATGCCCTGTTGAAAGTACATAATGACATTACAAGAGGTTTAAGCAATAAAAAATGCACAGTTGCCTGCTCGTTGGATATAGAAAAAGCCTTTGATAACGTCTGGAGAGAAGGGTTGCTTTTCAAGATTGTTGAGTTAGGTTTTCCGCTTCAGGTTTTTTATCTTCTAGATAGCTTCTTGACTGATCGAAGTTTTTTTATTAAAATTCAGGAAAGTACGTCTGATATTTGTCTAACAATGAGCGGCGTTGCACAGGGATCCGTAATGGGCCCTAAACTATTTAATATCTTTTTGCATGATTTTCCTCATATTAATATAACTAACGGTTCTCCTTCTTCCACGGGCATCCTATTTGCTGATGATACATTTATTTATGCAAGCGACGACTATCCTACCTGTGCTCTTAGAAAATTAGAATTTCATGTTGACAAAATAAACAAATACTACAAAAAATGGGGCATTAAGGTGAATGATTCGAAATCGGATTGTATCTGCATTAGGAATGCTAGTGGGAAGGGAAGAGATGGGGTGGTAGGAGAGAGTAGGAACCTAGTGCTGTCTATCAATAATAATTTGATACCGTTCAAGAAAAGCATTAGATACCTGGGAGTAGATTTTAATATTCTGCTTAAATTTAACCATCATGCTAGAGGTAAAATTAACAAAGCCAGAAAGGTTGCTAACATACTCATGTCGTTGCTGAGAAATAAGGATCTTCATAGGAAAACCAAACTGTTATTTTATAAAACTTTGATAAGACCTGTATTGTTGTATGCTTTTCCGGTATGGTTCTCGATTTCGCCGATAGTTGTCTCTGAAATGGAAATTTTTGAAAGAAAGATTCTCAGATTGTGTATTGGGAAAAACTTTGAAACTAGAAATAAAAGATTTCCCAATAGATTTGTGTATGGAGAGGCTAAGATTACCCCAATTTTGAAATATGCCACTCTTCTAATGAAAAAAACCATTGACAACCTGATTACTTCTGAAAATTAAATGAAATAATTAAAGAAATATACTCTTCGCAATCCGACACTTCATGGTTAAATAATAGTTACCATTCGCCGATGGGGATTCTCCTGGAAAATTATGAGTCGATTCCCGATGGGTCACCAATACCTTATTACTCAAAAGCCATACAAGGGCACAATCGTGGCTAACGAAGTTTTTTTTTTTGCTCCCTTATTAATTACATTATTGTTCTGTTGGAGGACAGAGCTTACTTTTTTATTTGTTCCTGTTATTTATAAGATATATATTCCTTATATTAAGGAGTCTTTTTTTAACGTTTTGTGTATTGTCACAGTGTGTTAACAGAAATGTTAAGATTTACTATTTAAAAACAAAAAAAAAATCATCTGTTTTAAAAAACTTAACAGAAAAAATTAAATACCATTTCATATTGCATAATTTTGTCACTACAATGCATAAAAAATTTTATGTGAATACATATTATGCTATCGTTGTTGGCTCTTTTTGAATAGATTAAAGGAAAAAAAAAGTAAGAAAAGGAAAAATAATTAAAAACATATGTTATTTTGTTCTTGCCAAAGGCATATTGTATCTGTTAAAATCATATCGACAAAGTTTATAAGTTAGTGTACGTGTGCGTATATGTATCTCATATCAACGCTTATATTATAATATATTAATAATATATTAGCCATGTGGCATTCGATGTATTAAGAATTAATATTGTGATTGAGTATGCAGGCCATACTATTACAGCCGTAAAATAACCAATAAATTAATGTTTATAATTCATTTGTATAATCGATGTTAAAGACTCAATAAAGTACTACTACTACTACTACTCTGCTTTTTTCTGCTGGAACTTCGTTTGCAAACAAGAAAAAAATAATGTATGGATTGAATGTTTAAACATTTTAATCTTTAAATTGTGATAAAGGAATATGTTGAACATTCAAATAATTACATGCATGCTCTTACTTTATTATATATCGTCAAACAAAGTTTGACAATTTTCACACTTGTTGTATTTGTCAGTGGCTTTTTATTTTCACCACTGCGGCATTTTATTTTCAGAGTTGTCAACTATCATTGTTTTATTAATAAATTTTTTCATAACACGGGGTTACACGAGACAGTACTGTTAAGACAGTGAAAAATACGTTTTAATTGTCAAACTTTGTGTCTGTGAAAAAGAGTACAGACAGTTGGTAAGACAGTTGGCAAAAAAAGACAGTAGACAAAATAGTAAAAAATTTCTATTTTATGAAGAAAATTTTTGTTAAAACTATGAGTACGCCAAGTATTGCAAATTTTCCATTAATTCTATTAAATTTTCACGTATTCTGTCACTTGATATGCTAAATACCATTCTACTCTCCTAGCTACTGTCCCGCCAACTGTCTACAAAAAACTTAAGACAGTAGAGCAGACAGTAGCAAAAGTTAGTATGTGTGGGTAAAAATTTGTGAATGTGTTGCGACTGTCTTAACAGTACTGTCTCGTGTAACCTCCGTGTAAAGGGTAAGTGTCAAAAGGAAATTTTTCAGTCGTGGTAGGATAAAAAATATCAGGTTGAATAAAATTTGTGTGTGTTGAAATAAATTTGTCTTTTTTGCTGTGTCAAATGGACGATGAAATTTTGACAATTGCAAATTTTGACGTTTCACATTTCGATTGTTACTTAGCGCAAATATTTTATTTAATTTGCATTTTATTCAATTTGCGACATATTTCATTCGAGTGCTTGTACTTGCAACTTATTTCGTAAACTTGTAATATTGTAAATTTAAAAAAACTCAAAAAAAATAATAATAAAAAATAACGAAAGTGCTTGAGTTTGTGTGTGCGTGTGTGTGGGCCAACGATCTCCCGGTGCATCAGCAAATGCAGCAAATTTAAATTGGCTTTCTTTGCTGGCGAACGTTCTCCAAGTGCCACCACCAGCAAGTGCAATGCAAAATTTGTTGCTAGCCAACATCCTCCAAGTGCCATCACCAGCAGCACCAGCAAGTGCAGCACAATTCAATTGACTGGTCAACTCTCCAATATTTCAGAAGTACCATTTCAGCATTTCTCAAGCGCAGAGGCAAATTTCTACCATTATACTCCGGCGTCAATTAAATAAATTGAAAGCGGAGAATTTGCGCTTCATTTCCTTGTGCTGTTGCTGGTGGCACTTGTTGGCACATGTTGGCTAGCAAGAAATTTGCGCTGCACTTGCTTGTGCTGTTGCTGGTGGTACTTGGAGGACGTTTACCAGCAAAGAAAGCCAATTTAACTTTGCTGCACCGGGATATCGTTGGCCCACGCACACACAAACTCAAGCTTTTTCGCTATTTTTTTGAAGTGAAAACTTCTTTAGGCTCGTTGAACGATTTTGGTAGAGGGTAAATCTTTGGTTTGCGTCATCGTCATTTTGCTAGTAACTCTCGTCATCAATACAGACAGCGAGTAGGTTTTTAAATGACGCTCTTGGATCTTGACTACAAGGCGCTCAGCAAATGTAGCAAGCAACCATCAATAAGCTCCTCTGCTGATGCATCGTTTTTTCCCTCCCTTTGCTCCGCTGCGAAACATTGAATGATATAGCTTTTTCAATGTATATGCAGAGCTGCTGTAGGCTAAAATAAAATAAATTTAAAATTTTTCATATTTGGTTTTTGCTTGACTGGCCGTGAAGTCCCTTTTGATGCCACCACTAATAGTACAACTAGACAAGGTAGTGTTAGGGCTGAATGTGTTCTCTTTATTAGTGACCATAACTGTCAAACTCAGCCGTTTTGGTATTTTGGCCAATTTTTGCTTTCATATTGCATTCTCATTGGTTGCATATTTTGTATGAAATGTCAACTTCGTTTTGACAGTTTCGGTCACCGGCTTTCCGCTTTAACAGTACCTTGTCTAATTTTGCCATTCCACCACTTGAGATTTTGCTACCAGGCAAACAGAAAGCATAGCAAGCAAAATGCAGTTTATTTTCTGACGCCGATTCGTTCATCCCCTCTAACGTTGCGCAACCGCTGTGAACCTTTACATTCTCACTGCGTTGTTGATGTAGATTTGAAATGTAGTTGTTGTTGTACAGTTAGCTGGAATTTTTTTTAGACTTTTTTAGCTACAGTCGGCATATGACAACTGATTTATTTTAGATAAGAGTTTAAATCAATTTTTGAAATTTTGTATAAATGGCTGAAACTATTTCTTTTAACTAAATGTACTACCATATCAAAAATTTATACATATAATTCATATCATTTTCTTAAATTATTTCATTATTGAATTAATTTAAAAATTTAAATTTTTATTATGTTGATTTTATATGATTTAAATACAAATTCTTAATGTTTGATAGTTTAAATCATACTTGATTTTAAATACAAATTCTAGTTGCTTGATAGTTTAAAATCGTTTATTGAGCCTAAGGTCAAAGTTAGAACAATTAATTGTTCTAAAGAATCTTTCCAAAGAAACAACCACAACAAAGTTTTTTCAATATGAAAAGAAAAAAATCACTAGCTGATTTTATTGCAATTTTGGCCGTGCTAAAGGCTTCATCAGAAATCTTTGTGATACCCGTGTAAGCGCGCACTAACGCACTGCACCACAGAGACGATGAGACTTGAAGTGTCAATTTCTCAGTTTTTCTCAAATTTCATATATTCACATTTGTTGTTGTATTTTTGCTTTACTTTAGTCTTTATGCTTATGTTATTATTTATGGAGTCCAACAGCCTGCTGGAAGTCTTCCACTAACAAAGCATGTTTACTGAAGTTCTTTTTAGATTGATTAGATTGATTTAAACTACCAAACATTTAGAATTTGTATTTAAATCATATAAAATCAACATAATAAATAACAAGGTCATTTAGGAAAATTTTTTATTTAAATCTTTTTTATATCTTTTTATATAATAACACAATATACATGCAAGCTATATATAGTTTGTATTGTGTATTTAAATAAGAATATATAAGAAATAGATATATTATATAAATTATATATAATTTAATATAATAAATGTACGTAGACAGTTTAACCGCCTAGTGTTGTAAATTGAAAACGAAAACCAACGACAAGCAAGACACGAGAAGCAATAGAATTTTGTATAAAAAAAGGTGTTACTTCTCGTGTCTTACTTGTCGTTTGTTTGCGTTTTCAATTTACAACATTAGGCGGTAAGAAATAGAATGCTTATGATAAGCAGACTGTAGTAATTCAATTACAACTGTAAATATAAATTTGTTTTGCAGGTTTTTTGTGTAAGTGTTTTTATGTACATATATATAAAACGTTATAAAAATACTTCGATTGTCATATGCCGACTGTAGCTACAAAAAACAGCTACAAAAAATTCAAGCTAACTGCACAGAAACAATTACCAAGCAAATCTACAACAAAAACGCAAAAAGAATGACATGATCACAGCGATTGCGCAGCGTTAGAGGGGATGAACCGAATTGGCGGCGAAAAAGAAATAGCACTTTGCTTGTTATTTTTTCTGTTTGCCTGCTAGCAAGAGCTAAATTGGAGGCATTAATAGCATCTTTCTGTAAAACGAACGTAACGTGCATTTCACGAAGGCTTCGCTCAAAAGCCGAATGTCAGTTCCCTTGATGTAAAAATAATTTCTTAGCCCAACGAGAACAGCTGATTCAGAAATGAACGACAACGTAACTGTAGTGAAAATTTGGCTTGATGTATTAAAAAACTTTGAAACTAAAAGTCAAATATAGACGATGAAAACTTTCTTATCGTTTAGAAATTTGTTGACATGGAAGTTGCTGAAAATAAATCGTAAGTATTATTTTATTAACATGTGCAAGAATTTAGAATCAATTAATTTATATTTTATTTATCACACAAAAATCCACAAGCGAGCAATTTGGAGTTGGATTGGATCTTGGAGTTTTGCCTGCTTTGCAGATTTGCCTGCCTTGCCTGCTTTGCATCCGATTCATTAAAATTGTATAAAGCGATCGCGGAAAACATTAAAATTATTAATTTTCACAAAACTTTTCACTATGATCAAATTTGCAGCAAAAATTAATTATATATGTCAAAAAAAAAAAAACAAAGCAAACGAAACAGCTGATGCAAAAAATGATCCCACCTATTAAATATTACTTAGAATAAGTATAAAATACTTAGGGTTTTTGTCAGTTTTACGCAAAATGATGAACTTTTACAATCTGGTAATAATGTTTTTGACAAATACTCACGTTAAGAGTATTTAAGCAACGTAAGCAACGTAACAGTGGACGACGACGCAAGGAAAAAATACATCAAGCCAATTTTGTCCGATATCGTCGAAAAACGAACGGAGCTTAAGACGAAGGCTACGTTTTACCTAAAGATGCTATAAAAGAAGTCTCTTTTGTTGACGACAGTCAAACAAAATACAAATATGAAAAATTTAAATTTCATTTTATTTCAGCAGTTAGCTCTGAAGTCTCTTTTAATGCCTCCCTCCACTTGAGATTTTTTTAAGATTTTTAATTAAGCAAAAACTTTGGATTATGCCGTTCTTGTATGTTCATAAGAGTGTCATAAAAAAGAATGTGTCGTAGCAAAAAATAACATATTTCTTTAGATATTTTAACATTAAACTTATACTAAATAATAAAGGCCGACATAAATTTAATAGGAACTTTGTTTCTATTGATCATATTAACTAAATTATAATAATATGTAATAGAATTCACAGTCTTGTAACTTAAAAACAAATCAAAATGTAAAAAAATTGGAAATGAAATTTTTATTAATATAAAAAAATTAACTCAACTTAACCTAAAAATCACAAATTCTCATAGAATACTCTGTAAAACGGTGGGATGAGTTTCTTATTCAGCCCTCTTACTGACTCCGGCGCAGAAAAGTTACGAACGTAACCTTCCGCTACGAATACGAACAATTTTGTATCACTGAAACTATGTGAACTCGAAAAACTTTTTGCTAGACTGAAATGCCAAATTTTTAAGTTTCGAAATCAGTCGGATCAATGTAAATAAACAAATTTAAGGTTAAAAAGTGTGTTTCTCCAGCGTTATTTTGAAATTGTTTTCTTTTGCAATAAAATTAATTTTATTGCGTGTGCGGTTCAATATCACTTTAAATTTAGCGGATAACATTCAAACGAATATCTTAAAAAAAAAATTTATTTTATTTAATACTCACATTTTACTAATTTTATTTTTAAAAATTCATAAAGTAAAAGGTCTTACTAAGTCCGAATTTTATTTTCAACGCACGATTTTAATTTTCTCCGACAGCAGAAATACTTAACAAATTACTTAAAAAAATCTACGAAATGGAGGTACGAATGAACACAGTGATGCTAAGCTACGAATTTCGAATTTACGACGCAAAGTGGGAAATTTTGTATGGAGCTCCTTTTGTTTTTCGCCTAAACATTTTGAGCCCCGTAAAGGAAATTTGGTATACATGCTAAGTGACTATGTACCCATTGTCGTGCCAAAAATTATTATTATCTGCCTACTTCTTCATGCATTTTCATGATTTTGATAATGTTTTTATTTTTAAAAATCAATATATAAGTCAGAATTTATTAGCAGTATATTGAATGTGTCTGTGTTTGTTTAGGTATTTCAACGAAATTTAGTAAACACGCTAAGGCACTATGTACCCATTGTCGTGCCAAAAAATAATATTATCCGCCTACTTCTTCCTGCATTTTCATGATTTTGATGTTTTTAATTTTAAATTTCAATATATAAGGATCAGAATTTATTAGCAGCATATTGAATGTGTCTGTGCTTGTTAAAGTGCGCGAGCATTTACGGTACGGCAAGCATACCGATTGGCAACAACGCAACTGAAATTATTCTGCTTCCATGAATAAGCACCTTATGGACGGTATTAGGCATATTATACCAGCTGTATAAATTTACAAATAATTGCGCTGTATCTTTGCAGGAGTCGCCGAACTTAGAAGAATCAATTTCATTACCACAATTAATAACTTCTAATATATTCCAAAATCGTGTTATTAATTGTTTGTCCACGCCTGTGATATTAGCTGTCAATTCATGATCTTGGAAAAAGTGTCTCGAGGTATTTCCGTCATTGCTTGTTCCAAGGCCCTGCTTAACAAAATCAACTTTTAGTCCAGTTCTTTTTAAAAATTCGTCGTGTATTTTCTCTTTTTCGACTTCCATACTTTTTTTGTGTTGGAATCCACTCTCCACTTTTGAAATGATTCCACTTTTGAAAACATTCCATGCAAAACATTCCATGAATTTAATTCTTGCATGAAGCGGGGACATACCTAATTTTAATGCTTCCACAGACTCTGAATTTGCAACCACTAGCTCCAAGTTGTTCATTTCTGAAGGCTTTGCTTTGCAAACATGACATACTGCATTAATTTCCGCGCCAATTAATTGTACGAACATATAATCGACAGCGAAATATTGATATTTTAACTCGCTACTCACGAATGGAAATTTGGCAACATATAAATAATTTTCGCTTCTACAGCGTACTAGCTGGCGAAAAAAATTCGCTGTCTGTTCGTTGTCAAAAATTTCAATGTATTTCTTATGGACATTTTTTTTCGTTCCTACAGCATACTAAGCTTAAGGATAAACTTTTCTCTGCATGGCCTTTCTTTTTGCCACTTACGAACAAATGTCGGTAAAAACGCTTTATTTAGTATACTGCGAATTTTTTCAATAAATTTTGCCGATAATGTGGGATATTTTAATTTTAAACATTTTATATTTTCAATTTAATTTTTATTTTTTAATAGAACAAGTTCGAACACATCACTATTTTTAATTAATGGTTTTGGTTCACTGTGCTATAATTCAAGAAACATAATATTTGTTATCAAATTATTAACTCGGCTTTTTTTTTGAGCGCGAGTGTATATTCTAAGTTTTATGATGTCACTTTATATTGAGGATGGGCGTGGTCATCATCCAATGTTTCCAAAACTTAAATTCAGAACACATTTAAGATATGGAAGATTATGTTACTTTGATGACGTTATTTTATATAGGAGATTGGACGAGTTACTATACGATGTTAACAAATTTTAAACTCAAAGTTAATTTTAATGTTCTTAGCATATGTGCTCAATTTTAATACACTAATAGCGCATTTCTTCACCGAGTATTAGCGCTAATTCGTGGATTAGACCAGTTCATGGTATTTAGTTTGTACACCATGAACTGGTCTAATCCACGGATTAGCGCTAATATCTAACGGCCGCAAATTATTTTTTGCAAAATTTTTAGAGACTTAATAGCGCATTTCTTCACCGAGTATTAGCGTTAATTCGTGGATTTGGAAAGAAATCGGCCGCAACCATAGCTTTTTTTACTATTTTGAAAAACTTCAAATATATGGTAAATGGTAAAGCTTATGTGCAAAATTGCAAGTCCTACATTAGTTTTCGTGGCTTTTAAAGACATTTTATCATATTGTTAAAGTCACTTTGTATGAAAGGTGGTGACAAATAAAATATTTGGTTAATTTTTGCGACCAAAGGTTATTGGAAAACTTTCAAGTCATTACATAAATTTTTGAGGCATTTTCAGAAATTTTACCGATTTGATAAAGCCACGTTGTATGGGAGTTACGCGTGCTTTTTATCCGATTTCAGCAAATTTCAAACATATAATGAATATTTTACTTCATAGCTTATGTTTAAAATTCCAAGTAACTATATAAATTTTTGTGGCATTTTTAGAGATTTTATTGTTTTGATAAAGTAACTTTGTATGGGAAGAAAGCGTGGTTTTCATCCAATTTTATTCATTCTCAAACTTGATCTTCTTTTTTTGAATATAAGCACTTATACCAAATTTTAATACGATAGCTTTGGAATTGCGACTGCATTCGTTTTGAAAGACGGACATGGCGAAATCGCCTCAGAAGGTGATGCTCATCAAGAACAATTATACTTTTCCTTACCTACCACGCCTCCTTATCAGCGTTACAAATGGAGTAACAAAGTTAATATACCCCTTACGCAGTATGCGTGGGAGTATAATAATTAACTTTATTTACACAAAAAAGTTTATCAACAATAACGTGTCATTCTGAATTATACCCAGTGTGGTGTATTTACTTAATTTTCCAATGAAACGGCTGTATCTGGGAATGGCTTTACGCCGTACTTGTAAAAATAAAAAGATCAGGAACTCAGTTTTTTAACTGCGTCCGAATTCAAGACTAACTCTTTATTAAGATTTCAAGTATTTTGTTTTGATACTGCATCCAAAACTCCTCCCAATATTTTCACAAACAATGAAATTAGGTTTATTAGCTGAAACCAATATATTAACCTATTGAGCATTCTACGTTTACAAATTCTTTGCTTTCTTTCATTCTTACAACTTCAAATAATTCCTATTTTTCCGTATTTTTCAGTTAATTTCAAGTAGACAAGTGAAGAACTAATTTTTATTTTTGCTTTCAATTTATTTTGACATTTTACCAATTACGCCATAAATAAACAGAGTTGCATTCTAATAAAAATAATACAAAAAATTATACTTATAATTCCTCACTAAGAGTTAATTAATGAATTAGGCAACTCCCATGAACTTAGAGTCAGATACATCTACCTCAGATCTTGAGAGTGGCTTCGCAAATATATCGGCTATCATTTAATCTGAACTTTTAGTGCTTAATAATATCTGCTTGTTGACAATCGTGTTCCGGATAGAGTGATGCCGAACGTCAATGTGTTTGGTTCTCTGATGATATGACTCATTCAATGATAGTTGTATTGATCCATGGTTATCACAGAACAGTTTGGTCGCTTCAATTTGTTTGTTAAGGATTTCTTCCTCCAAACTCCTGATCCATAATGCCTCTTGCACCGCTGTTCCAATTGCCATATACTCCGCTTCACACGTCGATAGTGCTATACTTGCTTGCCTTTTAGAACCCCAGAAAATTGCTGAATCTTGTTTTATAAACACGTAGCCACTAACCGACTTTCTCTCATCTTGATCGTTGACGAAATCAGCATCACAGTAACCCTGCACTTTTGAATCTGCATTCTTTTTGAGCTGCAAGCAATAGGCTACCAAATAGCTCCTGATATGGGTACTTCGACATTTCCAATTTATCTTTGTTCGTTGATGGAGACTGCTCCTTAGTGAGTTTTACTTACATTCATGTCCATTGGCGTCGTGACAGGGTTGCATGACGTCATTCCGAAACGTTCCAGCATTCTCAAAATATACTTCTTTTGATTAATTGAAATTTTTTCTCCAAACTTGTAATCCATATGCAATCCTAAAAATGATCGTGCCGGAGCAAGTTCCTTCATATTAAACCATCTTTTATGATTCGCTATTAAAGAGTTTTTCTGCTTCTCGTTTTTCCAAAAAATAAACATATCATCAACAGAGACTGCTAAAATTAAAATATTATATTATCATTAATTACATAAATACATTGATCCGTTTATAATTTTTTCATGCCATATTCAAGAAGGACCTTACTAAGCTTTGCGTTCCACATACGCGATGATTGTTTTAGTCCATAAATAGGTTTGTTAAGCCTCAAAACTTTGCCTTCAGGAATATCAACACCATCAGCATTTGTATAAATTTCTTCATTTAAGTCACCCTGGAAAAATGCAGTAACAGCATCTAAAGGTCAGTATGTTAGTTCAACTCTGGAGCCAATGATAAAAGATATCGCATTGAACTGTATCTCATTACTGGCGAGTACGTCTCAGTGTAGTCCAAACCACTTCGCTGAGCACAGCCTCTCGCAACCAATCTGGGTTTATGCCTCAAGATTTCTCCCCTTTCTTTCAGTTTAGTTTTAAAAATACATTTAGTAGTTAAAGTTTTCTTACCTTCTGGTAGAACAGCAACAGTCCATGTTGTATAATCTAACAATGACTTCAATTCCTCATCAATCGCTTTTTTCCAATTTTGTTTTTTATCGGCACTTATTGCCACAGTATAACTTGTCGGATCTTTGATATTCTCGCTGACTGCGTATGTGCAATAGTCTCCCATTCTCGGTGCATGAGGAATTTTTATTGACCTGTGAAGCTCTACTGCATTTTTTGTATCCTCAATTAAACTGCTCTCCGCTGATTCTAATCCAGAAAAATCCGTCGAACCCGTTGATTTGTTAAGATCAACTGGATCTATGTTGTCTTCAACTAAGGTAATTTTATCTGAGCCACTTGCATCCTCTGCATCTCTCGATTCGCGTGCAACTCCGCGTGCACTGCTTCAATAATCGGGATTTTCATTCACATCAATGCTCTCTAATGGCGTTTTCTTTTCTCGCGATAATGTTTATTCTGCCCTGCGCCGGGGCTGTCAAATTTTCGTGTTCTTTTCTCAGCATATTCATAGGGTTTCGTGTTCTTTTCTCAAAATGTTGCACTGCAAAAGTGCGACATATTCTACCCTTGTGAAATGGTAAAGGCGGAATGCAACATTATCACAAGAAAAGAAAATTCCATAACAGTGAGCGTTGCCCACCGGATTTTTACGTATCGTTTGTAATTTATAAATAAAGATTTTGTTATTATTGATGTAAATTGCATAGTTTTATTAATAAGCTGATTTGTGATAGGGTTGCATTTTTCTGGATTTTTCTGCATTTTTCTGTTCTCATATGAAAAATGCAACATTTTCACAGGGAGTATGGCAATATTTTCGTAATGTTGCTATATAATGAGGTGACATTCTGATCGAGAAAAGAAAACGCCATAAATCTCGTCTGTCTGAAGCGCATTCAATAATTTTATTTTTTGAATTCTGTATCTTCTCAGAAAAATAAATTTGGTTTTCTATAAATACAACATCACGTCTTATACGCACCTTTCTTGCATTGGGATCGTACAACCTGTACGATTTTGAATTTTCGCATTATCCAACCATTATAGATTTTGTTCATTTAGCGTCTCATTTTTTACACTGCTCTTTTGGTGTTAAAACCATCGCCACACAACCAAAAACTCTCAAATGCTTCAAATTTTATTGAACACCGCTCCATACCTCTTCTGGTAATTTATTATCAAGCTTCTTGCATGGTGTCCTATTTAAAAGATAGACAGCTGTATTTGTAGCTTCTGCCCAGTAAAATTTTTTTAAATTTGCATCTGCTAATAATGACCGCACCTTTTCTACTATGCTTCTGTTCATTTTCTTGCGAACTGTATGGTGCAGACGTCTGATGAAAAATTCCACTAGATTTGCAAATTTCTTTCATTTCTGCATTTACAAATTCTAGTCCATTTTCTGTTCTGAGTTTCATTATTTTATTTCCAGTCTGATTCTCCACCAAAATTTTAAATTCCCTAAAAAACTTCAGACTTTCGTTTCATTAAATAAACAAACACCTTGTTTGAATAATCATCTAAAAATAAAACACAATAAAGTGCGTCGCCTAAGGATGGCCACTCCATCGGCACATACACGTCGCTGTGTATCAATTCTAAAACAGACTTGGTCTCGCTTGTTGATGCTGGAAACGGCAACCTTGCTTGTTTTCCTTCAATGAATGAGATGCATTTATTTGCGTTGGAACTCTTTCCAATTTCAATGCCATGGGATTTATTCATACTTAACTTCTCAAACATTTCTCAATGTTAGCTGTGTGCCCTAACAGCTTGTGCCAAGTTTTCCTTGTTAGTTACTTGAAAATTTTTATGACTCGGAAGAGTATTCAACATAAACATGCTATCTATAGCACTTGCCTCATCAACCACTTGACTGCCGCTAAAAATTTGGCATTTTTCTTTCAAAAAACTTACCCGCAGTCCTTTTCTCGTCATCTACTATACTGACAATAAGTTTACGCAAATACAGGGTCCGCCATCTAACATTTTTTTTTCAACTAGTACTTATTTCGTGAATGGTAACACTTAGCTCATGTCTGATTTGACAGATAATTAGTTTTACCCTTCCGCTGAACGAATATGGTTGTGTATACGCTTGAACAAACGCTGGGAAATATTGCGACATTACTTTGAAAATCATGGTAATGTTGCAGAATGTGTGCGAAAATTGCGTATGGATTTTGGAAGAAGAGAAGCACCGTCAGCTCCGTATGTTCGTTATCTTGTGAAAAAAGTGAAAGAAACATCCTCATCGATAAACCAAAGCGTGAAAAGCCAAAAGCAGTGCGTACACCCGAGAATATTGCTGCTGTGGCAGAAAGTGTGCGTGAAGCGCCATCAACATCAATTCACCGTCGTTCTCAACAATTGAACATTTCGGATACATCATTGAGACGAATTTTGCATAAAGACCTTGGTATGATGCCATACAAAGTCCAATTGGTTCAGGAGTTGAAGCCAACTGACCATCCAAATGCGTTTTCTCTTCGCTAAATGGGCCTGCGATCGACTTACAGAAGATGCCGATTTTGCCAAAAAAATCATCTTTTTAGATGAAGCTCATTTTGATCTTGGCGGGTATGTAAACAAGTAAAATTGTCGCATTTGGAGCACCGAAAACCAGCACGCATACATTGAAAAGCCGCTGCACCAAAAACGAGTCACTGTTTGGTGCGGATTTTGGTCCAGAAGCATAATTGAGCCATTTTTCTTCGAAAATGAGCAAGGAGTGGCCGTTACAGTCATTGGCGATCGTTATCGGGCCATGTTGAACGAATTTTTGTTCACAAAAATTGAAGAGGAGGATATTGGCAACATTTGGTTTCAACAGGACGGCGCTACGTGCCACACAGCCGAAGCTACACTCGATGTTTTGCGCCCTGTTTTCGAAGATCGCATTATCAGCCGCAGAGCTGATGTCGTTTGGCCAACTCGGAGCTGCGATTTGACACCGTTGGACTATTATTTGTGGGGTGCCCTCAAAGATAAGTGTTACGCCGACAAGCCAGAGACAATTGACGCTTTAAAGGACAATATTTGTGAAGCCATTGGTGAAATACAGCTGCATACAATCGATAATGTGCTTAAAAATTGGACCGATCGTGTAGGCTACTGCATGGCCAACCGAAGCAGCCATTTGAATGAAATTATTTTTCATTATTAACCGGAAGGATTGTACTTTCAAATAAAAAAAGAAATTTGAGAAAATATCCAGTATTCTTTTTTATAGAATTTTCAAAAAAAAAAGTTATTTGGCGGACCCTGTACCTGACACTAACAAGACGTTCTTTATTTTAATACGCTCTGTGACGTCACCCACACAAACTTGCACAGAGACATCACCTCTGCCAAAAACATATAATTTGGTGTTATTTGCAACAGAGACAAATTCTTTCACTAAAAACTAAGTAAAATTTTCAAATACTTCTCGATTTTTTACCATGTGCGAAGACGCGCCTGAATCAACCAACCAATTTTTCGAACTAACCTCAAAATGTTGCGCCATGGATAAAGCCACATCTCTCTTGACATTAGCAAACCTATTTTTTTGTTTGCAATACTTCGCAATATGCCCCTCCTTGTTGCACTTGTAACACACAATTATTTCGCATTGCTTGTTTGTTTCATCACCGTCGCGCTTCCCTGCTTCATGCTGATTGTAGCTGTCGTAAACCTGCAACAATTTTGTCTTGATCGTATCACCTGTGATTTTTATGCCGCTGCTCTCGATCGCCATGATCATTGCGATGTGTTTATAATTGTATCCACATACTCCTCGATGTTAACACAATTCACCAGTTGCGTAGTCGTGAACTTTTTTAGCAACCCACATCGCTTTGACAAACCGGAATCGTCGTACATAGTCTTGAGCTTCTTACATATTTCTTTTGCCAACTTTGCATCCTGAATGTGTCCATACAGATTCGGCGAAATGTATAGCACAAGCCTGGATGTTGCCTTTTCTTTAACATCCGCGTCGGTCTCTGTTCCCAGTAGTGCATTCCAATATCCTTGGAGCATCATTGCATACTCCACTGAAAATTTTCATTTATGAGAAAATATTTCTGGGAGAGGCTTGGAATCCCCAAACAATAAATCCCTGCATTTTTTCAGCATCCCCAAATACAAAATCCCCAAATTTTTTCAGCATCCCCAAATCCAAAATCCCCAAACACAAAATCCCCAAGCACAAAATCCCCATACACAAAACCCCCAAAAATCCCCAAATATCCTCAACTTTGAAAAACAAAATAATAAATGAATATTGTTCAGAAATCAAATAAAGGAAATCCGAAACTATTCGTTAAAGGACATGGATATCATCTTCATTCAAAAAACAAAAAAAGTGATAAATATCACTGGTCATGTAGGTCAAATATTGATGAGCCTATAATTTTGATTATTGAGACTATAATTTAAGACTACTGAGACTACGGTAAAATCATCTACTCCTTTTAGCCACCGTTATCGTTTGCACACAGAAGCTCATTAGCTCGACGTGTGATAATCCGTGAAGGTCCACTTTGCGCGCCGATGCTCTGCAACTCTTGTGATGGTTGAAAAGTTAATACAACAAGTAAAGGTTGAATCTGTAAGTAGTGAGCTGGGATAGTCAGATGCCCATCAATCTGCGTGATAGGGTGTGGAGGTAGCCCCAGTATTAAGGCGCCTCACGCTCCATAGAAAAAATGTTGTTCGACACAAATGCTTAACACAATCCTTGGATTATGTTATAATGATTCCCCAAATATTTCGACTCTAGCGATAGTCATCCGTGAGCTGGAATGATTTAAAATAACCTCTAAAAATCGAGTTAAAAAATTTAATTGTCAGGCCGGAAAAAGATCTTCCAATCTGCATCGAAAATTGTAATGTTAAAAAACGCTATTTTTTACGCATATTTTTGTTTTTTTTTTATTTTATTTCCGTACAAAAACGTTCAGAATTCAAATAACTTCATTACTTTTTTATATTTTTTTATTAATTTCTTACGATGTTTTTTCAGTAGGTGTTTATTTTATAATTAATATTTTACTTTTAATATTTATCAAATTAAGCAATTCTGACTAGGAATCAATGCGAGCACACAAAACCTTTCCGACGATATCTTGAAAGGGAGGAGGATCGCATTAGAAATAATTGAGTTTTTTTTTTTAATTTTAGTGAAAATGAATTTGAAAAAATGCATGAAAAAAGCATTATTTTTCATCCGAATGCAAAAATTTTAATTTTTTGATGCAGATTGGAAGACTTTTTTCCGGCTATAATTTCTGACAATTTATTTTTTCAGAAATTACAAAAGCCAATATGGTTACAAAATAACTCGATTTTTAGAGGTTATTTCAAATTATTCCAGCTCACGGATGGCTATCGCTAGAGTCTAAATATTTGGGGAATCATTATAACATAAGCCATGGATTGTATTGAGCATTTGTGCCGAACAACTTTTTTCGTGAGGCGGCTTACCCAGTATGTCCAGAGTAGCATGCATACAGGAAACCTCCAAGAAGCAAGGCTGAGTATGCGTGTTATTTGTACACAGTAGCGTGCATACTAAAATATGCATGCTGTATTAGTACTAAGGCATGAACCTTGCATGCATAATAGTCTTGCTTAAAAAATATGAACCCCTATTGCGCATTTAAACTTTAAGGAGTGCAGTTGTACATAATTGATTAACAAAATATAAATTAATATAACAGAATATAAGAACTTTAAAAACTGAAATAAGTAATATGATTAATTAATGACAACAGCAATTTTTTCCTTACAATATTAATGCAAATGTATGAATTCAGTATTAATGGCAATGAATGCATGCAGTATTAATGACAATGAATGCATAGAGTACTACGAATTCCCCATGCATACAGCAATAGTAATTGTGCGGGTACACAGTACACATACTCTTGTTTGACATCGCCATGTAAAATGGAAATGAGCTTGTATTTATGCAGGCATGCATACAAAACTTCAAACGCATGCCTACATCATCAATGCTGTATGCATGAATGTACTTACTGGGATGTGCTTCATGTGTGCCGACCACTGATCTAAACATTTACGGACGTAAACACAATAAGTAGAGACTAGTGCATTCGTCGCTGTCACAAGTCGCAGCGCTCGTCGAATCGCGTGTTCAGCTAGCCGGTAGTAAAATAATCGACGAGTTACTATGCTAGTTTGTTGCACTCGCATAACCGCGAAGAAAATTATAGTGCAAAATTTAGTCATATGTTAGTAGAGAAACACGTTTTACTCAATTTAATTCTACACTGTTTCTTGCTGATAAAAAATTACGTAATTTTTGCGAGAACCCCCCTTTCCCCCACGTGAGAGTTAGTGAGATTCTGCTTAACCCCCACCCTCCTAAATGCCTCACGTTATTAATGAACGCCCTCTTAAATTGTCAATATCACTTGAATTACCTGACTTTTTAATAGGGACAACACGAGCAATTTTCCAAGCATCTGCAAATTTAGATGAAAAGATACAGTTAAAAAATTAAAATAAATGTTCCTTTATATACAGCAATATAATTTTAAGAAATTTAAAAGGAATATTGTCATATCCGCTAGCATTCGATTTTATTTTCAAAAAGTCTGAAAGCATTTCATCATGCACAACATTACGAAAAGCAAACCCGAACATCCGGTATCAGATCAAAATCGATAGAATCAGGATCAGCCGGTGATTGATGAGAAACAAAATATCTGTTAAGATTGTCAACGTTGACGCTATCAAGAGCAGAAGCAGATTTCAAGCATCCATTGTTACGCAATACAGCCCATATCTGTTTGCTATTGCAGTGATCAAAAATACGACTATGTGCACCTATTTTTGCTTTTCGAATGACAGATTTGGTACGATTCCTATATTTGCAAAAAATTTTCCAGTTGCTGGGACATCGGTTTTCGGCATACGCTGTAAACGCTAGATTGATTTCATGTAAATAACTTCTCTGGATTTCATCCAATCATAATTAGATTTGCATTTAGTAAGCGGTACAAGAGAGTGTAATAATTGCAAATTGGAATCAATAATAGATAGTTGCTCATTCACATTGCTTGTGGCATAAATATTATTTAAATCACTACCATTGATCTGATTTTCTAAATTTTCAAAGTTAATTTTCTTATAATCGCGATAAAACCTGTAATTATTTTAAAAGTGTAGAGGAAAAGTGATCGAAACGAATATTAACGCATGGTGAGATATACCAGGACATTGCATTTGCCCTGAAAAGTACAGGGAGTCAGGATCACTTACATATAAAGCAGTAGTCAATTAAAGAAACACTTTTGTGGATAACATCATAGCAACGAAGTATGAATAGATGTTAAGGTGCTGACAGGCGGAACATTTAATGACTTGGAAGGCACAAACATATTATTATTAAAGTCGCCAATCAGAATAAGATAAGGATTTTTTATGATTACATCACCTAATGAATCTTCGAAAGCAGCAATATTACCATGAGGCAAATACACCAGTCCAACTAGAATTTTGGAAGAATTATGAGAGATTTCAACAGCAATGGCTTCACAGTTACCATAGTCCGAAGACTTGAAAACAACTTTAAATTTCAGTTTATTTGAAATGTACAAACCTACCCCTCCACCTCTATTATTAGGTCGATCATTTCGGCAAAAAAACATAACCAGGCACATAGATTGTCTATAGGTTGTCTAGAGACATGAGGTTTTAGCCAATTTTCAGAACCGGCAACAATGTCTAAAGCACAATTTTCGAAAATGCACTTTAATTCATCAAATTTCGAACATGCTAGAGAAGGTTTTATACTTTGGCAGTTGATATGTCACCTGGCGGCCGTAGTCTAGTGGGTAGAGTGCGTGGCCCCTTAGCTTAAGAACCGCGGTAGACCGGGTTCAATTACAGAACTTTTCAAAATTTTTTCAATTGAATTAATTTTTCTGTTCGGTCGTCACCTCTCTGCAGACAATGGCCAACCTCAGAGAGTAAAAATTGCCATGTAAAGCTTCTTGAGAACATAAGCCGTTCGGAGTCGGCATAAAACACGTAGGTCCAGTTCTCGGTCATTTGTGATCAAACATTTAACAACACGCACAACACAATTGATCAATAGAAGCTAGGTCAAAGTCCTTCCAAGGGCTGAAATGGCCAGTTTATTTTTTTTTAGTTGATATGTCCTACGTTAAGATGTTGACTAAATTTTTGTAAACAAGAAGTTAAGTAAGTATTATCGCTGAATATTAGACCTAAGATAATATTAAGTGACATTAAATTCATACATTTTGAAGGGAAGCCTTATTAGTTGGGAAGAAAAAAATCTTAATATTTAATTTAATAAAAGAAAAAACTAAGTCAATTCATCAAATCAAATCAATTCATTAAACAAGTTGTCAATAAACAAAAAATTGAATGTTGGTGGTCTACATAAATATTTATAAAAGATTGAAAATGAAATTGGATTTATATTGTATGGTAATGGAAGCTATTCTAGAGAAATTAAAGACAAAACTTTTCCTTTGTTACAACTGCCAGTAGCATCCTAAATAGAGGAACCAGTATAGCGATCCAACAATTCAGCATAGCTCAACAACTGATCGGCACCATCAGTGGTGGTGATTTTTGCTTTTGGTACATCTTCGTTTATAATTTTGGATTTGTTAATTTTCTTGTGTTTTTTTAATTTACGGCAAAAGTAGCTCAAATTATTGGCTGCAGGAGTAAAGTGGTCATTGAGGAAAACTCTGGATAGAATTTCACCACCGATAACATCACACAATTTTAGCGACCGAGATTTGTAGTAGCTCCTCATTACTTCATCACGGACGTGAACTGAAGAGAATTTAGCCAATACGCAAGGCAAGGCAGGTTATGAATATAAAAGCAATGTTGAATATCACTTGTGGCTATGTTTACGTTGAAGAAGTTTGCTAAGGATATAATTGGACCGTGTACATTTGCTATTCCAGCAGGTAACCCAGATATAATAATGTCCGGTCTATTTATCCGGCGTTTTAGTGAGTTATTCTCAGCTTTCAGCTCAGTTATTTTGTTGTTTATCGATTTATCTACTAAATTTATTTTATTATTGCAATGGTCCACGTCTGCCTTCAACTCTTTTATATTCGTAGTTAACTCCAAACACAGCAAAGGTGTCCATAGCAAAGGTGTTAAATTTCTTTTGAAAAAAATTAAATTTGATTTGAATATCTGCAGTTCTTAGTTCTTCTCTTAAGCTGATATCATCGTTGTTTAGTGGGTTGGGCTAAGCAAGGTTCGCATGAGAAAGTCATTTTACGGTTTTTTTAAATATATTCAGTTCCTCCACACTGACGTCAGCTCACACAATATGAAACCATTTTCCACATTTGCCACATCCAACACTAGATTGGTGGGACTTCCACAAAAACGGTCGGATTGTGATAATATTCGGCATGTATTGTATTTAATAATGATGAGAGTTTCAATCTATTTTCAAATGCAGTTTTTATCAGCCCTATTCCATAATCCGCCGTAGCTTAAATTTTCTTTCGGGTTCGTTATGTCGTATTCTGCAATCCGAATCATTACATCGTATTCGAACATTCGTAGCATTGCTATTCCACAATCCGAATGCATCAACTTTTGACAGCTTCTTTTCGGATTTTTTTACGAAATCGTTGTCTTGATGGATTTGTTTGCGACAAAACAAAACAATTGAATTTTTATAGAATTAGGCCGCAAAATAAAAATTATAATTAATTTTTGGTAAATGTAGGTATACTATTTTTTTAAACCTGTGAATATGTTAGTTTAAATTTATTAATTGCATTTCCTACATTTCGTAATCCATTTCCAAAGGGTTGATGGAATCTCGCAATATTCTTCTATGAATTTATATAAGTTATCTTTGAGAGAAATCTTCCTCTTATTGTGAGAAAATTGCAATTGCAATGAAATCCATTAAAAATCACAGCTAAAAAATACAATGTTGATCAAAAGCACTTCAGTTTTTAAATTTTTCTTTTTATTTATTTGTCTGCTTGTGAACATATTTGTCTCAGTTGTTTTCGAACTCTCGAAAGTAAATTCGAAAAGGGGAAGTTTCGTTCGGAATTAGGATTATAAAATTGACGCATGAGTTTTAACTAGCTGCAACGTCAAGCCTTATTTATTGATTTAAATAAACTAAACATTTTTATATATGTACACATAGGTATAATAATTAATATCACAATTTATGTGTTTATATTTATTTATTCATTAAAAAAAAAACAAAAACTTCAAACCTCTTCTATAAGTATCAAAAATAACTCGTACACGCATTCGTAAATTTGACGCAGATTATCTTTCTAGGGTTATTATGATTATCGAAAGTAAGAAGGTGCATTATCCCTGCAAATGTTATATGTTTAAACTTTTTTAAAGTTTTAGTTTTAAGTTTAAAAAAATTGTAAGTTATTAAATAAAAACAACCGTTTGAGTCTTATTCTTATTCTTAGACTTATTCTGAATTGAAAGTTACATCGTTTTTAAAAAAAAAACACCACTTTATCAGCCAGTGTGTGGTGTAGTAGGGTGCGGTGGGTGAAGCGTTTCGGAGGGTGAAGGTTTCACCTGTAAAAATTTGACAGAGCGCTTACATATAACCGAGTGTCATACCGTCGTATGGCTTTTCTTGCCGCACAGTTTTCTATGATACAACGAAGCGTTCAGACGTACATTGTTTTGCTCTTCCATAACAGTGGTAACAATTTTTGAAAAGTTTTTTGATCGAGTGAACTTATCGTTTTTTATGCCAACTAATCAACAATAATTCAAAGTAAATATATTAGTCGTGTTGGTTTAATGTTGTTCTAGAAAAATATGAAGTGTTTGTGAAATATCTATCGAGTGGTTGTGTGATGACAGCCGTGTTTTCAAAATTAAACTTTTCACCTCACAAACTCCGTTTTAATACGAGTTTATTGAAAAATGTATCTATTTATTATTAAGTAAAATTAACATGTCATAGTTTAATCTGAGTACAATTCATTTCTTTTCCGCGTTACCAACCAACTTTTTTCCAACTGAAAACATTCACAATTTCAGCGTTGCAAAAAACAAAAATAAATCTTTAGAATTCTTAAATATTTGTAACATCCTGGGGCCCGGTATTGAGATCCGGTTGGTTCCCAGATACCCTCTTTACAATCAATAGTCGATACGTTGATGGTGCTGTGTGGATATTTACAACTCGTACTTCATTATCGGATCCGGGGTACAGCTTGGTTACCACACCTTTCACCCAGACTCCTCTCGGTAAATTGTGGTCTATAACAAGGACCCCGTCTCCTACTGTAGGCTTTCTGCCAGGAGAAAACCACTTGGATCTTCTGTTGAGACCCGGCATAAAAGGTGTTATCCAGATCGTCAAAAAACAATCGGCCAAGCGTTGTGCTGCTCGCCATCGTTTTCTGAAAAGTAAATCTTTGTCATCATGTTGACTCATTGGTGCGCTTTGAAATCGTCGAAGAATCATCATTTCTGCTTGCTCAAGTTCGTCAACAGTTAGTTATCCTCTTCGGCGATCTGTTTTCGCTGACGATATATTGAAAATAAATCTGTTTACCCATGCCATAGTTCTATTTAAAAGTAGCCAATTTGAGAATCTACTTGCGTCAGGAATAACATTATTATTAGAACTGATTATAACATTGACCTCTGCCATTTCGGTTATCAGTTCAGGTGATGTGAGCACAAACTTGCGAGCACTTGGATTCATCAAAACGAAGAAATTCAGGTCCCCGGAACCATCTGCAATCGGGATCAAATTCTTTTTAACGTGACCTAGTAGCATCGTATGCTACGTTTTCTTTAGATGGAACCCATCTCTAATATGCAATGTCCGTTAATTCAGCAATTTCACCAAGTCGATGTGAAACGTATTGTTCAAATCGTCGAGCGTCTGCCTTCAGCCACTGTAGCACAGTCGTCAAATAGCTCCAGAACATTTTTCGATGTATCTTAATGTCATGGCACCGTATAATTGCGTTTTCTAGTCTAATTTCGATGAGCGCAGATTGCAATTCGAGTCTTGGTATTGTTATTGGCTTCAGCGGGCTAACTTTGGCTTTAGACGCCACAAATACAACTTCAACTTGATTTTCATACTAAATTCTAAAATAAGATACGGCTGCATACGCCTCCTCACTAGCATCAAAGGATGTATGCAATTGAATGTCCGGGTTATTTGATGTTAACTCTGATTAACATCTTTTATTTTGACAAGCGATAAGTTTTGTAAGTCAAGGATTCATGTGCACCAGTCTGCTTGTAACTCATATGGAAGTTCTGTAATCCAATCGATTTCGGTTCTCCATATACGTTCTAACAAAATTCGACCTACTACTGTAAAGTGAGCTACGAAACCGAGGGAGTCGTAAACACTCATCACAATTTTTAAGACCTCACGCTTGGTAGGTATCTTACTGCCTCTAATCAAGGTATCATAAATTTTTACAAAATTAGTCGAAAAGGTAAATTCGTCGTCTTTCAAGTTCCATCTGATACCCAAGGCTATATTATTGTCCCCGCCTTCATCAATAACAATCAATTTGTCAGCACGAATAAACTCAGTTGGAACTCTCTCAAGAACAACTGGCGATGAACTACACCAATTTCTCATCACGAACCCGCCACTTTGGTATATTTTGGCAACATCTGCAATAAGTTGCTGAGCCTCGTCAATGGTATTGGCACTTCCCAGGTAATTGTCCATGTAATCAGTTTGATCGCTTTAACTGCAGGACTTAAGTCGTTTTGAAATTGTTCAGAATTTTTATTTTTGATATAAACAGCGCAGCTTGGCGAACATTTAGACACAAACATCATAGCTGTCATCATAAAAACCGCTGGCTTGTCTTCTCCAGGTTGTCGCCAAAGAATTAATTGGCTTGCGCTGTCATCCACTCTGATTTTGACAATGTGAAACATTTCTTGTAGATCGCATATACACCCGTAGCGCCCTTGTCGAAATTTGTATAGAACGCTTGGCAGGGGCTCCAAAAGATCTGGTCCCTGTACCAGTGCGTCATTTAGACAGACGCCGTTTGACTTAGAGGCGGCGTCGAATACAATGCGGATCTTATCTGGCTTCATCGGATTGAGTACTGAAAAATGGGAAGAAACCACATATTTCAGTTTGGTATACAAGGCTCACTCACCCTAATCAAATAGGCTTTGTCAATATAGTCGTCAATAATTCATTGATAAGCAGCCTTTAATTCAGGATCACGGTCAAGTCTTCGCTCCAGAAATTCTAGTCGTCGTGCTGCCATCAATTTGCTTTCAGGAAGAGTGAAGTTTTCGTTTCTCCATAGCAAACTAATTTCCCACCTACCATCTGCTGTCTGCTTTGCACTGTCTTCCATCACTTTCAGTGCACGTTGATCTTCTCGTGATATTCACTGATCGTTTGATTTTTTTGTTAAATTTTCATCCAAGCGAAAACTCTGCTTCACAATTTCGTGTAGTTCATTGTCTGTCGGTATATTTTCTATGTGACAAACAGTGGACTTTTCACACACTTTGTCATGGTTGCCACTTACAACCCATCCTAGCAATGTGCGCCGCGCTATAGGTGGTTCAGCTTCAAAGTCAGCATGTGCAAGATATGCCCACTTTCGAGTGTATTCAGCCTTATTGATGGTCTGCGCCTGCAAAGGCAGATAAGACACACTTCTCACGTTTTTGATTTTGTATGTTTTTGCAGCTGAGAAAACACCTTTTATTTGTATCGATACTGCAGAAGAATCATTTTTAACAGCCACGTCTCCATTAGCCCATTTGATCATCAATGGCTTGATCTGCCCATTGAGACCTAAATCTGACGCAGTTTGTCTGTTCAATAGCGTGGTATCGGAACCAGAGTCCAAAAGCGCCTATGTAGACAGCTCCTTGCTACCGTTTTTCAAAATAATTGACAAAATTCGTAAATTAGTTTTTAATTTTATAGAAACAGACTCGTCAGCAATGTTCTTAATTTTTGCGCAATTTACAACATGTCCAGAATTTTCATTGACCTGGCTGTCACGCTGCCTGTCCTTGTGCAGGGTGTGAATCCGTTGGCACTTGTCAATGTTGCAGTTGTTTCGGTGTTTGCAGTTCCTTGTGGTGTGATTTGAATACAAGCATGAAAGCATAAATTTTTTTCGATTACAAATTTCTAGCGTTCGTCCACTGAAAGTTTTAAAAACTCGCTGCAGTCCTTAAGGCAAACACAGCTTTGTTTGCAGAAACTGCATTTCACTTTTTGTTCTTCTTGTGTACTAACTGCATTTACTCAGCGGTTTTTGTCTCTTTTCTTTGTATACATTTAAAATTTGGTTCATAAAGCGTTGCTCGACGGCTCGCTCCTTGTGACTTTATGTCGATCCAATTTGCGAGGTCACGCAAATCGAATTTTGGTTTTTAATGCACATAATCAGACCATAAAATACTTAAAAACGGAGGTAACTTACACTCAAGCTCAGATAACAAAGTTGGATTAACCATGTATTCTTGTCGACCTAACAGCTCCAACATTGTAGTCAAATTTTCCACAGCTGTCGCAAATTCAATAATCATTACGGGTTTTGTCATCTCTTGGCGCAGGTATTGCCCTTGTCTTTGCGATGTAAGCTTTGATAATGTATTCATCGCGTCCAAATCGACGCTCTAAAATGTCCATAATTCGCTCGGAACTGTTTGGCATTATTAGCAGAGCTTTTACAGTCTCATAAGCTACACCCTTAAGTGCGTTGCGCTAGCGGCTAACATTTTCACCATCCGTGTACCTACAGTTCCTTGAAGATCGATAATATTCAAAGCTAAACATCGGCCAGTTCTCTGGATTACCGTCAAATTTTGTTTACTCAGTTTTTGACTGGCGTGTCATCTAAGATGTCACAGCGTCTAAATATTTAGTATTATTTGCGGATAAATTGTCCATCGTCTGAAATATGAATTATTAAATTTCTCTTGCAAATCTTTTATTTATGTCTGCAAATCGTAAACCAAATCGTTATCACTTTTTTTAAAAAAATTGACCGAAACAACGACTTAAAATTAAAGTTTTTCCGTTGCAACGTGTGTGCTAGGGTTTATTTCAAGGTTGACTGCGCTGACTGCGCGACGAACGCCGCCCGAATTCCGCGAATTAAACAACATGACAGTGCTGGTGCCAGCTGCGTGTTGGCCTGCTGCGTTGCTGCCCGACTTTAGGCGTATTTCCATAAATCTGCTGCTCATCTGCTGGATTGGAACAATTGTCGGGGTTCCGTAGTCATCCTCAAATCCATGAAAACTTTTCTGCGCTGCTATGCTCGGCGTACTTGCGTGCATTTTTCGACCAACACTTTCCCGGCCGTCTGCTGTCGTAAGATCCTGTCGATACATAATTTAATATCTAAGAACTTATTCTATCCGTTTCGAAGGACCAACAATGTTAATTGAAAATTGTATTTATTTATTATTAAGTAAAACTAACATTTCATAGTTTAATCTGAGTACATTTAATTTCTTTTCCGCGTTACCAATCAAATTTTTTTTAACTGAAAACATTCCCAATTTCAGGGTTGCAAAAACAAAAATAAATCTTTAGAATTCTTAAAATACTTAAATATTTGTAACAATGCGTATTTAGTGTTAAATGCGTTTTTATTGGTTTTTTGGCATTTTTAAATTCATTGCAACAAATGCGACCGGCCATATCACTTGAAAGGCTTTGACATGGGCAACAGTGGCTACTACATCTGTAGAAACTGCGACTCTGACCTCGATATTAGCGATGAATAATAAATTTGGATTCGATGACTTTTATTCAGTAATTAAGGGCCGTTTTATTCACTTTTTTAACTTGAGAAGTTGGAATAACTTTGGGATTTATTCGATTTCAAAAGTTATTCCATTTTATTCACTTGAATTTCTCAAAAATATTTTGACATATTGAAGATTTGATATAACTTTCGTTTGATAACTTTTGTCAACTTGTGATTTATCTATTTTCCAAATATATGACCAGTTATAAATTCTAACTTGGGATATTTGGTGTAACTTGTGATTTTCGCTTCAATGACAAGTTTTCACACGTTTGTGCTGTGACAACAAAATTGTCTCTATAAAAACATTTGAAGCACGTATAATTTTATCTGACTAGAACCGATACAGTTCACTGCAACTTTTTTATGTACAATATTAAATATTTAGGTTCCGCTAACCGTTAAAAATGCGGTATGTTAAGAACCTTGGTGGCAAGAGTTTAATTCACTTCTGAGACAGAATGTTTATTCTATTCAATTAATATTTATTATAAAATAAACCTCATAGAGTAATAACTACAAAGTAAAGCTTCTTAAGATCACGAGCCGTTCGGAGTCGGCATTACTTGTAGATCTAGTTCTTGATCATTTGTGTTCCAACATTTAATAACACGCACAACACAATCAAAAGAGGATCGATCAAAGTCCTTGCAAGGGCTTGAATTGCACTTTATATCCGTAATAACCTGTTTTTATTTCCTCTGATCGATGTCAGCTCCAAAAATTACAATAATTAGTTGGCCAAAAGAAACTTCGATGTGTAGTAATATGAAAGTGCTGTTATGCGCACAATTATGAGTAGTCGGTACCTACATTTTTGCATTAGTTTACAACGGAATTTCTACGTGCAACTGGAGCCATTTGTTAAAGAGAATATGAAGCTTGCCAATTTCAGTTTGGTGGTCACTTGATATTGAAGAAGTAGTAGTGCATAGAGAGTAAATTAAGGTATCTCAAAATAAGGTACCATTTCTGATGAATCTGTTCAATTTCAGTTACTAAAGTTTTGTATATGCCTTTTTTTGTTTAACAGCTCTAGTGACTGAATTTGCATCATTGAAAGGATTTCAACAGAGCTGGTGCAAATACTCGTGCAGCCTGCAAGCCACAAATCTCTACTTAAGTCAAACATGGAACTTTTTTCGTTCGATTTAGTAAATATTAGTTTGACGAAGAGAAACGTAAAATAAAACAATACATTTTAAACCACTTTTAAAAAAATCAACCTATTCTTTTATAAATAAAAAAACGGTTAAAAACAGTTTTCTAAAAAAAAGAGCTATGGCAAATTGCAAAGAGCTGAACTATATTGCACGTCGCGTGAAAAATGACGTTCCAAAAATAAATGCGTTTAAAGATTGCGCTTAAAGTAGGTTTCTAGATCCTCAAGCGGAAAAAATTAAAATTTTTAACTATTTATTTCTAAGCTATTTTCTATATATCATAGTCGGGTTTATTTTAACATAATTTAGTTAGTTGTAATGTTGGACGCGCGACTTTTACTTATAAGCGGCTTACGCGTTTTACGCGAATTAAAAGTTATACGCGGTTTTTATAACAATTCGCGTTTATTATTTTTGCCAGCGCTTAAGAGCGCTACTGGCCAATGTTAAAAAAAAATTCTTCAGCGCCGTCACCCAAAGGTGCCTTCAGGCGCTTTAGAATTGAAATAAGGAGCAATCAGTTTAAAGCTCAAAACTTAAGTATGTTAAGTATGTATATTAAGTACATAAGTAGAACATGAGTTTATGTAGTCATTGTAATGTAGTTATGTAGTGTAGCTATATAAACATAAAGTGCAAGCGAGTAAGAATGTAAATAATAGTTATGTGTTTGTTTGTTTGTTTGCTACATAAATGTGCTTAGGCTACGTTTATAGAAATGTTAGTTTGTAGAATAGATTTTTATGTGTTAAATGTTTATAAATAATAAGTGCATCAAATAAATGTGTTTAAATTGCAGTTATAGCAATGTTTAGATTGGAGTGCACTACATAGTAGTCAATATAAAGAAACTATTTTTGTTATATTGGTTTTGTGTTTATATGCTAGAAGGCGCCAAAGTCGATTTCTTAAAAAAATAGAATATATGGCTTACATGTTAATAAACGAAATAAAACCAAACTAATTAAAAATTTGCCCAGCCGATTTACTCAAATTAACCGTCGACCATATTTTGAAGGACTCGAATTTATCCTCCTCTGTTATCAAAATAAAAATAAAAAATTATAAACACCATTTTTCGATTGTCAAAGAACTATATAATGCAGGGTTCAGAATATTCACACACCTTCACTCACAAACATTTGCTTGAAGCACACAGCACACAATTTTATTTTCATTTCATTTTTGTGTGTAACGTAGTTATCGTGTTGTTGATCATCCAACATGAATTCTTCGTTTAAATATTTGCTTGTGCGTCACAAACTCAAACAATGATCGATCTCAACAATTCTCTGTGTTTCAGTTTTACACTTATGTTTGCGTAAAAAAATATTCATGTTGGAGAATTCAGGGCTTTGTCAAAACCAAAACAAAGACAATTTTTCCAACATGAACAAGTGGTGTTTGCAAAATTGTCTTTGTTTGTGTCGGTCATTAAGATCGATCACTACCGTCGTGTGGCGTAAAAAACAAATGCTGTTCTGGTTGCTGTGCAGCGTATTGAACTGGTTTTTGGCCAAGTGTAGCAAATTTCGGCGTCAATTAGAAAATATTTTAAAATATTAAAATAATTACCTAATAATATGTCTTTTCAAGAGTTTTAAACTTCATTTATCAGTGTTAAGGGGTCGCTGATTTCGAATCTAAAGTCAGAATTTTAAAATTCAAGATGGTGGATAGGGTTGCCACCTTAATTTTTTATAGTTTTATGAATTCGGGGCTGGCAAAAAAAAATCGTACGCCAAAAATGGGTCGCTGAATCCGAATCCGTTGTCAGAATTTCCAAATTATAAAATTTTTAAATAAAAGGGTTGCCACCTAATATTATGTCTTTTCAAGAGTTTTAAACGTCATTTATCAGTGTTAAGGGGTAGCTGATTTCAAATCTAAGGTCAGAATTTTAAAATTCAAGATGGTGGATAGGGTTGCCACCTTAATTTTTTGTAGTTTTATGAATTCGGGGCTGGCAAAAAAAAAAAATCGTACGCCAAAAATGGGTCGCTGAATCCGAATCCGTTGTCAGAATTTCCAAATTATAACATTTTGAAATAATAGGGTTGCCACCTAATATTATGTCTTTTCAAGAGTTTTAAACGTCATTTATCAGTGTTAAGGGGTCGCTGATTTCGAATTTCGAAAATTTTATAATTTTATAATTTGGAAAAAAAGGTGATCAATCTTCCTACCTGGAATACGTTCTAAATTGTTACTGGTTGAGTTTTTTGTATGCTTATTTTTATCCATACTTCTCGTTATGGCTAGTATTTTTGTATTCTCGTTTTCTAAAACTGTTGGAATCATCGCTTTTGTTTGTGCAGATACCGTAACATTATAAAAATCCTTTAAAATTATTGGTAATATTACTTCTTTTTCATTAATCATAAATGTAACTGTACATTTTTGACATAAACCTCCTCATCATGTCTCGCTCTATTATTCCAACTGTTGATATAGGAAAATCATTTTCAACTATTTGAAAATTATGTTAAAATTCTCAATATAAAATTTTACATTTGATGTGCCAATGCATTCTATAGTTTCATTCGTTATGCCTGCTATCTTTGTAATATATCCTGTGTTTAAATTGTTAGTATTTTCGACTTTGCAAACGGAAATATCAGGTCCCGTATCTAAAAGGAATTTTAACGTTCTATTTGAATTTTTACATTTTGAAAGGATGAAATTAGATAAATTTTTTGAAAGTTGTAATATTAAGTTTGGCCTCTGCGGGTAACAGCTCCTGCTACCCGGCCATTGCCGTTTCCCTGCACATTGTAATTAAAATTATTATTATTCCTGCTAAAATTTCTGTTTGTGTTATTATTGTATCGAAAACTATTGTTATTTTGAAAGTTGTTATCGTTTAGAAAGTTATTGTTTCTGTTAAAGCCTTGATTTGAATTATTTCTATTGATTCTAAAATTGTTGCTATTGTTATTATACCTGTAATTGTTGTTTGAATAGCTATTTGGATAATTTCTCTGATTATTATTAAAATTATTGTTATATCTTTGTTCTCTAAAATTGTTTCTAATTTGGAAAATATTATTTCCAGTGTCCTTTAAATTTTCTTCTACCGCCATACACCTCTCAACAGCTTCACCAAAAGTTTTAGGTGGATTTGCTAGTAATATATTTCTATATTCTGTATCAACACCTTTTGAGAAAATATTGAGCGCAATGCTCTCATTTATTTTGTATACCGCATCTTTCGCGTCCTTACTAGGATTTTCTAGACTTTTTATTTCATAAGAACTCAGCTGTTCTGAAAGTTCTACCAATTTTTCTCTGAATGCTGCTATTGGCATATTGTTTTGTTTTAACGAACTAAATTCATTTAATATTTGTTGTAAATTTTTTGGATTTGGGTACGATTTTTCCAATAAAGTTTTTAATTCCGCCAAAGTAGAAAGCCGGTTTGAACGTCCAAGTATGCTGCGTACTTGGGTGGTTAATTTAAAATTATAAATATATTTAACAAAAATTTCCTTATCATCATCCTTCACTAAATCATGCAATAATTCTGCTTGTACGATAAAATCCATTATAGTTTCCTTTAAAAACTTGTAGGTTCTTACATACCACATTAATGTCGAAATTTGACATTTTTGGCGAAATTTTCTTTTCCTCCCAAATGTTTGATAAATCTAAATCTATAGAAACAATTTCTTTTAAACTTTGTGTATTTACTTTTATAATTAAATTATTTATTATATTCACATTTTCATATTAAATATTGTTGAATTTTACTTTTAAAATTCGACAATCTCCATTGTCTTCAATATTCTCTATTTCAACTTTTATATTTTTAAAAAAATTCAACTTTCTTTTTACGTATTCACTGCTGTACTTTCTGTTTTTACTTTTCTTAAAGTTTAATATAAATTTTTCTAATATTAAAATGTTTCTTTCAATTATTTCCACATAAATTTTTTTGTAATAGCTTAAGTTATCTATATTTTAATTCGTATGGAACACGCTGTGGTAGTACCAACATATAGAACATTAGTTACTATAAGAAAGTCGACCAAAAGAAAATGAAGAACTAAGTGACGTTTGATGAGTTAAGTTCGAGAATGAAAATAAACCGGTCGCGTTTGTGTAAATTGTAAAGAAAAACAAAATTTAACTGAGAAAATATAAAAGTGAGTGTAATTTCAATTGATTGTTTTAAATTGTTTTTGTAGTGTCTATACTTGAAGCGCATATATTTAGAACTAAATGTATTTTATTAAACAAATATGCTATTTTAAAAAATTGTGAAGCGGCAAAAATATCAAAGAAAAAAAAAGAGGAAAAACAATTTGCACAAATGTGTGCATATGAAATGATAAAAAAAACAAAAATATGAAACTTTACCATATAAGTAGCTTTCTATTGTGCCCAAAAAAATGAACAGAAGTGTATGTTAGTTTTTATCACTAAAAATTTTGTATGTGTTTTGGTGTTACGTGAAGTTTTTGTTTTCTTCAAATATCGCTCCAAAATAATTAAATAAAAAAAATGGATTAAATGGTAGTAGTTTTAGCATATTTTACATTTGTAAGTTTTTTAATTAAATTCAGTGTTTAAAATAGTGAAAAAATTTTGTTTATTGTTGTTGTTGTGCTGCTTCGCATTGTTAATGTGTTAATGGTTGATTTCGTTGTTGTTATTTTTTTATGGTATTGTTGTTTTTTTTTTGCTGCATCGGCTGCTCCTTACGCATCTGATTGCCGTTGGTACTCCTCAATATAAATATGCGATGGTTGGGCTTTTGGTGTGTTCACGACACCATTGCGTTTTGCCGTCGGCAACATTTTCTCCTCCGTGCTCATCAGATTTTGGTCCGTGTTGGGCAGGATCGCCATGTAATGTTGGACGCGCGACTTTTACTTATACGCGGCTTACGCGTTTTACGCGAATTAAAAGTTATACGCGGTTTTTATAACAATTCGCGTTTATTATTTTTGCCAGCGCTTAAGAGCGCTACTGGCCAATGTTAAAAAAAAAATTCTTCAGCGCCGTCACCCAAAGGTGCCTTCAGGCGCTTTAGAATTGAAATAAGGAGCAATCAGTTTAAAGCTCAAAACTTAAGTGATTTTATTTTTAGATTTTCTTCGGCTTATAAAGCTAAGTAACAGTATTTTTAAAACTTAAAATAAATACAAAATTAAATATATATCTAATTTAATATAATCGTAACTAAGTAGAACATGAGTTTATGTAGTCATTGTAATGTAGTTATGTAGTGTAGCTATATAAACATAAAGTGCAAGCGAGTAAGAATGTAAATAATAGTTATGTGTTTGTTTGTTTGTTTGCTACATAAATGTGCTTAGGCTACGGTTATAGAAATGTTAGTTTGTAGAATAGATTTTTATGTGTTAAATGTTTATAAATAATAAGTGCATCAAATAAATGTGTTTAAATTGCAGTTATAGCAATGTTTAGATTGGAGTGCACTACATAGTAGTCAATATAAAGAAACTATTTTTGTTATATTGGTTTTGTGTTTATATGCTAGAAGGCGCCAAAGTCGATTTCTTAAAAAAATAGAATATATGGCTTACATGTTAATAAACGAAATAAAACCAAACTAATTAAAAATTTGCCCAGCCGATTTACTCAAATTAACCGTCGACCATATTTTGAAGGACTCGAATTTATCCTCCTCTGTTATCAAAATAAAAATAAAAAATTATAAACACCATTTTTCGATTGTCAAAGAACTATATAATGCAGGGTTCAGAATATTCACACACCTTCACTCACAAAAATTTGCTTGAAGCACACAGCACACAATTTTATTTTCATTTCATTTTTGTGTGTAACGTAGTTATCGTGTTGTTGATCATCCAACATGAATTCTTCGTTTTAATATTTGCTTGTGCGTCACAAACTCAAACAATGATCGATCTCAACAATTCTCTGTGTTTCAGTTTTACACTTATGTTTGCGTAAAAAAATGTTCATGTTGGAGAATTCAGGGCTTTGTCAAAACCAAAACAAAGATAATTTTTCCAACATGAACAAGTGGTGTTCAGAATTTTAAAATTCAAGATGGTGGATAGGGTTGCCACCTTAATTTTGTATAGTTTTATGAATTCGGGGCTGGCAAAAAAAAAATCGTACGCCAAAAATGGGTCGCTGAATCCGAATCCGTTGTCAGAATTTCCAAATTATAAAATTTTTAAATAATAGGGTTGCCACCTAATATTATGTCTTTTCAAGAGTTTTAAACGTCATTTATCAGTGTTAAGGGGTCGCTGGTTTCACATGATTTCTGTCACATGAGTGAAAATTTCTGAACCCTGATATAATGTTTTAAATAAGAACTAAAAATATCAAACACTAAGGCTAATTTAAAATGTTCATGAAGCGCATGTCTTTTAGTAATATTTTTATTAAACTACATATAAAGCATGCTTCGTTCTTAAACGAAGTGAATTAAAACATATCTTAATTCGTAACACCGTTGTTGAAGATTGAGTTCCTGTCTGCTCGTTGCTGTCGATAAGGCAGTCAAACAATGAATTACGTAACGTATCTCAATTAGTATTTGTTTGCATCTAGGGTATTCACAGTTTCCTTTTAAAGTTAATATGTGGTAACTTTAGAAAGATAACTCATTAAAAGTGTGAACACCCCTTTACATATTAATTCTAAAATTCACATAAATTGTGTCAAATTTTGTAAACAATTTCAATTGAACTTATAGGCAGTGACGATGAGGATGACGACATGGACAGTGGAATTCACTACTAGCTGTGCACTAGTCTTGGCATCTCGAAGATGCAGTCATATGTACGTGCCTAAGTCTGAAGAGGGGAACAAGAAGTTATGTCCAACTTTGACAATGACCGCATGCGCCAAATGCTGCGCATAGAAGCTATAGAATTTAACCACATCCTGAGCTTGATCAAAGAAGACCCTGTTTTTAAAAATAAGTATTCGGTGCCACAATTGTCTATAACCACGAAATTACAAATTGCTTTGTTTCGGTTAGGTTCTAATAGGGACAGTGCATCTATCCGAAAGATTGCAACTTTGTTCGGCGTCGGAAATGGAGGAACGGTGATAACAGTAACAAACCGAGCTATTGCCTCCATAATCAATTTAAAATCGAAGTACTTATTTTGGCTTATTTTGGCAGAGATGAAAGACGTAGAATTGTTGTGAATACATTAAATGAGCTGCCAGGGTGTATTGGCTACATCGATGGCACAGAAATGAAGTTAGCTGAATCCCCAATTAAAGATCACGAATTCTATTTTTCTAGAAAAAAACAGTACTCCATAAAAACGCATATTGTATGCGACTATTCTCTCAAGATTCGGCAAGCAACAATTGGATACCGAGGAAGTGTCCATGATGCTAAAATATTCGCAGAATCTGCAATCGGCCGAGTGCCAGAAAACTACTTTTGCGAAAGGCAATGGATAACTGGCGATTCTGCATATCCTTTAAGCAGAAATTTAGTTACTCCTTTTCGACAAAATAGCACGGAATTATCTCAAGAAAGAAGAGAGAAATTTAACCAGTACTTTTCGAAGTACAGAGTGCGAGTTGAAAATTGTTTTGGGATTTTGAAGGAAAGATTTAGCAGTTTAAAAGAACTCCGATTACGGTTTTCGAACGAAAAGTCCAATAAAAGTTGGTGCATATGGATTCTGGCCTCTTGTTTTTTACATGACATTTTGCAAGACTTTAACAGTCAGGAATATGTTGACAGCGAAGGAGAAGAACCTTGTTATCCACAAGAAATTTATGAAAACCTGGATTTAAGAACTGCGTTGGCAGCATTTGTCAATAATAAACGTTAAATTCAGTATTTAAATTCAAATTAATTTCATTTTTTTATTTTATAATTTCATACATTTAATTTTTTCAGTTCAATTCAGTTTTTTTTAAAATCAAACAAATTATTTACACATTTTTAATTTTGCCATCTCTATCCTTTCTTTCATTTCTAATTCCTTTAAGGCTATTCTTTCTTTCATTTCCAGCTCCAATATTTTCAGCTTTTCTTGGTTCTCAGCTTTTCCAGTTGAGCTCTTGTGCATGCTTTTCTTTACTAAACTCGTATTCTTTTTCTTTCAGCAGTAATTCCTTCTCCTTAATTTTAAAGTCCATTTCCAGCTTTTCTTTTCTAACTTCAACAAAAGTGGAGTGAACTTCAAAAACGTGTGCGAGCGCTGTATGAGAGTAAATACCTTTGTGGATAGCCTTTGTTGAAGGTCGTGGAGTTTCGGTGGTTTCAGATGTTTGGACCGTTTCAGGCGATTCGGGACAAACTTCAAATTCTTCGCAGATGGAGACATAGAACATATTTGTTAATTCAATGTCATCTGCATAAGGCACTGAAGAATCAAATGTGCAGCTTTCTTCATTGTCCAATACAAGATTGTTTGATGTGAACTCTCTGTATTCAAAAATGTCCTCCAAATCTTCGAAAAGAGGACACATTCTATTTAGCACATCTGAAAGCATTTATAGTTGTAGATACCTTCGAAAGCTTCATATTTTAAACCTACCTCTTGTTGTTTCGCCATCGTTCAAAGTGCCAGCCCCCGTTGAATTTTACCAAGACTTGGTTTTGACGTATCCATGGCGCAAATTTTTAGCTGTGTATCGCACAAGTGTCCACTCCACTTTGCTCTCAATTTGTTACAAAAAGCGCTTGTAATATAGTTGCGCTGTTGGCTTTTCAATAGGCCCATTGTCGCGCAAAAAGTTGACCAACTGTCGCTGCTCCTGCTCACTCCATTTCCTGTAAGGGGCTTTGCGCAAACGCTTCTGCCTCACCTGAGAAGAAAAGTTTCCAATTGGATCTACTGCATCCATTTTCTAAACAAAAAAATAAATCAACTGTCAGCATTGCCACATTACCACAAAAGACAAACATACTTCAAAGCATGGTAATTGTAATATTTTGTGTTATCTTTATTTTGTATGTAAAACAAAAACAAAAATAGTTACCTGATGGCAAAATATTTTAAAGTTAACAGTCGGAAAAGATACCACACCAAATAAAACTAAACTGTGAGCACCCTAAATGTTTATTATGTTCATTTATGATCCCGTATCTGTTTATGTTGTATTAGTAAAAAGTCTCTGATTTGTCAAGTACCCAAATAATGTATCTTTGTAGTTTAAACAATGTAGGCTGTTAGGAATTTTGCTAAATGATGTTTAAGTCTTTTACGTCCAGCAGCCAAGGAAAACAGTATGAATTTTGTGGTATATTGAGCAGCTAATTAAGTATATATATATACATATTATTTTCTATTAATTATATTGCTTTAACATTGTAACCATTTAAATTTGTCTTTAACAGAGAATAAACTTACGCCTTAATATTATCAATTTAACATCTCCGCTCTTTTTATTTAAAATTGATTAGGTTAATTCACTTGCCGTTTGGCAGAAAGCAACAACCGTCAACTGAAAACCCTCATTATTTGGAAATCACTTTGTTTTATTCTGCACTCATATATTTTAATAACAAAATATTTTTTTTTTACATTGCGTTGCCTTCAACATCAACAAATTTCCATTTCATTAGTTATAAAGGTCATTTATTTTCTCATTTCCCATCATATATCAAAAAATTCCTTGGGATGTTTTATAACTTAAATATTTATAACTTGACTTAACTTCAACATTTAAAATTTCAACTTGAACTGAATGAAATGAAATTTTAACTCGACAAATTAAAATATTTAACTTCGCAGGTTGTACAAAAAGTTAAATTAACAAAAGTTAATGAAATGCTCAAGTTAGCTCGACTAAGGAGCCTGCCCGAGGCCAATAAACCGACTTATGTATGTTGATGCTTAGGTTGCCCGCAGAGTAAGCGCCGAAGCAGACAGGCACAGGAAAACTATGTGAACAAGATAGAAAAAAGTTATTTCTATCTCGTTTCTTCGCAGGGCCTGCCTGCCTGCTTCGGCGTTTACTATGCAGGCAGCCTTATACATAAAAACGGAAAAATTTTTTTGGTGAAACGCTTCACCCCACCCTTTTTCAAAAATCGAAAAACTAACATTTTCGAAGTATCCCCATAATTTTTTGCCGAAATCGAAAATGTTCAAATCCGAGCGCATAGAAATTAAGAAAAATGTCCATTCTTGCGATTTAATCCAAAAACTATTAAAAAATTATAATTTTTATGGGTGCTGTGAGCCTCAAAAAAAAAAAGAAACGAAACGCTTCACCCCACCGCATCCTATTCATTTGCAAAAATTCTTCCAGTTAAGCGCAAAAATTATTTTACTTTTTTGTAATCAAAACGACCCCCTTTGATTTCTATGACGAAATTTATTTTTTCCAAAATGTTGTTTTAATATTTTTTATAAAATAAAAAAGCCTGAAAAATAATTTATCTGAAAAAATTATACCAATATCTCTTTCCAATCAAAAGTTATGGCTAAAAAATCGTTTTATGGCCTCGGAATTCAGTATTCGACGTCAATTTACACATGCAGTTCCACTGATAACATTTTATTGGCGATGGACAAGGGGCCGTGGCAGAAACATGCTGGGTTTCAGCTAGTATATAAATAAATATGAATCACGTTAAGAGTTTGTTTTAAGTCTTTAAGCATTAATACGAAACAGCTAGTCACTGTTATTGGATGTTTAAGCATCTATTTCTGAATATAAACTATTTAAAGAAAACATGCCACATATAAACTATTTTTAGATCACCAATATTCACATTTGTGTTCTATTAATATGTTTCATCTTAGTGCATTAACTCAATTTCAATGCTTAGCTGTTGCAAATCAGAAAAATATTATTTCTTAAAAGTAATATCAAAACATAAAAGGAAACACTTGATTATAAAAAAATAAAAACTTTTAAAACTAATAACGCTACTAAAAATAAATATTTCAGTATTTAAGTATGGAACCCGAATAAATATTGAAAATGGTTACAGAGTACTTTTGATGAGAGCATCGACAACTATTTCCTCGTATTGATATATATTCTTGAGTACAACACAACTCTTCAAAATTAACTTCTGTAATATTGAAAATACTTTAAACGCGTACTTTTTCAAAAAAAGTTATGGATTTGGACAGTAGGACTATTTCGCCATCTAGGTCGTTAATTTATAATTATATTCCGTTGACTGTGATAGAGCTTTTTCCATATACAGACAAAGGTTAACTTTTTACTTATATACAAAATTATTTTATTATTTTTGACAAAAACATTTTGAACGACCCGAATAAATGTTCCGCAATAATTTTTCTAATATTTCTTTCATCTATTTATAGTACATAAAGAAATGGAAAAATCTCCTGTTTACGACAACGTTATTAATGCAGAATTGAGCACTTCTGCCACTGTAGAAAAAAGTTCAATAGAACTCGCCGATGATTTAAGCTTTGCTTCGTCGATGTTGGAAAATCCACTAACTGGTCTAGGTGTTGGTTCTCTGGTTGAAATCTCAGTTGCAGAAGTTTCCGATAATCTTTATGGTGTTATTCGCTGGATAGGTGCTCCTCCAGATTCTAAAAATGTGATGATTGGTGTAGAACTTGAAGACAACCAAGACAATAAGCAGTTGTCAACCACCAACGGATCATTCAATGGAGTTTCGTAAGTATCTGACCTGTACCAATTTGTTATTATTGTTACGTAATTATTGTCAAGATTTAAAATTTTATTGAAAATGATAAAAGAAGTTTTATAATTTGGTAAATTATTCTTAAAGCAAATACTCTGAGCTGTTTTATGTTCTTAAAAGCATCCGAATACACCGATTAAATGAGTTATACCAATAAAGAATGCCGATATCTTTACCTTTGTAAAGAGCGAATATCAAATAAGAGCCAACAAATAGGAAAAAGGGCCGATATTCGTTTTAAATACTTTACTTTTGACCATGATTTTAACATGCCTTGAATACGTAGTGTTCTACTGATTTCAACTTTATATATTGAAGTTGATATTGATAATCGATCTATTTTAATAACCAATACTGATGCCGATCTTGAAATTGATGGAAATTCATATGCCAAACTCGATTAATATACTAATGCCGATATTTATTGCGATTTCTACCGATGCCGATTAGCTTTCTACTGCATGTGAAAAGTAAAAAGCGGATTTTTATGCAGTTGTATATTTTATTTATTTTATTAATTTATTTATTTTATTAATTTATTTATTTTATTAATTTATTTATTTATTTATATGGAAATGGGTGTACAATAAGAAAAGTCTTTTATAGTACATCGAATGAGGTAATTTAGAGTATTAAAAATTTAAAATTTACTTCCAGCTATGTGAATTATAAACAAAATAGAAAAAAGTATGAGGTTAATTACACTGAGCATTATTATTATATTACAAAAATATAACATATTGGCTTATTAGAAAAATTAAAGTGCAATCAAAATGGGGGGAAAAATTAAGATAAATAAAAATGCAAAAGACAGAAGGCAATTGAATGAAATGGAAAGGAAAGTGAAAAATAACAGATAAGTGGAGAAGTAATAGTTCAGAAAATCTGATATTTAATCTATCGAGCGAAAGTAGTTAAGCAGTGCATGTTTTAATCTGACCCTAATAGTAATACTTTTCAAATAGTTGGGTAAAGAGTTCCAAAGTCTTATGGTGCTAATGAAAAAGAACTTACTGCTGTTGAGATAGTTGTGTCTAGGAATAATGAAGTTAACTGATCGTGCAGATTGAAAAAACTGTAACTTATCATATAGATACCCCGAGCATTGAGATTAAATGAGTCTATGTAAAAAGATAATATTTCGCACATATTAATAATGTTCTAAACTGCAGCCAAGAATATCCTTACTTTGTACAGCAATATGGTCAAATCTATGGATTTTATAAACATATCTTGCAGCACTGTTAAAAGCCACTTGAAGCTTATGCTGGGAATGAGAATTCAGTTTACTATAAACGACGTCTGCAAAAGTTATGTGTGGCATTATTAGCTGCATTACCAGCCTTCTTCGAGTTTCAAGCGGGGTAAAGTCAGCAGATACACGTAAATACCGTAAAGTTCCATATATTTTACCTAATGTATGGTTATTGTGGTCAGTGCAAGTGAGTTTAGAATTTATTATAATATCGAGATATTTTAATTTGTTCACAAAATCAATCCAGCTGATCAAATCCTATTATTAAAGACGGAAGAACAACAAAATAAGAATCATTCCTCACAATCGGCAGAACTTTAGATTTTAAAGGATTTTTTTGTAAAGAGTTAGAAACAGCCCACGTATTAAGCAAAGTCTATCAGAATATCATCAGCATATCATCAGTTATATGCAACCCACAGTATGATGTCTACATCGACGCCATAGAATCCGTTCAAAAACAGTTTTTACTTTTTGCTTTACCTCATAGTCGTTGGAACCCCAATATTATGCTTCCAACGTATGAAATACGCCTTAAAATTATTTTACTACCTTCCCTAAGAAGCAGAAGAATGATGCTTAATGTCATGTTTCTGTATAAATTACTTCGTGGCGAGATTAATTCGGAATATCTCATCTCAGCTCTAAATTTTAACATCCCAAGGAGAGGAACTAGACATTTTCTGTTTTTCAAGTTGAGTCAGTGCAGTTCTAATTACGCTCTTCATGAACCTTTACCTCTTCATGAACCTTCAACATGGTTAATTTTTCTGATTCGGTAGATGTCTTAAAACGGAAAATTATATTACATTTAAATAATTAAATCAATTTAACTTCATCCTATTATACCTAACGCAGTTTTATAACAATGTAATATCGGTAATTGAGATTGTTCTGTTTCTCCTTTTTGTCTCGATATTATGTTTTTATGAATCGTTTTTAAAACTTACTTTTAAATTAGTCAATATTTTAATTTTAAATCGAATTGTGATTTACTTGCTCACGTGGTTTCCTGATTTGAAATTAGACTGAACTCACACTATCACCTGGATTGGTGTGCCAGAGTATATCTCTTTTCCACACAAGTTTATGCCTGCATTGGCCCAAATGTATATCCAACTAATTGGGATTTTGATTTGGCGGATATGAGATTTATCTCATTTCCACGTAGGTCCTTGGGTTGGAAAATGGCCGCAAACCAGTTAAAATGAGTTTAGTGTTTTGGATTGTTTTTGAAACCAGGATTGTTTTTCGGGTACCTTAAATTGATAATCACTATAATTTAATTCGATGTTGCTTATTTATATAGAATTAAATATACTTAAATACGCGTTTGTTATATATTAAATTTTTAAATTCCGCTGAAAAGCCAATTAATGCGCTTAGTGGAAAATCTTAATTGCCAATAGGGGGTATATTTAGTACGTAGGTGAATTCTGTCTGTCCCGGCTAATCCGGGCAGGATCAAGAATGTAAATCGTGCATGCGTATAGGTCGGGTATACATATCTTTGGAAGATTCATACCTCCTGGCGAATCAAAAAAAAAAAAAAAAGAAGCGTGAATATGAGCATATTTACAGACGGAAGAAATGGCGTTTAAAAAAATGGAGAAACGAAGGGGGCCAAAAATCGACCCTTGGGGAACACCGGCTGAAATTTTTTGTAAGGATGATTAGTTATTGCCAACTTTTACTCGCTGCATTCTATTTTCTAAGTAGTAAGATAACAGTTTAACGGCACAATCATTAACCTTAAAAAGCTTTTAATTGGACATTATACGTTCAAATACCTTACCAAGAGTAGGAAGAATACTTATGGGTCTAAGTCTTTAGGTTCAGAAGCAGAAGTAGATTTAGCAACTGGTGTCACCGCAGCAACTTTCCATAAGTCAGGGAATCGAGAGCTAGTTATGCAGTGATTAAGTATATGAGTGAGGGGTACTAAGATAAAATTAATTATTAATTTTAGAAATTTAATAGGCATTTCATCAATCCCTACTGCATTAGAACTAATCTTCATTATACAATTAGATACATAAACTTTATTTTATCTGAGCATAAAAAGCGCTTCCGGGTTTATACAGAAATCATTGTAACCAAAAACTATGGGGGTTGGAATTAATTTTAAAGGTTTTTTTCGGTTTTTGAGCATTTATTTAGAAACAACGGTACAATGTATATTATTCAAAGTATTGTCCATCGTTAGCTACAACATTTTCCCATCTTTCTGGCAGCATATGGATTCCGCGCCGGAAGAACGATTCGTCTTTTGAGGCAATCCACGAATCGACCCATTTTTTGGTATCCTCGTAAGAAGTGAAGCGCTGCTCAGCCAAGCCATGCGTCATCGATCTGAATAGGTGGTAGTCGGAAGGGGCTATGTCTGGGCTATAAGGCGGGTGGGGTAGCACATCCCAATTCAGCGCCTCCAACGTTTCCTTGACGGTTCTTGCAACATGTGGCCGTGCGTTGTCATGTTGAAAAACCACTTTGTCGTGTCTTTTGGCATATTCCGGCCGTTTAACCTTTAATGCTCGGCTCAATTGCATCAATTGTTGTTGGCAGCGTTCCCCAGTGATGGTTTCGTTAGGTTTTAGCAGCTCATAGTACACGATACCCTTCTGATCCCACCAAATACACAGCATAAGCTTGGCGCCATGAATATTCGGCTTGGCCCTCGATGTTGATGCATGGCCGGGTGGTCCCCACGATTTTTTTCGCTTAGGATTATCGTAATGGATCCACTTTTCATCGCCAGTGACAATACGATGCAAAAAACTCTTCCTTTTATGCCGTTGAAGCAGTTGTTCGCACATGCAAAATCGCCGTTCAACGTCTCTCGGCTTCAACTGGTACGGCACCCAATTTCCTTGCTTTTGAATCATTCCCATGGCCTTCAAGCGTTTGCCGACCGTTGATAAGTCGACTCCCAATGATTCTGACAATTCTTGAAGGGTTTGACACGGGTCTTCATCGAGCAAAGCCTCCAATTCCTCATCTTCAAACTTTTTCGGCTGGCCCGGACGCTCTTTGTCTTCCGTATCAAAATCACCACTTTTAAACCGACGGAACCAGTACTCACAAGTTTAAATCGATGGAGCATAGTCCCCGTAAGCCTCAGTAAGCGTGCGTTGTGCTTCAACCGCTTTTTTCTTCAAATGGAAGCACAAAAGTAAACCTTCCCGCAAATTGCGTTTTGTTGGAACGAAAGTCGACATGTTCACAGAGAAAAAAATATATGTTGTTTACACTTCAGTGGAATGACACATACTAAAAAATGAAGCTTAGACAATGTGCTTTGAAATGAATATAGTCACAGGTGTGCCCGATGCGATCTATTGATAGTTACGCCATCTCTTAGAAAACCTTTAAAACTAATTCCAACCCCCAATAATTTGATTATCGCAAAAAATGTTTGCATATATTTTGCATAAAGTTTGCATATAGATTGCATATGTTAGAAAAATATATGGAATAATTCAAAAATAGCGACAACTCTATTTTTCAATGTTTTGTGGATTATATGGATTTTTACCTCCAAATTCAATTCTGAAAAAATTTGAGGCCGCTCGCAATTGGTTGAGAAGTTATATTCCTTCATAGTTGGAAAAATGGCCTAAAAATCTTGCTGTTTTTGTCTGTTTTTCAACAATACTAACTTTATGGGTATCAAAAAAAGGTAATGAAAGTATCCATTCCACGAGGTATCAAACATAAAAATACATGCATAACTTTTGAGATATAACTCCTTATATTAAGAATTTGTCTGAAAAACCATTTTACGAAAGCCCCTTTTATGGGTATCAAAACAAGTGCTATATTATTAACTATTCAACGATAAATCATCCATAAAAATCCATTTTAACTTAAGAATTTATAAGACATTCTGCTTGACGTTATTGTCACCAATCAAAAGTGTCCGTACTATCAGTGGATTCTGCTTTAATTTTTTATGCCTCTTACTGGAAATTCACATAAGAACCTTATAAAAAGTAAACTACTACTTTCAAATTAAAATAATTTGGACATTTTCATACATTTCAAATGATAATTTTTTGAAACTTTCACAAATTTTATCTCAAATGGTTAGAGAACGACAGTTTTTGAAAGCGGCATTGGATTTAGGGCAGTGCTCATCAACGCAGGGTTCAAACAACAACAAAGACAGCTTTTCGAGTGCCCAACTTTACACTGAAACAAGAAGTTGTTAAAAGCTCTGGCACCATTTGGTGCAATGAAATATCGTCGGGTGTTGCTTTTTAAATATAATGTTTTATTTTTGTGTTTGATTTTCGCTAGTTTAACATAGAAAAGAGCAAAAAAGGTAAAAGTCTTGAATATAATGCACTAGCTGAACCCGGTGTGCTTCGCTACCCACCTCGTTATCAAATAAAATTAAAAGTATTTATATATTTACAAAAATTTATTTGTTTCATTTTAATTTAATTATCGCAATGCTTCTCCATTTTTTTTGTTGTTAACCAATTAGAATTCAGCACTGAACCGCATGTAATTTGCTTCATGCTCCCCCTTTTTATTTTTAGACCAATCAAAAAGCAGCAATTACACAATCAGCTGTTTTGCAGACAGTTGTCGGAGAAAGATAATGGGACTACCCCACTATTTTAGTTAATATGTATTTTAAATTTGAGGTAAAGCCGTTAATAAACGTAGTAAAAAAGTAGGTGCAGAAGTGTGCATGGTCGAAAAATATTATCATGTAATAAGTATTCCTGGGTCAAAGCTGCACGCTGTGAAAATTTAAGATCGGTGAACAGGTCCAGCCTCCAATATATCGCAAACAAAGGGGCGTGCTCCGCCTACTTTTCTTTTGGTACGTATTTCTATTCATGCTAATACCATATACAGCAAATACTGCCGCCGTTGGTCAAAAAATGCCCAAGATATGACGATTTTAAATTTTGGGTTATATGGACGAGGCCACGCCCCTTTGTCCACCCACAACTTTATATAGTCAAGAATTTATTATTTCGTAAGAATATCCTATTGTGAAAATTTAATGACGATCGGTCCAGTAGTTAAGACTACATTACGATTTTTAATTTTCCTAAAAATGGGCGTGGCCCCACCCGCTTTTTTCCTGGTACGTATTCCTAATAATACCAATACCATATGTACCAAATATCATCGACGTAGTGTAACGAACCTCTGGTTGTTACCTTCAGGCTGAGGTATGCTCAGCGGGTTCCAAGGTTCTTTTACAAGAAATAACACTTTGCTTTTATGTTCGATTTAAAAGATTATTTTTATTATTTTTTTGTTTTATTATCGATGTACAATTTTTATTTTTCACTGTTCCCTGTCTGCCTGTTTTCTCAGCTTCCCGTCGTTGTCCCTCGTTGTGTTGTCGCTGCTACACTCAACAGACGGGCCTACAAGCCTCGGAGCTGTTGCGGGATGAATATTTAGAGTGCGCGGGCTTACAAGCCCTGGACTTTGCACTCTTTTGTTGGAGCAGGAGGGCTTACAAGCCGCTGACACTGCTAAAAAAAAGGTTTAGAAATGTGTGGGCCTACAAGCCACCGACGCTATTTCTCTGCTTGTCTGCAGGTGGGCCTACAAGCCACCGACGCTGCTGATGCGGATGTAAACAGGTGGGCCTACAAGCCACCGACTCTGTCTTACGCGTTGCTGCGTACACTGGGTTCACTGTTCACTGGCTTCGCTGGCTCACTGTTCACTGGGCTCACTGTTCACTGGGTTCACTGTTCACTGGGTTCACTGTTCGCTGTAGCTGACTTTAGTTGTCTGCTCACGCTCGTATCACGATTGATTGTCCAGATCTCTGCGCTTGTTGCTTTTTTAGCATTCTTCCCTTGGATCCTGTTCTTCGACGTGCGGCTTAGTTCGTCAACAACATCCCGTAACATTCATTTGTTGTTGTTGTTGTCCCTTGTCTTTAGCTCGGCAACAAGCACCTTGCTCGAAAACAACATACCGCAAGCTATCCATTTTGTTGTTGCTTTTATGCCCTTAGCTCGAAAACAAAATCTCGCAGCCAAGTCGTGCCATCCCGGTTACGGTGAACCTGTTCTACAACAACATAAGAGGGAAGAGACAGACATGATAATTTTAATTCAATTTGTTATATATTTTTTTGTTTTCATGTTTAATTATGTACAAATAAAAAAAAATATATAAAATTTCGTGTGTGGTGGTGTTTAGCGCGTGCACACTCCGGCGCTGTGACGGATAATTTCAACGCCGTTGAAATTTGGCGTCACACTCCCTCTCTACTCTGGCGAGGCAGCGGATCCTCACCTCACCGCGTCTGCCGATTTTTATTCGGTAGCGCAACCCGTTGACGGTGCGTATCGAGTTGCGCACCTCACCTGGACGTCTTCCTGCCAACATTGCCTGTACCGCGTTGGTGATGGCTACCGGGTAGTGCTCGTCCTCTTCGTCACTACTGTCTATGTGTAGCGCCTCACTCCTGTTGGAACTACTGCCGCTGCTTCTGTTGTTGTTGCCGTGGTAGCTGTTGGTGTTATCTTCGTTGTTGTTGTAGCTGTTGTGGATGTTATTATCGTTGTTGTAGTTGTTGTTGTTGTAATTATCACTATTGTTGTCGTTGTTGTGGATGTTATTATCGTTGCTGTAGCTATTGTTGTTGTAATTATCACTGTTGTTGTCGTTGTTGTGGCTGTTATTATCGTTGTTGTAGCTATTGTTGTTGTAATACTGTTGTTGTCGTTGTTGTGGCGGTTGTCGTTGTTGTAATCTTCGTTGTTGCTATTGTTGTAATTGTTATTCTCGTTGTTGGTGACGTCGTTGTAGTTGTTACCGTAGTTGGTGTTGATGTTGTAGTAGCTGATGTCGCTGTCTGTCCACTCTATGGCTGGTGGTGGTGATGGTGGTAGCTCCACAATTGGCTCCCTTTCCTCCTCGCTGGCCCAGACCTCCTGCAGGAAAGTCGCCGTAATCCGAACCACCTTCATACGGTAGCCCGGCCACCTCTCTATTTCTTCTTCGACACGCAAGTCGAAATGGCCATCAGGTCGGTGCCACTCTTCCTCTTCTTCACCCTCTTCTCCTTCTGATGCCCAGGAGGGTGCCGGTGGCGCTTCCTTCTCGCTCTGCTCGTCTGGTAGCGTGTCGACCTCGTCGTCCGACACCTCCATGCCTGCCTCTGAGAGCAGTTGCCCGATGGACTCCTCCTCGGTCTCGCTGTCGCTGATCTCGATGATCGGTATATCCATGTTCATCATTTCTGTGAATTTCAATTAAAGTATTTATATATTTAACTGTGAATTTACGTTGGCTCGTGATTGTTGCTTACGTTACGTGTTTTTTTTTTCTATGTATACCCTTAGTGATGTTAAATTGTGTTGTTTTAAACTTAAGTTGTTGTTATTATACCTTTCAGTTCGCGTTTATTACTTTTATGTTTATAACACCGCGTGTTCAAAGATCGAATGATCTTTACTGCCGATGTTTTTTCCCTTTTGACCTCCTGTCCGGTCCGTTCATCTTCTGCTCCTGTGTCATAATTCCCTACATGAACGTACCCTTGACCCTTGGCATGGCACCACTTTGTTTTGGGATTTTTTTGTATCCCCTGGTATAATTTGGCAGCACTGGTTTCCGCCATTTGCAGCGTTTGACATTTCCTCTTAGTCTCGTTGTTTGTTTATTACATTTTGTGCATGCGTAGACATGTTTGTTTTTGCCGGCTTGCTGCAGACACTAAAATTAACAGGAAAATAAAAGGTTTGTTAGCGAATAATTAAATTACTTCAATCTTTTCATTTCTACGAAATGTTTTCTAGAGTGGACAGTTTAATTTCAGAATCGTTGGTATTTGTGCGAGTTTCAACGTGCTTTCGCTGCGGTGCTCTAAATTTAGTAAAATATGGGAAAAACAAACCAGGTAAGTTACATGTTAATAAACTTAATCCACTTTATTGTGCGTTTTATTAATATTTCCAAATGTTAATTTCAGTGTCGCTGGCGATTGTTCATGTGCAGGCGGTGCCTGCTGGAGTTACAGCTGGAGCACCTCGCTTGCATTTGTCTTGGTGTCATTCTCGTAGCATTTTGTCTTGCTACGAATTTGGTCCGCCGCTCCGGATTGTCGCAGGTAAGCACACAGTGTGTATTTTTTCTTTAATTTTTTCCTGAGTAATTGTAATTCCCTTAATGTATTCTCGTTTAGCTTAACTCACTGGAATCCTATTTGACGTGATAGCGATGCCACTGAAGCATTACTTAGGATGACTGCTGCCAGTGCCCGGGATTCGCAACATCTGATCAGCTTGCTGCATTCGATCCAAGGATTACTTGTGCTTCCTTTTCCTAAATTTGTGCAGTTTTAATCCTGTTCTTTGTTGTGATTAATTTATAGCGCTATGGTCCGAAATATAAAGGACCTATTCTAGACGCCGAACGGCGCCGTTCTCTCGTTTTATTTGTCTCGTTTTGGCGTATCGGTGATTTAGCATACGGTGGGCCATGCTTGGAATCCGATGGTGGGGCTCCAAGCTTGTCCTTCGCGTTTTGCGGCAGCGTTTCGGGTGCCGAACCTTTCCAAGTTGCAGCGCAGCGGCGCTGCCTGTGGATGCGCAGCGGGCGCTATCCCTGTGGATATGTCCTTTTAGGTAAGAAAAATGAAATTTTTCAATTTCAACACGCAGCGACGTCGCCGAGGCATTGGAGTCGTCGCATGGAATCCTTTGTTCCATGTGCGGCTCCTCTGTTGCATCACTGATGCTCTGCTGCTACCGCGCTGCATCTCGCGTCGCTGCCGTGCTGCGTGTACCAGTGAGGCTGCGACGTCTGCGCAGTTTGCCTCAGTGCGGCTGCGACGTCGGCGCAGTTATTACAGGTGATGCGGTGATGTCTGGTGGCGCGTGTGTTGGTCTAGGTCGACGCGGGTGATGCGGCGACGTCTTGCTTTGCGCTGTCTAGCTGTTGATGCACGTTTCGCTGCACGCGCTTCATGTTTCCAATGTTACTCTTAATTTTTTTTTTAAACCCATTGCTTTGGTGGCTGTGTTCACGCAGCCCTATTAAATTTTGTTACTCATTAGATTGCTTCGACAATCGCGTGTGGGTTGCTACATTTAGCCTCAGTTTTTAATGTGGGTGTCGCCACATTCACATTCCAGGTTTTCCCGTGTGGGTGTCGCCACGTTTAGTCTCAGTTTTTCGTGTGGTTGATGCCACAGGTTCCAGTTGGTAATGCAGGTGGTGCTGCGCATAAAATCTCAGTTTTTGTGTGGGTGTCGCCACAGGTCTCAGTTTTTTATGTGGTTGATGCCACAGGTTCCAGTTGATAACGCAGGTGGTGCTGCGCATAAAATCTCAGTTTTTTGTGTGGGTGTCGCCACAGGTCTCAGTTTTTTATGTGGTTGATGCCACAGGTTCCAGTTGATAACGCAGGTGGTGCTGCGCATAAAATCTCAGTTTTTTGTGTGGGTGTCGCCACAGGTCTCATTTTTTATGTGGTTGATGCCACAGGTCCCAGTTGTTAACGCAGGTGGTGCTGCGCATAAAATCTCACGTCACACTTGGTCGTCAGTCTGAAATAGTTTCAGTTGACTGACGTGTGCAGTTTTCGTTCGGGTTTCACCTTGGCGCTTAACGCGCACTATCCAGTACCCGCACATTTTTAAATGTTCGACTCGTGAATTGAGCGCCATTGTCCGTTACAAGGACCTTTGGGACGCCAAATCGTGCTAAAATACGCTCTCGAAACGCGCGTTGGAGGTGATCGCTAGTTGCCTTGCGTAGCGGAATCACTTCAGTCCATTTCGAGAACTTGTCGAAGAATACCAGGAGTATTGTGTTGCCATGCTTAGATCGGGGTAGTGGCCCTACGAAGTCAGCGCACAAGCTTGACCATGGCTCGTCCGCGATTTGGGTAAGCATCTTACCAGCGGGACTCTGTTGGCTTGGCTTGTAGCGTTGGCACGATTCGCAGCGACGCACATAGCGGCCGATATCACGGAACATACCCGGCCAATAGTATCTATTGGCGACTCTTGCAACCGTTTTTCGTATAACTAGATGGCCAGCGCACGGGCTATCGTGGTTCTCTTTGAGTACTCTTTCTCTGGAGTAGGTGGGTACACAAAGTTTCCATGGAACACAATCTTCATCACTCGCTTGACTTGCTATGTGGCGATACATTTGCCCATCCTCTAGCACATAATCTGGGAACTTCTCGGGATTATCCAAAACTTATTGCATCTTCTTACGTATCCATTTGCATGTTTCCTCTTCCGTCTCATTCATATCTGTTTTCCGCAACGTCTCTAATGGCTGTCGCGATAAGGCGTCGGCGACTACGTTGAGTTTTCCTTTGCGATACTGGATATCAAAAGTATGTTGCTGCAGTTCCAACGCCCATCTGGCGATACGACCTGAGGGACTCTCTATTGAGTTCAACCATTTCAACGACAAATGGTCCGTTATCACCGTGAATTTATAGCCCTCGAGATAGGGCCGCATCTTTCGGATTGCCCACACTATCGCGAGGCATTCTTTCTCTGTTGGTGAGTAGTTACATTCTGCCTTGTTTAGGTGTCGACTAGCGTATGCAATCACCCTTTCCTCGTCTCCTTGGCCTTGCGTTAGAACGGCTCCGAGACCAAAGTCACTTGCATCGGTTTGCAGCGTGAACTTCTCATCAAAGTTCGGGCATGCTAGGACTGGCGCCTCTGTCAGCTTTCTCTTGAGTGTCTCGAACGCTTCCTGCTGGCTCTCACCCCACTTCCAGTGCTTTCCTTTTCCTAACAGTGTTGTAAGTGGGTGGACTATGGTCGAAAACTCGGGAACAAAACGTCGATACCATGAAGCTATTCCCAGAACTCTTCGTAACTCCTTCGTATTGGTGGGAGGCTTCAATTCTTTAATGGCCGATACCTTCTCGGGGTCCGTGTGTATTCCTTGGTTGCTCACTACATGCCCCAGGTACTTGGTTTCTTGTTTGAAGAATTCGCATTTTTCCGTGTTTATCTTCAAATTCGCTGCTCGTAGTCTTCGGAACACTTCTTTCAAATTCTGCATATGTTGTTCAAATGAGCTCCCAGTGACAATAATATCGTCTAAGTACGCGAACGCATGTGGTTCCATTTCGGGACCAATCACCTGGTCTAACGCTCGCTGGAAGGTTGCCGGTGCTGAATGAAGTCCGAAAGGCATCACTCACCATTGGAAAAGCCCGCGACCGGGTACCGTAAATGCTGTATATTGCTTACTGTCTTTATCCATCGGAATCTGCCAATAACCATTCTTGAGATCGAGGCTGCTTATATATTTTGCATCACGCAACCGATCTAATATGTGGTGAATTCTTGGTATCGGGTAAGCGTCCGGAATGGATTTTGCATTCAATTGCCGGTAGTCCACGCATAGTCGCCATTTTCCCGTTTTCTTCTTTACCAGCACTATCGGAGCACTATGAGGGCTGTATGAGGGCTCAATGCAGCCTTTTGCTATCAATTCATCGATTTCTTGGTTTATTATCGCTTGCATTGCGGGGTTTTTGGGAAAGTATCTTTGTTTAATCGGTCTATCATCCTGCATAACAATTTTATGTGTGGTGATGTTGGACAGACCCTTTAGTTTTTCAAACTCATCTAGTTCTTTCTCCAAGAAACTCTCTATTAACTCCGCCTCCGTTGCTTCTTCTTCTCGCACCACCGTGCATAATGGGGAATCGCTAGCACCTGTTGTCGCCTCGTTATTTTTCAACGTGATGGTGTGGCCACCACATGAAAAGGTTGCCTGAATTTTAAGTAGAAAGTCCATTCCCAAAATAACATCGTCTACTACATTCGGTAGGACGAGTAACGGAATACTGCAGCTATCATCTCCCAACTTTATATCCAGCACCAGTGCCTCGCGCACGGTTCGTACAGAACTGTCCGCCATACGTACGATGATATTTTCCTCTCTTTTCTCTGCCACGTGTGCCATTTTCTCTGCTAGTTTTTCACTTATGAAACTCCTGGTTGCCCCTGTATCCACAGTGGCCTCTACAACTTCTTCTCCTAGGGAAATATTTGCAAAAATGTGCGTCTTGTCGTGCTGCAGACTTTCTACGGGATGCGAGGGACCGTGACTGCGTTCCCCGATAGGCCTCGCCTCTTTCGGGTGTTCCGTCCGTTTCCCGACTGCCGACGACAGCAGTCATTTGTCCGTAGGCCACGCTTTCCACACTCCCAGCAGAACATTACCCATGGGTTCCGACATTCATACCGCCGTTGACCATCTCTGCCACATCGTCTACATGCCGTCTGGGGGTTTATAGGTGTCTCCGGCGCGTGCGTGACCATGCGATGACGTTCTTCTCTCAGCCGCGGGGCCGGTGCTGTTCGTGTCGATACTGTATCCGCATGGATGCACTCAAAGTCTTCGGCCAACGCTATGAGCTCCTCAAGGCTCACAAAATCCTTCCTCTTAATATAAAGTTGGTACTCTTGCCGACTATTACGGAAGGTTCTTTCGATTCTTTGGCCTTCGTCGTAGTTTGAATGTCGCATTAAATTCTGCAACGCCAAAACATAATCCTTGAAAGATTCTCCAGCGCGCTGATGTCTTTGCCTGATATCATCCTCTAACCTCTCGAAATATCTTGCCATAAATTTAAAATTATGGAGGAGGCTTACAATTCTCCAAAACGTAAACGTTCAAACAAAAATCTTCGTAGTTCAGCAAAACTACTGATATAGCCATGCCGTCACCCAATAATAATAATACTGTTCTACCTTCTACTTTAACTGTTTTCCCTAATGTGAACATACAGATTGAAGATCAATCAATTGGTGCTGTCAATACTGATCAAATTACTGATAATATCGCACCAACTAAGGTCGCTGCGTCAGCTGATCAGATTTCTCTTTCTGTTGAAGCAATACCAATCATAGAGGAAAATGCTGATTCTCCTCGCGTTTCTGCCACAAAAAAAACTTACGCTGAAACTTGTATTTCCTCAAATGTGGTCCCTGCACCTTCTCAGATTACTCCGGTTTCTACAGGAGCGATACCGAAACAAGTATCGAACAGCAGTATCAAAGCCCCTGTTCATAAAGAACTTGTGATTATTGAGCCTGCAAAATCTATATTTGTTTCTCGTTTTGCAGCTGATACATCCGGTGAAGACGTGTTATTCTATATAAACTCTAAGCTGAATGTTGTAAATAAAAATATCTCTGTTTACAAATTCAATTTTTCATACGAGCGAATTACGTCCTCTTTTAAAATATCTTTGCCTGGTGATCTTTTTCACAAGGTATTGGATCAAAAGTTTTGGCCTGACAATACGATGGTGCATGAATTTATTTCTAGACCTCGGCCTACAACTTCCTTGGCTACTTTTTCGGTTTTTAACAAGAATCAAAAAAACTAGATTGTTGCTTTCAGTTCCTTATCCATTACCAAAACGTTCGTGGCATTAACACAAAACTAAATAATTTATTAATTTTGAGTCACAACCTTCACTTTAATATAATAGCTTTTAGTGAGACTTGGCTGAAACCTAACACTCTAAATACTGAAATTCTGTGCAACAAATTTAACATATACCGCAAAGATAGAAACTCCATTCCTGGTATTTGCTCTAAAGGTGGGGGTGTGTTGATTGCAGTCAAAGCGACACATTTCTCTGAAAAGTTATTAATTCCAGAATCCTTGGACATTGAATTCTGTTGTGTTCATGTTAAGTTTGGTTCCTTGAGCCTTTTTATTACATGCTCATATATTCCTCCCCTTTCTACCTTAGAAGTTTATAGCAAACATTTGGCTTCTATTAGTAAAGTTTGCTCAAAACTACAATCAAATGATCATATTTTAATAACTGGAGATTTTAACCTGCCAAACGTTTCTTGGAACTGCTGTTCTGAAATTCCTGAAATATTTTTACCTTCGTCTGAAAGTTCATCCGATAATTACTTTTTAAACGAGCTCTCAATCCAAGGGCTATTCCAACTTAACTGCATTTTTAACAAAAATAATCGTTTGCTTGATCTGGTGTTTTTTGATGACAGCAATATCGCTTCTGTGTCTAAATCAGATCCTCTGGTTACACCCGAAGATTCTCATCATCCAACATTAGAAATTATTTTAAATTTTCCAAAACCATCTGCGCAGTATTCTGATTCTCAACCACCTATTGAGTTTAACTTTAAAAAAACAAACTACGTGATTTTGAAGAATAACTTGTCTAATATAAACTGGAATTCTATTCTAAATATTAATACAAATAGTTTATCTTCTCAGAGTCTTGATGATGCGGTATATGCGTTTAATAGAACGCTCAATGATTGTTTTCTTAAAGCTGTTCCGCAAAGGAAAGCCTCCTTGACATCGGGTCCGGTATGGTATACAAATGAATTAAGAAAAATGAGGAATTTGAAATCTAAATACTATAAAAAATATCAAAAAACACATAACATATGTGATTTTGGATGCTATACCTCGATTAAATACAGTTATCAACAGTTATGCAAACAATCCTATAATACCTACTTAACAAAAGTAAAATTAAACATCAAATCTGATGCTAAATCCTTCTGGAACTTTGTTAACACAAAACGCAAGATTGGTTCCTATCCTTCTTTTATGAAGTATAATTCGGTTGAGTCTGATAATGATAATAGTATTTGCAATCTTTTTGCTGACTTTTTCAAGTCGACTTATTCATCATCGTCCTATGATTATTTAAGTTATCCTTTCAATATTCAATCTGGGGATATATATTTCCCAATAATTGACACTAACACAGTCTTATCATTTTTAAAAAATATTAAAACATCATATAAAAGTGGTCCTGATAACATACCTTCGTGTATATTAAAATACTGCTGTGAAGAATTAGTAACTCCAATCTCTTTACTATTTACTTCATCATTAAAATCCTGCTATTTTCCTGCAGCCTGGAAGCATTCATTTATCATTCCGCTGCATAAATCCGGAAATAGGTCTTTAATTGATAACTACCGTGGCATCGCAAAATTGAGCGCTTTGCCTAAACTTTTAGAGGCAATTGTTACATCACGACTATCGCATAGCATTAAATCTTTAATGTCTCCTTTCCAACATGGATTCCTTTCTGGAAAATCCACTGTTACTAACCTTCTCGAATTTACATCAAAAACTATAGAAAACTTTGGAAAAGGCATGCAGACTGATGTCATTTACACGGATTTTAGCAAAGCTTTTGACGTTGTAAATCACAAACTACTGATCTTAAAATTACATCTTGTTGGATTTCCTATACCGTTGGTAAAGTGGATTGAATCTTACTTAAGCAATAGAACACAATCTGTTCTTTTTAAGCTCAAGAAATCACACGAGTTTCCTGTTACTTCAGGAGTACCTCAAGGAAGTCATTTTGGGCCTCTTCTGTTTCTACTTTTTATAAACGATTTGCCATCTGTTATAATGCATTCCAGCATCTTAATGTTTGCTGACGACGTCAAACTCTTCCTTTCTTTTAAAAATGATAATGACGCTGTATTTTTGCAAGCCGACATAGATCATCTTCATAACTGGTGCAAAACGAACCGTATGAACCTCAACATGAAGAAATGCAAGCATATGTCTTTCTCGCGCAAACCACCAATTAAATGTACCTTCAAAATTTGTGGTTATCCATTGGAGTCCTTAGATAGCTTCAATGATCTTGGAGTTACAATGGATCCTAAACTACGCTTTAATATTCATGTAAATAAAATAATAAATAGAGCAAATAGTACTTTAGGATTTATTAAACGTTGGGCAAAAGAGTTTAATGATCCTTTCATAACGAAAACCTTATTCACTTCCCTAGTGCGGCCTATCTTAGAATACGCTTCAGTTGTTTGGTGCCCAAGATACGGTTGTTACATAGACGACATTGAATCAGTGCAGAAACAATTTCTTTTGTTTTGCTTAAGCTATCTTTATTGTAATACTGATTTTCACTTACCACCTTATGAATATCGGTTACAACTCTTAAATCTTCCTTCTTTAAAAAATCGGAGAATTATGATAAATGCTTGTTGGATTATAAAACTTTTACATGGCTATGTAAACAGTCCATATTTATTGAGTAAAATATATTTTAATATTCCTCTTCGTCCTAGAAGATCTTTTGAGTTACTCCACATGAACTTTTGTAGAACTAATTATTTGCAAAATGAATCTCTTAGAAGCGCTTGCGGTGATTTTAATTTTGTATCTGATGTTATATCCTTAAGTGAATCCATGGACTCAATCAAACATAAAATTATAGATTACCTGCAGTACCGTCGTCTGGTGATTTGTAAACACATTAATATAACAATCTAAATGGACCTAAGCGTAAGATGGAAAATTTTGGTGTATAATATATCTAAATAATCTGAATGGACCTAAACCTGGGATCTTCAATTGCCTCATATCTTCAAGATGGTTGTGACAACATTTGTTGACGGTACCGTGGTGTCTTGGTGTCTTTTTACCTCTTGAAACACTACGTTAGATCGATTTGTAATATATTAATATGAGTGGCCGATAAGACCTAGTTTGTCTTGGTGCCTGCGTTCGCAACTGGTTTTCTTTATTTTATGAAAATTGGTTTGGTGAAGTTGGCCTAGTTTGTCGAGTAACCACCCTGTCAAGCCAGGATTTCACCGGCTTCAGGGAGACAGAACGATATATATTATATATATACCTATTGGAGTGGTGTTTTATTGGGTATGAGACCTTGTTTGTCACACGACTCCGCCGTATACAAAAATTGTTGCTAACTTGACCTTGTTTGTCTTGAAAACGCAACCCTGCTATGCTGTCTGATTTTATCGATTTTGACTTAACTTTTTTTCTATTATTTTTTATACTTTTATAAAATTATATACTTTAAGCAATTTACTAAAACTTTTTAGTTTGTTAATAATACATTATTTCATTCAAAATCATACTTTATATTTTTGAATTGTATTAAATATCTTATTTTATAATTTTAAATTTGCTATAAAACCTGTTAAGGTTTAGCAATAAAGTAAATAAATAAATAAATAAATATGGCGATTTAAATTTTTGGTTATATGGGCGGTGCCACGCCCCTATGTCTAATAAAACTTTATATAGCCTATTATTCCTTCCAGAGTCATAGTAACATACTATGACAGTTTCAGGAAGATCGGTCAAAGGGTTTGGCCTCTTATAAAGCACAAACAAACAGACAGACAGACATTCATTTTTATATAAATATACCATATTGAAAGCAGATTAATTATAATTAAAGTAAAATGGGGCGAAAAAGGGGGATTTGGTAATAAAAAATCTATGGCTACCTTATCTGTAGATAAAAAGTATATAAAACTTTAGGTAAATACATATTACAAAAAAAGTATTTTGTATAGCAAACATTGTTAGTGGTATAAGTAAGTATCTGAATTAAAAAAGGGGGCGGTGAAGTGGGCGTGGTTCATAGTAATATGGCGACGTTAACAGTATTAAGAGCAATATACTACCAAATAAAAAATAATCCGTTGGAAGGAACAAATTTGTACAGAGAACAAAAAGTTTAAAACTTAAATTTGGCGTGAAAGGGGGCGTGGCGTAAGAAATGTTTATTTCTACCTCGCCTGGAGTATAATGTGTATACAATTTGAAGTAAATATGTTAAAAACTATATGGGAGCAATTACATAATTTTAAAAAAGTGGGCGTAAAAGTGGGCGTAAAAGTGGGCGTAAAAGTGGGCGTGGTCGAAAAAAGTACCCTATTAATCATGCCAGAGTCCCAGTTAAATGCTGTGAAAATTTCAGGAAGATCGTTCCAGAGGTTTGGTCTCCTATAAGGTACAAACAAACAAACAAACAAACAAACAAATAAACAAACACACATTCCATTTTATATATATAGATTAATGTTTTCTTATATCTATAAAACACAATATATTTGTGTTCTAATTTTTTTATTAAAATTTTAATGTTTTACATTGTTTTGTTTTAATTGTACTGACATATTTGGATTAGAAACATTGTAAAATATTTACGTACATTCATAAATAAGGCAGCGAGCAACACCCTTGCCGCATGAACACTCGAAGCATACTGTGAAGATGGTGTCTATGTTGCAGAATAAGATTTCTGTAATTTGCCGTAATAATTTTCTGAAATAAGACGGTAGAAATAAATTAACTTATATGCTTTAAATAAAAACTCATCTTAACTTTATTTTCAAAAAGTGCTGATTTTTAAATGAAAAACACCAGTATTAATTATGTTAAAATTCAAACATCGTCTCTTAAACTCCTCTCCACTATTTCATTTTATATTCTTCAATTAATTTTTATTGTTTGAGCATGTTGTTTGTTTGTAGAGGAGCTTTGTACACTAGTATTTTTATTGGCGAGGCTTAATTTTCTTTCAATGCAATATATTTTTCTTTAAACATATTAATATCGATATTTTTAAATACCAAATCTTTATCATCTAAATAAACAATGTAGTTTTAAAACAACTCATCTCATCTCATCGATCTTCTAAATAAACAATGTAGTTTTAAAACAACTCATCTAGGCGCGAAGGGTCATCGCTACACGCTATGCGCAAATTATTATTATTTATATTCATTACAAGCTTGCATTTTTCTTTTATATTCAATTTTATTTTCATCATCTTTCTCACGTCGTTAAAGGATTCCCACATATAGAGGTGATTAATCTCCTTATGAGATATGCTATTCCTAGTAACATGTTTCTGATCTTCGGTACCTTTACTTACATCACTCGCTTGATTATTAATATCGTTATTGCTCCTATTATCTACGTAATTTATATTATTTTGTTTAATTTACGAAGTGAAATAACTTCCTCGATCTCAAATGAAATTCAATCGATGATTAGAAATATCAATTTGAATAATAATTTTTTTCAAAATCAACTTCAGAATAATTCAGTTAATGGTCCCAGCGATGGCTTTCGCCCAGCTACTCATGTCTTCGAATGTTGCCTATCCTGTCAACATATCTAATGAGAGAATTGCTTCCACCATCAATAATTGGCATGTTAAGTTCAATGGATCTTCTTATGACAATTTCGATCTTCTTTGCCAATATGCTCATTCTCTTTTCGATGGCAAAGCTAAACAGTGGTTCTGGCGATTTCATCGATAGACTGACAACCTCAATTGGTCGAATCTTTGTGACCAAAGATGATATCAGAAATAGAAAGCAAAAGAATTCTGAATCTTTTGATGAATTTTTAGGTTAAATTATGACTCTTTTTGATAAGCTTAAATTAGAAGATTTGCGAAGAGAAGTTAGAAGCACAAAAAGTTTATGAAAGATATCCATTCACGTCAATTTTCTAAGCCGAAACAAATTTTTGAAATTAGCGATGATGAAGTTGAGGATGAACCCAACGCTAACATAGCTACAGATATTAATGCGATATAGCAAAAATCTATTAAATGTTATACCAAATTGGTCATGGATACCAAAGTTGTCTTAGGCCCAGACGAGTTTTCTGCTATGGTTGTGGTGCTTTAAATACGTACAGGCCTTCTTATCCCAAGTGCATTAGTAATTCGAAAACTTGAAGCTGGATGTTCGTCGGGGAATAGCGGACATCCTCCTCAGAGTTTTCGGATCTCATGTTTCAATCGTTACCTAATTCCACTGATTTACCAATTCATTCACTTCTCAGACCATATCACTTACGAATGAATCGCTGAATATGACAAATGTCGAGCAAAAATTTTTAATTCAAACGCGATTATCAAATCTCCCAAACGTAACACTTGACGAATACGGAATTATTGGCGAAATTTAAAATGTTTCAAAAGGTATGTATTGTCAGCGGTGGGATGAGATAAAGTCCACGGACATTATGTCTACTTCGCAAACGGACATAATGTCCATGGACCTTATGGAGTTTTCAGACTGGAAAACTGCGCGATTTTTAATACAAATCCAACTATGTTAGCAATAAAATCCAAGAATGTCTGCAGAGCATGATTGTTAATAAAACTATAACAGACAATAAAATATGCAACCAGTGGTTCAACTCGAATTTGTTCAGATTAAAACAAAATAAAACTCGGTCGTATAGTATCGCGGTGTGGTCAAACTCAGAAATAAACTGAGAAAGTTACAAGCGGTGTAGAAATGAATACTCTAACGAATTGTCATTAGCTAAAACAACTATATAAGTAAGAAAATTTAACAAGCATCCGACCAAAAATCTATGTGGAAAACAATTAAAGAGTTCGTGTTAAATGAAGAGAAAACTACAATAGAAAAAATAAATTTAAATAGGGTGATAATTACAAACAAACTTGAAATAGCCAATAAAATAGAATATATTTTTTTGTGAAGCGTGTCGAAGAAATAATTAAAAATATACCAATATTAAGATAAAATAATCTGGTGCAAAGTGTCAATATAAATTTTAAATTTGAATTAATAAATCTTCAGAAATTGCGAACTGTCCTTCAAAATATGAACACTAAAAGAGGTTTTAATTTTCTGTCAACGAAAATTATTTTATCAGCATTCGATTTAATTGGTCCAAGTTTCATAGTGTCACGATCCACCTTACCGTCATAAAAGCTGGGATAGCAAAGCGGCTGTGTGGGGTCGTTTCAAAATTAATTATTATCTTTGAGACACTAAATCAGTCGATTTTTATGTTTTCAATCAATCGTTACTTTACTACAGAGTTTTAAGTTGACAATAATTTATAAAATTCTACTTATTTAAAACCTAAATAACTGTCAATGGTTTTATGCAGTTTCAGTAAATCAAGAAAAGTTACGGTAGTCCAAAAATATACGAAATCTTTTCGAGAATAATTAATTAAGCAATATTGTTTTATGATTTAATTAGATAGATGTATGACTTTAATTTAATTTAGTGATGGCTGATTCGCCGGGAAAATTATATATTTAATAATAATGGAAATAATAAAATATGTCACCAAGTCCGATATAGTGGGAAGGATGTGATGGTTTGCTAAGCGGTTGAGGTGCGTTGAAGTGCGTTGCTTTGCTGTTGGTGTAGTGACTCCTGTGATGTGTCGTATAGGCGCGGTACAGCGATTGTTTGCTTATGTTAGGTTTTAAACTCTAGTGAGCTAGCCGAAATGTGGGATAGTTGGTACCTCGTCTGCTGGCCCAAAACAAACAAAGATTTAGGATTTCTCAGGAATGTAGGAGTCCTGCGAAGGATAAGGGTAAGGTTGGGTTTCTCACACACACGGTTTCACTGCACTTTTATTCACTATTTTATTTATCAAACCAATCACTGCACCACCTTACGCTTACGTCTGGAGATCGTGCTCTGGGTTATTCTTCTTCGACTCTTGGTTGACTCTTGCGCGAGTCCTTGGACACAGTGCTATACTATAGCACTGTTCGATGTCCTAGTAATTTCTTCGAGGTCCTTGTTGCTTCTTGGGATATATCGATGTCCTTGCACCTTGTCCCTCGATGGCAGTTGACAGCAATTGTCCTTGATGCGTTCTTCTAACCTTATTGGCTGCTATCGCTGCTTAGTTGTTCAGACTCACACTGGAAGACTATCCTACTGCCCTAACTAACACGAAATTTAAAGCACTTTATAGTTCGACTACTTGCACGAGAATCCCTTTCTGAGTCCGTGTTCGGCCTTTTATAGGGCTCAGCTGGATGTTGATAGCTGGTCTGCTTCGCTTATTAGTCTGGCCGAACGTGTTTGTGTATTTTTCAGCCTTGTAGCGTTCTCTGGCAACATATGGCTGAATTTGTTGCTCGATGTTTCTGATGTTGTCTTTTCGCAACATTGCTGTTGAGCATCCAACCGACTCTGTTGTTGCTCTGTTAATCGTGTGCTCGATGATTGTCTTCACCTCCTTTTCTTGTCAACATGTTTGTTGGTGTTGCTTCAACATGTTGTTGTGTCTCTCGTGGTGTTTAATCTGTTGTCGGGTACTGGCGAACTTCTCGGTTGCATCATGCTGCAATTGAGCGCCGCTCAGGATCGCTCGTGTCTACATCATGTTGCTATGTTGCTCGAGTGTTCGCTATTCAATTTTATACCGCCTCTCTAGGTTCGTTGATTGCGTTGGCGTGGAATTGAGCGCCGCTCATGTTGAATCGTAAATTACGTGGTCGTGGAATTGAGCGCCGCTCATGTTGAATCGACATTTTGTGTTGTCGTGAAATTGAGCGCCGCTCATGCTGAATAGTAATTCGTGTTGTCGTGTAGTTGAGCGCCTCTCATATTTAATTGTTCTGCACGTCGTCGTGGAATTGAGCGTCGCTCATGTTGAATCGTCATTTTGGTGTTGTCGCGAAATTGAGCGCCTCTCCTGTGTTGGATAGTTCCGTTCTTCTTAGTGGAATTTTATTATAGCTTCGGTACTCTCTTGATCTCTCGGAGTTTGCCCTCTTCTATTTTATGCCTTGAAGTAGTTGTCGTCACGCGCTAGTTAATTAGCTGGCTATGAGGTTCCGTTAAGTGGCGTGATGGCTCGTATGTACATGCAATAAAATAATTATATGTGATATTGTATGTGGTTAACTTGTTATATGCAAACAAAATTTAAATGATTTTGTTTAGTTTTTAACCCTATGGGACCTGTTTGTGACTTCTGGCATATGTAATCATTAGCTACTTAAGGAAATGAATAATATCTTTGTTATCCTTTCTTTTCCCTTTAAATACGAAATGCAATCAGGAGCGGTTACCCCCTTCCCCCTTTTGAACACAATGTCTGTTCATGCTTTCAGGGCCCAAAGTTTACCTTGAGTTAACCTGTTCCAGGTGGAAATGGTGAAATATTGAACCACAAATACTTTGTTAAATTAGGTGTTTATTTGTAATCTAGATACGTTTGAATACATTGTATAAATCAACCTTTAGGTATTATTTATCTATGAATTAGGCAAAGTGGTCGTAACCAAAATGGTATGCCTGCCGTTGGCATTTTTGCATATTCAAAAGATCACAATTTGTTTGATAATAATATTAATATTTTCTTGATGATAATATTATAATATTAATTTGATAATAATATTAATACTTGATCTTGACGGAACCCGGCTAACCTGCAGTCTGAGTCGTTGCCCAGGTCCGGGCCACGACGAGCATGAATTTACTGGTATTGCCATTGCTCCTTTCTACAGGTAGTTTGCCATCTGCAGGGCTCGGCTAGTTCGGTGTTGATGATATTTTATTTATCGCCGGTATGACTTATGTCACCCTTTCAAGACTAAAATATACAAATTCTTAAATCGCATGTAAGGTAAAATTTAGTACTAAATTTTGTCCTTACAATAGGGATAATTAATAAATCTCTGCAAACTGGAATAATTCAAGACCGGTATAAAGAGTCATTTGTTCTACCGATTGGAAAAGTAAAAATGCAATATTGCCATCAGATTATCGGCCCTTAAATATGCTTATGACGGAAAGCAAAATACTGTAAACGGTGATACATAGCCAGTTGGCACAGTACATGGAGACAAATGAGCTGTTAACACAACATCAATCCGGATTCAGGCGTAGACACAGTTGTGAATCGGCGCTTAATTTAGTCGTAGCCTAGTGGAAAACTAACGTAGCAGTGTTCCTTGACTTTCAACGAGCATTTGAGACAATAGATAGAAATATATTAGTGCATAAATTGAGAGAATACTTTCTCAGTTATAGTAAAATTTGTTTATTTACTGATGATACATTGATATATATATCAGGACATACGGTAGATGAATATATACAGCCCAATTCTGAATGATTTTTCCCGGGGAATCGGAAAAGGGAGTTTTCATTTTTAAGAGAAAGTTCAAAAACATTTTGGAAATTTTTACCGCCAATTTGTTCGTCAACCGGCAATAGACATGAGAGTAAAAAAAATTATGTGATATCTTTATCTGCTATTAAAAATGAAAACTCCCTTTTCCGATTCCCCGGGAAAAATCATTCAGAATTGGGCTGATAAATAATATTAACAAGGATTTAAAGAGTAATTTAAATCAATGGTGAAATTATTGAAAAGTAAATGAAATTAAATACCTTGGTATTGTTATTGATAATAAGCTAGACTTTAATAAGCATATTAGTTATCTATGTAAAAAAGTAAAAAAAATAGGATTTTTTCAAAGAATAAGATGTAGACTGTCTTTTGCTACGGAAATCAAATCATATAGATGTATTTTAAAATGAAATAGGTTAGCGCCAATAAGAACCATGTTAGAAACTTTAAAATGGTTATCCATTAACCAAAAAATTATTATGAATGTGATAGTTTTTATTTTTAAAATGAAGAATAATTTATTACCTAAATATTGAAGTAATCAATTGCTTTATGATGCTGATGTTCAGCCATACAATTTGAGAAATGGAGCTTATTTTAGACAAAATTTTTTTCCTAATAATAGATCACAAAATATTTTATTATATAAAGGCCTTAACTTATACAATGAAACAAATTTATATAGTTTTAAGAATGCTTTAGTACAATATATAAGAACTGAATATAACTGAATTAATTTATGGTGCTACATAAAATAAGAAATTTTTTAAGATAATATAAAATATTATAACTTAATTTTATACAAATAGCTAAATAAAGAAAATAATAATAATAAAATAAAAACAAATTGTTAAATTTTTTGTACATAAATTTAAAGAACTTATTAAAGTTCGGTGCAGTTGTCTGTATGTATGAACTTCTGTATACAAAATTCTGCATAAACAGAAAACTGTGTTAAAAAATTCTGTATGCCAAAATTCTGCAAAATATGGACTAAGAACAACTAAGGTAAATAAGCTTAAAATAACAACTTGCCGTAAGGGCAAATAATTTAATCTTAAAACACACCGTCTTGTTTCCCAAATAAAGTTAGAATGCTGTAAATGGAGAGCAGACTTTTTGAAAGCGAAATTTTTCAAAACAGTAGTATATTGAAATAAAGAAAAATTAGACAAACAGTATTTTAAAAATTCTGTTAAAATTACAGCATTTTGATAATACAGACTTTTGACAAGCAGAAAACTGACCAGCTCCCAATTTATTTTTTTGTCTTAGTTTGTTGTATCTCCAAATGCAAAATATAAAAATAATTGTGTTGCTTAATAATTAAAAAATGGTATAAATATAAAAAAAATTAATTTATTTTATTTGAATTACCATCTTTAAACAGTTATTGTTATGGTGACATAAAGTTGCTTGGCTATTTCTGTATTTTGATTTTTTAATAAGTCCTGCTTAACAGGATTAAACAGATTTTGGTAAAAAACTTTTTAAATTTGTAATTAAAAATATAATTTTTTAAACTTACATTCCAAACATGAATTTATTCTTCTTAAGTTTTGAAAAATTTACATTATATGACATCAAACTTTTGGCTATGTCTCGAAAACTATAGATTTTCTCAGTACAACGCATTCTTTTATGAAAAGTCGTTGATTAATAAAAATAACAGTAAATCGAAAGATTTTTCAGAAATATTTTGTACGTATATTTAGAATATTGAACAAAATTCTCGTTATTGTGACATCAAAAATATTGCGATATCTTGAAAACTATAGATTTTCTCAATATAACACATTTTCTTTAGAATTAGAATGAGAAAAACCGATTGAAATTGTAATTTTTAAATTTACTAGCAACCATCTCCGCCATTTTCGAATCGATGTTCGTCAAATTTTTTTTGTCTGAAAGGTTAATTAAGTGAATTTGGAAAAATAAGAAAAGATTAAGCGTTACTTCACCAATTCAATGTTTTATATTGTTTTCACAAAACTTTTAAATTATTCAATTTGTGCTCAAAAAATAGACCAAAAGCTATTTTTGTTGGAATTTTTTTCAATTTCCATTTTCCCCACTCTTATGTACTTATAATTTATCTGCAAAAATTGCTTAATTTTGACACAAAATTCAATAAACAGTTTCTATCATTAAAAATCATGGGCTACCTACCCCCTAATATTTTTTGTATAAAATTTTATTTTTTCAAAATGTTATTATATTTTTTACAATGTTTTACGGTTAAAAAAAAATAAATATTAGAAACTAAATTACCAAATTTTAGTCTTATACTACGTTAACATTGGGCCAAATGACTCATTTCAGCCCATTCAGCTAAATCAGAAACGATGTTATCTCATTTCCCATACAAATTCTCAGTCGCATTTCAACTCATTTAAAACAAATGAATGAGATTGGATATGTTCTTAAAACTTATTACAAACTATTTCGAATGCATTCAATGAAGAATGGATAAAAACACCGAATACACTAAAACCAAAGGAAAACGTCAAACAACAAATCATTTTATACACGTGTATCATCATCAATATCAACCAGTAAAAACAAAACAAAGAAGCAGTTGTCAAACGAAATGATATACTTTTACAAAAAAAAAACCAATGAATGACTCATTCCAAATTAGTCATTTGGCCCAATTTAAACGTCGTGTACGACCAAAACCGTTTGAAATATGGCATTTTCATTAATTTGTGGGCGGATAAAGAGGGCGTGGAAAGCCATTTTTAGTATAGCTGCCGAAAGTAATCATACAAATAAAATTACCAAATTTTAGTCTTATACGATCAAAACCGTCTGAAAAATAGCATTTTTAGCATATAGTGGACGTGAAAAGTAGGAGTGGCAAATCAATAGCCTATCAAGATTTAGTTAAAATAACAAATCGTTTAGCACCTATATCGTCTTAATCGGCTCAGTGGCTCTAGCGTGATGTCAAACATCCGTGCAGTGTCAAAACGCTTTTAATAGATAGACAGATAGATTGATAGTATAAGTAGATAGATAGACTAACATAATCTCAAGTGGGGAAAAGCTAGCTTGCAAGACTGCAAAACATAATTTATGCTTATAACTGAATTCTGAATACATATTGGACCATTATGGCAGATTGGAAAACATGTAGTACCATGCGTAGACTAAAACGGTAGTCGGTCCAATATGTTGTATGAAAATAAAATTTTTTTGATTTTTTCTGGCGATCGTTCAACATGTAAACGCATCCGAATGAACAGCGACGAAGCGAAAAAAGTATTAGAGAAAAATAAGTGGAAAACTCTCTGAACAATGAATTTTGGATATAATTAATTAAAATTTATATAAAGTTCTCTGAAATATGTAAAATTACTGCTCAATTGTAAGAGCATCTAAGAACTGTTTAGTCATAAGGCAGATGTAGTCTATTTACCACTGGGGTGTTTTCAGTGGTCTCTTTAAAGATCTCATTAATACCAGAGTTTGGCGTAGTGCACTAAATTTGCAGTTTCAGCTTAGATGTACTGATAGTGTAAAATTATTCTCTATCTTCTGTTTTTTTTGACTGCTGAATTGAAAAATATAAGCCTCACTATACATGAGTGATAGTGATAGTGAAAAGTTTCTCACTCAAATTCATAAAAGAATAGTGGAAAAAAAATGTTTACAGCTTAGTGGAACTTTTTTTTTGCACTAAATGAATAGTGCAAAAAAAATACATGCACTAATAGTGGTAAAGCACAGAAAGTTATCACTCAATTGAAAGAAAACAGGAACAGTTTACTTGTAGTATTGAGTATTTAAATATTACACAGAAATTTTTATGTTTCTATGCTATTCTTAGTAAAATATAAAAATATTAAGTACAACAAGAAAATTAAGCTATGCTAACAATTATTTGCTTTAAGCAATTTAACTTTCCTGAAACTATTATTTTAAATAACACCAATTTTATATAAACTATCTATCTGATCCTAGCTTGGTGATGCTCATTCAGAGCTGTTGTTGTTATTTTCTTTGTAAACATATGTGACCTGAAGCTCGGAAAATAGTTTTTCTTAATTATAGATTTTTTTTTAATTCGAGACTAACTGAAATAGTTTTAAAACCAGTCGTATTTGAAAACTGAGTGGAAACACTTTCAATTGCAGCTTTCATTTAGTGGCTGCTCAAATTTTGCACTATTTGAGTGTAGTGGAGATTTAGTAACTACCACTCAATTTAGTTATAGTGCAACAATATAACACTACCACTAAAATCCCTAGTGATAGTGAAGCAAGCTGGTAAAAAATAGTGAAAAATAGAATTTCTTTCAATATATTTTAGTGCTAGTGAAAGGCTGATTGCACTCAGCATTTAGTGCACTACGCCCAACTCTGATTAATACATACTTAATATGGGAGAGTATAAACGTGCATAACTGTTTGACACCGCAATAGAAACAATAAAAAACAGTATGGCAGAGGAAAAGGGAGATAAAGCTTTATGCTGCTTGTGTGTCAAACAATTGAATGAAGCAATGATTTTTATGTTTGGTTTTTTTTTGGCTAATTTATTAATTTTAATTTTAATAACTTGTAAGAGCGGTTTTAAAAAAATAAAGGATACATGATTTTATGTTAAACATGTAGCTTTATATTCATGATAGAATTACTAAAATCGGTTCAGTAGTTTTTAAGATTAGCGTCGTCGCAGATACGTTAGAAGCCTTTTATATAATAGTATAGATGATAAAAAGATTTTCCCTTGTACGGAATGTTGTTTTTGTCATATAAAACGGATATTTTTCATGAAAAATTCGATATATATAACGTGTTCAGTTCAAAATTAAATTTGTATGGACTTTATGTCCGTTTTGATTTGGACATAATTTCCATGGACCTCATGTCCGTAGACTTTATGTCATCCCACCATTGTCAGCTATTCAACATAACGGTTCTGATATTTTACTTTATACAAATATCCAAATTTTCGGTAAGAACTATTAAAATTTGCAAATAAAATTTGTATTGGTGGTGAATTGGCAGAAAAAATATGTAAAAACAAACTATTTTGGAAAATCTAAGACAGCTGATGATCAAAAGCAACAGGTCGTGGGCTCGATTGTCATAACTGTAAGGTTTGATAATCAAACCAAAGATGTTGAGTTTCTTTTAATACCTACAATTAAGCAGAATATAACTTGCGGTATGGTCTTTTTTTTGCATATTTTTGATATAAAGATATCGCCAAACATAACTGCCAATGTAATTGAAGTTAGCGTAGATTCAGATTTTCTCTCATTGACTCCAACCGAGCGTAAACAATTAGAATTAACTGTTGTTACATTTTCTTCGTTTGATACTGAAGGACTTGGTAAAACATCTATTGTTGAACATGTTATTGATACAGCAAAAGCAAAACCTGTAACGCAAAAGTTTTATCCAATTTCACCTGCTAGAGAAAAATTTCTTGGTGAAGAAATTGCTAGAATGTTAAGCTTAGGAGTGATTGAGGAGTCTAATGGTTCTTCATGATCTTCTCCTACAGTTTTGGTTGTAAAATCTGGTAAAGTACGCTTATGTGTCGATTCGCAGAAACTTAATGCAGTTACAGTAGAAGATGCATATTCTATTCCAAATATCGATGGATTAATAGCTTGATTACCACCAGTTAATTGTATATCAAAAATTGATTTAAAATATGTTTTTTGACAAATTCCACTCGATAAGAGTTCGCGTCCAATAACAGCTTTCACTATCCCAAATCGTCCCCGGTATCTATTCACACGGATGCCATTTGGGTTGTGTAATGCATCGCCAACTATGTGCCGATTAATGGATAAGGTCATTCCTTACAATCTGAAATCTTTTATTTTTGTATATATTACATTTGTTGGAGGTTGCAACTCAACTAAGAAAAGCAGGACTTAGTATTAATATAAAATAGAGCAAATTTGGTCTCAGTCAAGTCAAATATCTCGGTTATGTTGTGTTAAAAGGGAACTTGCAAGTCGATCCGGATAAAGTATGTGCTATATCGGAATACCCCGTACCAAAAAGTGTTCGACAACTTCGACAGTTTTTAGGTACAGGAAAAAATTAATCGGTAATTGCACATGAACTATATATCATTTAACAGAGATTCTTTATAATAAGAAAACTTTTATATGGATTCCAGATGCTCAGAATTCCTTCGGGTTTTTGAAATCGAAGTTGTCATCTGCTCCATTTTTAGTTCATTCTGAATATACGAAGCCATTAATTGTTCAAAGTGATGCGAGTATACATGGTGTAGGTGGTTTTCTCGCACAATGAGACGAAAACGGTGATGAGAGCCCAATAGCTTTCATGTCATATAAATTGAGTTAAGTGCAACGAAACTAAACAGTGACTGAACTAGAGTGTTTGGCCGTAGTGTTAGCCATTAAAAAGTTTCGGTCTTATATTGAAGGTCATCAATTCAAAGTCGTGACAGACAATGCAAGTCTCAAATGGCTAATGGGTCAAAAGGACCTAAATGGCACACTAGCAAGATGGGCACTTCAACTTCAAGGTTTAAATTTTTCAATTGAACATCGAAAAGGTAGCGAAAATGTTGTGGCTGATGCCATATCACAGCTATGCAGCTTTTGAAAATTAAGCTGCAGTAAATTCTATAGAGCTTCTTTGACCTTAGTTCAGAAAGTTTTGAGGCTAAACTAAAAGTCCTTTAAAACTCGTTTGTGCATGAAACAGTTTTTATTGATTCCTGAAAAACTCTAATTGTGTGACTTATGAGGTTTTTGAAATGACCGATTCAATTCTAAGCAATTAGATTGTTTTACAAATTTTAGCCTGAAAAATAACAGAAATTAACTCAGTCACGGCAACAAATACCTTAAACAATATCTGATTTTATGTATAATAAGATATCTAATTTGAATGCTTAATAAGTGTGCTTTCAAACATTGTATGAAGCCAATCCGTCTCATAATCATAATTCAAAAACAATAAAAAATTTTCAAATAATTTTCATTGCTAAGAAAAAATACTTAAACATTAATTAGTTTTACAGGTTTTGACGAAATCACTTATTTTTCAGCATGAATTTGTTGTGCATTTTAGTGAAAACCATGCTCCAGAAAATTGCCCATGACTTTTTTAATAACTCTTAAGATGGCTTATAATAAAATTATATTGAAATATATAAAAAAAATAAAAATACGTTTATAATTTTTTTTTGCGTTAAAATCTTTTGGAAATTTTTACAATTATGGGAATATATATTAACGCATTTTGGCAAAAACATGCTCCAGAAAACTACTCATATCTTCCTTATTATTAAGTTTTGCAGTCAAAAACTTTGCAAAAATAGTGGAAAGCTTTCATTAAAGACATACTAAAAGAAAAAATATTAAAAATAAGTTTTTTGGTGTTTTAAACTTTTTAAAATTTTTGCAATTTTCCCATAAAAATTTGTACAAAAGTATGAACTGCAAAATTGTCTAAAACTTTTGTGTTTGAGAATTGTTGCAACCAAATTTTAAAAATATGTTACGAAAGCATTGTTTTAGGATATCAATGAATTAAAAAAATAGCAAAAATTTAGTTTAGGTTTTTAAAAATCATAAATTTGTTGTTTTTTTTTCGTTGTAAGGATATTTTGGAATATAACAGATTTTATTTCTACTTAACGATTTTAATAAAAAAATATGCAGTACTATATGATATATGCTTTGAAGTTAGTTGTTTTGCATAGTCATAATACTAAAATTGATGTCCTGTTTTAAAATGTACGGTACTTAACTTGGAAAATTAAATTTAATGAATTTTCCAAGTCAACTTTCGGGGCGTAGCGTATTCACAAATGATAAGATACCGCTAAGTCCTTTTATATTCAAAATAACTGGATTTAAATTTGCAACCTAAAATATTTTTTGCTTTTGTCCGCACCCGCGACACTGCGTGGCATCGCCAAGTTGAGGTATTCATATACGTTGCCATGCGTAGGCCCCCTGTACCTCATTCCAACTCAAATGCAAAAAAAATGGTGTACGACGAATCCTTCTTTTTGACAATTTTTGTATGGGGTTCAACTACTGTGGACTGCCTTAAAAAGACAAACTGAAATTCAATCCGAAGTAGAGATATGAAGTAGAGCATTTAACTTAAAAGAACTACAGAAAATGGCAATTTTCCTTAATTCCGTTATTTTAAAAAAAAACAACCTATAACCCAATCTTTATATTGCGGTTATCAATAAAATCGAATATTTTATTTTTTTACTAATCTTTATTAAACGTTCACTTGTTGCAGATTATTTAAGTGCCAAGAAGGACGTGGATTGCTTGTTCACCCAAGTCAATGCTCTAAAGATAGACGTTTTGTTGATGTCGAAGATTTGGATTTCAAAAACTTAAATTCAAAAAAACAAAAGGATACAACAACTTTTGGGCAAGTAGAATGTCCGTCTGTTCCAGGAGCTGTATCGCCACTAAGTAAGTAATCAGTTCAATTAAATAAGCATGCTCATTAATCTTATAATGATATTATGAAAATTTTAAGAAATATACAACTTGGAAGACCTAATGGCTATCTGCGGCAAATTTAAAGGCATACAAGGTCATCACAATTCATGCTATTTAGATGCAACATTATTTTCGATGTTTACTTTTACACACGTATTTGATTCTCTATTATTTCGCCCTTCGGAACAAGATGTAAGTAATGAATGGATTGAATTACAACCTACGTTAGTGAAATTTAAAGTTATTTTTTTTTAAATCAGCTACAATATAATATTAGCTCTTGTATAGTTGTTCCACTAATCCGCAGAAACACAAAATCGATGTGGTTGATTTACAGTGTTGGTAAAAGAATAAGTACACTGTTAAATAAATGTTCGGTAAAGTTTACTTATTTTCAAATTTTTCAAGAAAAAATTGTTTGAATAATAAATATCTATATATATAAAAATGGTGTAAAAAATGTATAGTAAAACATCAATTGAGAATGGCTGGGCCGATTTGTCTAAAATTTTTTTTCAGTTGTTTATAATTGCCAGGAGAAGGTTTTTACGAAGGAAAATTTTGGAAAAACCCTCCGGGAAAGTCCGATAGGTGGCGTTGGGGTGGACTTATATCGAAAATTTGAATTTATGGACCAATTTAACTGAAATTCAGAATGTATGTTTGTTTAATCATAAGAAAATAATTTGTGTATAAATGGACCCGATAGGTGGCGCTGGGGTGGACTTATATCGAAAATTTGAATTTATGGACCAATTTAACTGAAATTCAGAATGTATGTTTGTTTAATCATAAGAAAATAATTTGTGTATAAATGGACCCGATAGGTGGCGCTGGGGTGGACTTATATCGAAAATTTGAATTTATGGACCAATTTAACTGAAATTCAGAATGTATGTTTGTTTAATCATAAGAAAATAATTTGTGTATAAATGGACACGGTAGGTGGCGCTGGGGTGGACTTATTTCGAAAATTCAATGGCGTGAAAAGTGATTTTGGTATTGCCACAATTTTGAAATGCAATCCTGGTACGAGGGGGGTAGCGAAGCACACCGGGTTCAGCTAGTTTAATATAAAACCATAGATTTACAAAAAAATAAAACATGCAACAATTTTTCTCTGTTTTATAAAAATGAATTTCATGTAAAAATCGAGATGCATTGAACCCGACCCCCTCAGATATCGATGAAATTTTGTTCATAGCTAAATTTTATCAATACAAACAAACTCTCATTTTTAGAAATGACTGTTTTGCGATTTTTTGGGCGTGGCACAGTGGGAAAGTTTTCGAAAAAACGCGAAAATGGTCAAAAAGAGCTCCATTTAAACTACAATAATCTTGGTATCGTTAAAAAGATATTTTAACAGGCTTTATGACACGTTTTATGACACAAAATAAAATTACACTGTAAAAAATTTATAAAAAAAAGAAAATTTTAACTAACGAAAAATCCAAAAAGATCAAGGGTTTTTTTACAGTGTATTACTTTTTTAGAAAGGTTTATCCTTCACCTATACCATATCAAAAAATAAAAATGGGTTCTTTTTTAGTTTTTTTTATAAATTTTTTAAGTAGTGTCACTTCTAGTAATTGCCCTTATATCTTATATTTACAGGTAAAATAAATAAAAATAGTCCTAGGAAAATTATGAATATGTTTTAACCCCAATTTTTTAAGAAGTGTCACTTCTAGTAATACGTACCGAAAGTTTTCGAAATAATTCGAATAACAGCGAAAATATCAAGTCACATTCTTACACATTTACAAAATAGTTCAACAATTATAACATTTTTTAAATGTTTACAAATAAAAAACCATCAACAATTGTTTATATTATTTGCCATGTTTTTATTAATTTGTGTTTTATTTTATTTACATTTTTTTTAAGTTAATTATTTGTAAGAAATTTTGCGCTGCTCAAATTTGGCACAATCAGAATATCTGCGCACATGTACAAAAGTTTCATTTATCGGAATGAATGAATGAAAGCCTTGAGTTCCTGTTATAGTTTGAGCTTCTTTATATCTTGAAAATAGCTTTTCTTTAACGTTGTTGTATTCGTCAGCATCTGCGTAAGCAACTTGTATGGTAGTCTTATATGTTTCTGATGCCCAGTGATAGAGTTGCCTCGTTGTCTGGATTTCATTTTTATTTGCAATACTATAATTTCGAGCACCTCTCTTCAATGTTCCTCCGATTCCATCACATGCAGATTTTCCGTGACTGGTAGCATAAAAGTGCCATTCAGCGTCAATACCAAAATCAGATTTGTGATGGCATAAATTAATGAAGTTATATTTATTTTTATATTGTGCTCCTGCACCATCGGATACGTAAATGATTTTATTAATATTGTTGGTTATATTGGCCTTCACAAACTGTATCATTTTTGAAATATATAGATGAACTGCTATACTATCATGGGTATTGCAATCAGATATTATGGCGAAGCTTTTATGAGTTAATTTATCGTTATCTGAAAATAAACAAACAAAGGAAAAAACAAATAAATAAAAAATATTAAATATTTTGATGAGTGTGGATGGATGTGTTTACTAATACCAAAATATTAAAATAATTACCTTTGTAATAAATAACGAACGGATGTATTGTAGCCTGATCATTATTCCAATGGTATCCTTGCACGGCATCTTGTACAGGAAACGCATAATTTTCAGCAAAGTCCATTTGAATTAACATTTCGCCTGATAACAGCGCCGCTCTTTTATTGCTGATAAATTCAGATTGTCGCTTTGCCATGAAATGATGCGGAATCAGAACTTTGATGTGTTTAGTAAAATCGCTGACAAATGATTCTGGGTTGGTAGTTAACGTTTCCAGAACACATCTAATCGTTGTATTCCACTTTTTGTATATTATTTCTTCAGTTTGGTTATTTTCAAAATGTTTTAGCATATGCGTTTTCAGATTATTTAAATTTTTGAAGCAGTGACCACACATTGAAACGCAACACTCGCTTTTTTCTATGTCACCATTACAAACAACGAATTTGAGAACATCTTTGTAGTCGGTAAATGTGCATTCTCTTTCAATACAAATTGATTTTAAGACCCTTTTTAAACATCAATTTCATATTCTGATGCAATGTGCATACACAGATATTTTGCTGGTTTCCAACTCCAAGTTTCATAAAATTTTTTGGCCTTAACATTGTAAATTTTGTAAAACCCACTTTGGCCAAGGGATGTTTTTTTTTTTAAATTCGTAGTAAGATTCGCATAGTGAAGATAACATCAGTCTTTTTTGAACTTTTTCACGTAAGTTTCCTTGTTTAACAGTTATTGAATCTTGCGATCCTGGCATCATTCGGCTAATTTCATCATCTTCATAAAATAACTTGACTGTGCTTAGAGTTTCGGTTGGTAAACTACGTGTGCTCATTTTTAAAAGATTGATATCTGCAAACTTCGTTTTATTCCTTTGGATATCTATACTTTTTTTGATACAATCGTGAGATATATCATCCCCAAAACGATCTTTAATTTCTGCGTGACTCATATTGATAAGTTGAGTTGAGAGATAAAAGTTTTTGCTTTTCGAAAAGATTTGAGCTGTTCTCTATTTGATATTTGATGTTTTGCAAAATTTCTTCGTAAATGGCCTTGACGTTTTCAAGTTGCGCTGACAAATCAGACAATGGATCAGCTCCAAGTGAATCTGCTACATTTTCCAAAATTTGCAGTGATTTTCTTTTTCTGTATGCATCTCGTTTGATATATTTCCTCCTAAGAGGCAACATTTGGTTTGGTAGATGAGGAATAATATGATCATTTATATTTTCAATGAGTTCGTTGCTTTCGATGTTTGCATTACGGCTGGTACAAGTTGGAAGTTCATTCAATTCTTCCCTAATTTCATCGCTGAGCGTTGTTGGTAAATAATTTGAGACTTCATTCTGCTCCACGTTGGATTCATTACGACTGCGCGCTTTTCTCAGTGTATTCCGGCAAGTTTCGCAAATACGGCTACAATGAATGCTGGCGACAGCTGGAAAATATTCAATTATATTTGCAGCCTCGTTTTCACTTATTTTACGAAGCGAAGCGCAACACTTATTAGATATTTTTATGCATCTGTACTTATTGTTTGAATTCATATTCACTCAAATTTTTAAAATATACGCGTAAAAATTATAATGGTATATCTTGGCTTCTCGAAACTGTTTATAATTATGAATTTCGGTACGTTCATCAGGTGCATTTATAAAGTAATTTTTAAGGCAAGCAAGAACTTTTTGGGGTTAAAACATATTCATAATTTTCCTGGGACAATGTTTATTTATTTTACCTGTAAATATAAAATATAAGGGCAATTACTAGAAGTGACACTACTTAAAAAATTATTTAAAAAAAACTAAAAAAGAACCCATTTTTATTTTTTGATATGGTATAGGTGAAGGATAATCCTTTCTAAAAAAGTAATACACTGTAAAAAAAACCCTTGATCTTTTTGGATTTTTCGTTAGTTAAAATTTTCTTTTTTTTATAAATTTTTTACAGTGTAATTTTTTTTGTGTCATAAAACGTGTCATAAAGCCTGTTAAAATATCTTTTTAATGATACCAAGATCATGGAAATCGGTTTAGCTGATTCTGAGTTATTGTAGTTTAAATGGAGCTCTTTTTGACCATTTTCGCGTTTTTTCGAAAACTTTCCCACTGTGCCACGCCCAAAAAATCGCAAAACAGTCATTTCTAAAAATGAGAGTTTGTTTGTATTGATCAAATTTAGCTATGAACAAAATTTCATCGATATCTGAGGTGGTCGGGTTCAAAATTTCAGTTTTATCTCGATTTTTAAATGAAATTCATCTAAAGTGAAAACGAAGACAAATGTTAAAGAAAACGGACGGATTTTTTATTTTTTATATTACAACTATGAATATCACTATTTTGCTAATATGTTCTTTAGTGTTGGTTCGCATTGTCACGCTTAAATCCTAACGAATATTCCAAGATTCCAGATTAACGGCTTTAAATTCGTTCGCATATTTATATTTTTCTATCTGGTTGAAATAAAATTATAAGAAAGATATTTTGCTGATTTAAGATGAAAAGTTTAGGTTATCGAGCTTAAAGTCTTAAATTTTTAAAAACTGACCGACCAATTCTTTGCATTTTTAGATCATTATCATGCAAATTAAAATGCAAAAAGTATAAAGTTAATGTCTCTATTATATTCTAGACTAGGAATGTTCCACTCAATAGATCGCTGTCAGGGTCGTGATCAACCGCGTTAAGGCGGTAGCTCATAACATAAAGTACAATCTGCCAAAAGAATGCTAATAACAAGTTTTATGCGTACTTATAGGGAAAAGCAACGGTGTCCTTTATGCATTTTTTAAAAAAAAAATAAAATATTGTAATTTGTTAACGACAACATTAATTTTCATGTCGTTTTGACATTTCAACCATTGTAATATTAGGTCTGTTTCCTTACTCGATTCAAGTAACTTGAAGTTGCTTAAAAGCGTTATTTTACAAATTTTTGAGGCATGAGAGAGAAGAATAACATGCTAAATGTCGCTCTCTAATTTATTACAATTACTTGAATCGAGTACGGAAACAGTAGTGGAATTCTGTAATACGTTTCGGTCGATATTCGGTGTCGCAAAGTTCTGTTTCAGTACATACTTTTTCCGATTTTGTCGGTGAAAGTATCGGAAGTTTGTCGCAAGCGAATCGCACAACTTTCGATGAATATTTTGTTGACGAAAAGTGAACCGAAAACATATGTAAGTTTTTGAAATTAAAATTATTTAAATTAAAATGAATTCATCAAATTTTCATCTCTATTTTTTGTTGATGAAAAGTGAACCGAAAACATCTGTAAGTTTTTAAAATTAAAATTATTTAAAATAAATTTTATTCTGTAAATTTTAATCTCTATTTTTTGTTTCTTAGCTTAAAATGGCTTTAAGTTATTGGCAATGGATGCTACGCTCCAAGCGACTGAGACTCATGTTCGTGAAAGAAATTTGGAACGAGCATATAAATTCTAAAATTTTTCGACCAAATGTGAGATTCCCAGTAATGCAGTTAGAGCGAGAGGCAGCACGCTATGTTTTTCGTAATGCCCGAGAGCCTTTTGATGGTGCCATAGGTGCAATTGATTGCTCACACGTGGCAATTATCGGCCCGAAATGCCATAAAGAAGCTTATGTAAATCACCATGTATACCATTCCATTAACGTCCAAATGGTAAGATATACATAGAAGCAAGCATTTTGTAAAATTTTTATATTTGTTATTTATTTATATCAGATTTGTGACCCAAATCTGATAATTCTAAACGTCAACGCAAGATATCCTGGCGCCCGACTTGACTCGTATATTTGGGGGTCTTCTGCTATTTGCGATGTTATGAAACGGTCATTTGATAATGGGGATCATGGAACTTTCTTAATAGGTTTTTGCGGGGAGGATTGTTAATGCATGCACTGTTCTGCATAACATCCGCATACGAACAGTTTTATCAGAGGAACCAGAAAACTTAGTTCAATCAAATAATAACAGTGCCTCGCAGATTCAACTTTTTCAAGAAAACGGAGAAAACCTTCAACCGTCAGCTTTGGCAAGGCGCATTCAAGAACGCATTATTTCAGCATCGTTCACTTAAAATAGATTTATGAACAAATGTTAAATATGTAAACTAATATTACATTAAAATCACTCATACGCTACGGAATGTTGTTGATCAATTTGTTTATTTATTCACAAAATTTTCTTTTACATTGAAATCTTTAAGTAACATATAGTAAATGATAAAAACTGTGAGACACGAAAATCTGTATTTGATGACTTCAACGTTTTTTTACTTAATTTTAGTATGAAGAGTAAAGTATTTAACTTTAGAGAAAAGTATTTGTTTTAAAGATTTATAGCTCAGAATCAAAAAGTACTAAAGATATACACTAATTTTCATTTTGATAACTCTTTCACGATTATTTTTTTCACTTTGGTTTCTTCAGAAAAGTTTTCTATTATTCTGGCCACAAAAATTCTAGCTTAATAGCTAGTGAAAGTTTTTAAGACAATTTCCAACGATTTTTCACATTTGTTTGTTCAGCAAAGTTGGTGACCATAATAATGGAAACAACTTTTCTGAAGAAACCTTAGTGAAACTCCTAGTAGTTACAGAGTTATCAACATGAAAATGAGTGCATATTATAAGTAATTTTTGATTCTGAGCTATAAGTTTTTAAAACAAAAATGTTGCTCTAAAGTGTTCGATAAATTAAACCACGAGACTCCTCATACCAAAAAAAAACTAAAAAAGTTAAAGCTATCCAATACAGAGAAAAAAGGGCTACAAAGCGCAGTGTAATCTAACAAAAGTATTAACAAAGGATTTCCATTTCATTGAATTTAAAACTACTATTTAAAGTATAACAAGAAAGCAAAAATTCATTTAAGAAAGGGATAGAGTTAAGAATAAAAATTGGAATTAAAAGGATTAAAAAAAATATGAATTTAATAATTTAGTTCTTAATTTTATTTCAGCCAACTGTATCTGTAGGGCTAACAGCAGTAAAATACTCCATTATGCTTTGCATACTTGAAGCATAGCTTTCAAACGTTCCTAATAAACGTTCAAATGCATTTTCTTGTGTTTTGTTCTCCCCTGCTAGCATTTTTAGTGATTCTGCAATAATCTAAAATATAACAACAATTACATAAAACTGTTTTAATATAAAAGCAATGTAAATAAATGTTTGCTTTCTGATTTACCGTCAAAGCATCTGCTTGCTGCTTTGCAATTTTCACAAATTGTTCTCGCGAGTCGTCCGCTGCAGAGACTCCCCTTTTGCGTCCTTGTGGTCTTGGCACCTTTTGCTTAGCTCGTGCTGAGCTCGGCGGATGTTGTACTTCTTCCACTTGATCTTGTTGTCCAGATTGCTCTAGTTGGGCTGAAACAACAATAGGGCTGAGACGAAGTATATCATCTATGCTCTCTTCTAAAGCAAGTTGCAATTCCTGAAATCATATATTAGACTTTTTAGTTCCTTCATTATAAAAAAATGAGCAATTCAGCCCTTGAAAAAACTTGCATCGAAATTTGGGTGCTATGCGACTCAAAAAGCTGGTATGCATACAACACACAAATTTATGTTGGTCGGAATCGTAATGCAACTCCTGAATGTAATCTCGGACGGCGTGATGTTTTGGATTTGGTGGAAGGACTTTCTGACAGAAATGTAACGTGTGACAACTTTTTCACTTCCTATGAATTGGCAGAAGATTTACATAAGAATCGCATGACTATTTTGGGAACAATAAGGAAAAATAGGACTGAAATTCCTTCAGTTCAACTCGACATGCGTCAAAAGCCAATGTATCATACAGAAGTTGTATATGAACATAAATTGCAAGCAGTTATGTTGTCATATGTTACATACATACCACAAAGTTGTCAGCATAAATGAGAATAGTGAAAAGAAGAAACCTAACATCATTGAAGACTACAACAAAACTAAGAGTGGAGTTGATACTATGGATCAAATGGTAACATGCTTGATGTTAGTGCGTTGAATGCATTCGTGACGTTCATTGCATTGTTCCCGAATTGGAAAAATTCTAAAACGAACCATAATATTCGTCGTCGACTTTTTATCGAGGAGCTTGGATTGAATCTCGTTGAAAAACAGATCACTAAACGTAAAAAACAACCTCAAAGTAGTGATGCTTCCAGTGTTATTCAAAGAATTCGTGAGATTCGCCATTTACCAAGTACATCAAATCGAGGCCGATGCTACATCTGCACATATAAAAATAACAAAAATCTTTTTGCTACACGCTGTGAAAAGTGTAGAAATTTCATTTGTGCTGAACATAATTTCAATTTATACGAAAAATGTACAAATAAATGACAAAAGTTAAAAATTCAATTTTTTTTTTCTAATATACGTAATATTCTAATTAATTTCATTCTAAATCTACCTTTATGAAATTCAAATGTATTAATATGATAGTAAACAATGTAATAAGCATAAAAATCACAAAACATAAACGGTTGTTAATTTTTTTTAGCTTTTTTACAATTAAAAATATATGTGTATGCGAGCGCATACAATGGGACCGATTAGATGTATTTCTCGAAGGACCGATGAGGGTTAAATGTTGCTCCAAAGAAGCTCTAGCCGCTTTAACCATTTTGAATTTTTATTTAAATTTAAATTTAATTTGAATAAATTTGACATTTATCACCGATAAATAAGTGTTCCCACTTTTTGTCACTTAAATTCGTAAACTTTTTCGACCGAATTTTGTCGCAAAATATAAGTTAGTGAATACCGTTTTCGGTATGACAACCGAAAAACGTCGCGAATTGCGATTCCGATCGGAAGATTTTGTTTTTTGATTTGATTTTTATTTAAGAAAAACTTTTTGAACAACAATTCAGATGAAATATTTTAGAATAATAATTTTTTGTAACAAACTTTTTTGATTAATTATAATTGACATTTTTGAAAACAATTTTTCTTATTAATATATAAAGTAAATTAAAGTATATTTTTTATAATGTGTTTTTGAATGTATGTAATCATGTATGTGTGTGTATGCTTTTGTATGTATGTAATTAAAACACTGCATTATTTCCCCCATAGGTTTTGATTGTGTTTGCGCTAAAAGATTGAAGTGTACTTTCTTTTGGGATGGTGTCTCTGTAGTGTCTCTGTTCACAAATGCTGGTTTGAATTTGTCAATGTGAATTGTGCTTGTGTTATTATTTTTAAATATGGTAAAGTATTTTGTTGTTTTGTGTAGAACTCTGAAAGGTATCTCGTATGGTTCTTTAAGACCTCGATGTGTTGCGTCATTGTGAATAAAAACGTGCTTGTGGAATATGTTGTTGGAATTTGGTATTGTGGTGTAAAATGTGTGTTCGATTAGTTTCAACGACTTCTTTAACTTTTGCTAGTGTTTCAGTTGGATTGAAAGTTTGATTATCTTGTACCATTAATTGATTCGGTAACCTGAGTGTTTGACCAAAAACCATTTCTGCTGGTGAAGCTTTAATATCTTCCTTAACTGTCGACTTGGGCCCTAAGAGGATTAATGGTAACTCTGCGTACCAATTGGTTTGATTATTGCTTGCTATCAGAGAATTTTTGAGTTGGCGATGAAATCGCTCTATAATTCCATTAGCTTGTGGGTGATAAGGCTAAGTTATTATATGTTTGCTACCTGTATCTTTAATGAAGTTCTTGAATGTGAATGAAAATTCGTGAAACTAGCCACCTAAAACAGGAAGTCGTAATTTTTATATATATTATCGAAGTGTATATGAAAATAAATTAAATTGCAATTTTTTTAAGTTTTTTTTTAATGAGTTACAAAGAATTTGGTTTTAGGCCACTGTTTTAGTAGAATTAATTTTGCTAAGTAACGGATTGTTAAAATTTCTTGATTCTTGGGTTGAGTACTATTAATACACGTTAAATTACAAAATTAATTTTATTGAAAAAAATTATTCTTAAAAATTAATAAGTTTTTTATAAAAAATTAAAAAAAAAACGTTCTGGACCACGTATAACATTTTTAAAAAATATTATATATTTATACAAATTTAGAAATAATACAAAAAAAGAAAAATTATGTATTCTCCATAAATAAGTCTGTTATGAAATGTTTTAAATCTGCACTACCTGTCTTGTACGAGCCATACAGAGCACTGCACAATGGAATGATTGGTACAAACTAGAGGGAGTAAATTATTTTTATGACGTTTTTAGTGCTTTAGATAATTAACTTTCATATAATTTTTCCCATGAATTTTTTTCGATATTTTAAAAGCTATTTTGCTTTTTGGAAAAAAAAAAATTCAATAAATAAGAGATTATTTAAATCGGTCCAGCCGATCTTTATATGCTATATGTAAATGGTATAACTAACCCGACTTCATTTTATTAATTTAGATTAATGTGATAAAATTAATACAAAAAATTCATTAAGTAATAGTTTATTAAGTACAAAAATTAAGTATTTCAATAGCGTATCAGCAAGACATTTACTTTATTGAAGCTATGTATTTTGCTGCATGAAGTGCACTCGGGTTGATTGTCTTCTAAGAGTAGAATTGTCTTCCAAGTGAATAAATACACTTGAATAAATACACATCCAGTAGAAATGCCTGACAAATAAGTAACTCCATACTGAATTTCATTGGTATATGATATTTATTTCCAAAGCTATTCGATATCAAAAATTTGGCTTGTATGGGTGGAGCCACACCCCCTTGTTCAATGACCGTCTCAGTTTTCTAGTAGAAGGATATCACCCAATAGTAATTCCATACTGAATTTCGTTGTTATACGACACTTAGTTCCAAAGCTATCTGATATCAAAAATTTAAAGTGTATGGGCGGAGCCACACCGCCTTTTCCAAAGCCCATCCCAGTTTTCCAGTAGAAGGATATCACCAAGTGGCAACTCCATACTGAATTTCATTATTATACAGCATTTAGTTCCAAAGCTATTCGATATCATAAATATGAATTGCATGGGCGGTACCACACCCCTTTGGCCTATATTTGCTCAATTTTGCCAGTCGAAAGACATGATTAAATAGTACGTTCTAACCGAGTTTCATTAATGTGTGACTTATATCTTGAAAGTTATACTGAAAATTTGGGCAGCTGAAAAAGTGCCATGCCCTACGTCCAACGCCCATACAATTTTACCAGTAGAAGGGCAAGTAAAAATTAAGGTCAAATACCGAATTCCGTTGCTGTGCGACCTATAATTCCAAAGCTATTCTATATAGAAGATTTGATTTGTGTGGGAGGTGCAATGCCCCCTGAGTTTTTCCGATATTCTAAAAGCTATTCTGCTATTCAGGATGAACACAAATCCAACAAATAAAATATCATTAAAATCGGTCCAGCCGTTCTTGAGTTATAAATGGTGTAACAAACCCGACTTTGTTTTATGTATATAGATTTAGTAACTTTGTTTTTATAATTTTAAATTCACTATACATATTCTAATCTTATAATCATTACCATACTTATTATACTTGTCAATTAATACCTACCGTGATTACATTAACTTTTTATTTAATATTGATCTTGAGTATGGTAACTTCTTAAGAAATACTTACTTTGATTAATTTTCTTCTTAATTAATTCTTACCTTGATTACTTTTCTTCTTAATTAATATTTACCTGAATTAATTTACATTGTTTACATACCGGGCAATTCAAATATTTTAAATAATATATCTAAGATATTTCATATTGATTAGCGAATTTACATTATTTATAGTCTTTCAAATAATTACAAATTTTATTCTTCTAATAAACTAGAATTGTTATAATGAAATTTTAAATAAGTTATCTTTTAATTGCACAAAAGGTGAAATGGCGAGTTGAGGTGAATATAAAAATGGGATAGTAGATAAATACCCCGCGAAACAATTTCATATTTTGTGTCAATAAAGTATCCGATATATGTCCGGTGCCCATGTCGGTAAATGTCCGACTTCTGCACCGAAAGAAGTGCTAGTTCTAGAACACCTTGGGCATGTTTCGGGTAGTACATTACAGTTAAAAAAAAAACTTCGCAGTTTTTCGTTACTACTCGTAGCTTTTAAAAATAAAATTGGGTCCGATACTCTGTACTTCTGTGCCTGAGTAGTTTGGTACGGACACAAATTGTTTCTCGGGTACGTAATTTAACATTACTTATTCGTCTAAATATATAAATTTTTTTTTTTTTATTCTAAGTATGACACTTCTTTCATCAAATTTTTATATATTATAATATCTGCATTACACCGTCCCGTGGGTAGAGTGCGTGGCCCCTAAGCTAAAGAACCGTGGCAGCCCGGGTTCAATTTCAGCTCAAACAGAAAGTTTTTTCAATCGAAATAATTTTTCTGTTCGGTCGTCACCTCTTTGCAGACAAAAGCAAACCTCAGATAGTAAAAAAATGCCATGTAAAGCTTCTTGAGAACATAAGCCGTTCGGAGTCGGCATAAAACACGTATGTCCAGTTCTCGATCATTTGTGATCAAACATTTAATAACACGCACAACACAATTGATCAATAGAAGTTAGGTCAGAGTCCTTCCAAGGGCTGAAATGGCCAGTTTATTTTTTTTATATTTATTAGACCGTCCCACTTTTTCAAAGTTTTTCAAAAAGTTTCCGGGACATGTTGATTTCCGATTCTACTCTTAAAACATGAATTTTGGTATATAACACTTTAATATTAATTAACGGTAAATAGTCGAGAAATCGGCTTAAAGACTTTTTGGCTAAAAATTCATTTTTTCGAAAAAACGAGACATTTCTTCTTCAGTATTTTGCATATAACTACGAAACTAATGAAACAATTTTTATCAATTTATACTAATTTAAAAGTTAATACGAATTCCCATCTTATGCTATAAGAAGCATTGCATTTTGTTCAGAACATTCTTCTAAAAACTCTGAAATGTGAAATTTTGATTAACATTTTTTCGAAAATTTAATAACTTCAACTCATATTACCTCGCGTCACAAGAGCATGAATAAGAAGTTTTTGATTATATAAATTTCGTATTTTGAGGAATTTTACAGCAAAAATTTTGATGTTTAATTCGAAGATATATAATACGGTATTTTTACCAAAAATCAACACAACTGCACAGTGAATTTTTTTGAAAAATTAAATTTTATTTTTATTAACGTAGCTTGATAAGTATTTATGTATTATTTACCATATTTAGAAGCACTTTGTCTCTTTCTGCTGAATCATTTAAAATAGTTAAATTTTTAACAATTTTTTAATATCCAAAAATGTTCATTCACTCCACAAGGAAGGATGCATTTCAATAAATTCCTTACAAGAAAAAATATTGAAAAACTGTATAGTATAGTAAAGCCAGCGAAGGTCTCAAAGGCCAACTCATAGCAGAAAAGCTGTATAACAAACAAAAAATAACAGTAGAATGTAATACAATGCATCGTAATGCTGAGAACATACTAGGGCTATTCACAATCCGGTCCAAATGGTCTTGCACTATATCATTTGCAAAATGGTCAAATATTTATTTACTCTACACTAAGAAAATAAAAAGGAATGCTTTTACTACGCTATTGAATATATACAACACTAAAATCCATAGCTAAGATTTACTATACATTGCAATACTAAATTGCAAAATGACTGCTGATTATAAAAAAAAGTAAAGGCGAAAAAAACTGATATGGAAGATAAGCGAATAAAAAAACCAATTAATCGTGCTTAAAGATTTTTTTCGACATGAAATTGAGTTTAGCAAAATTTCCAAAGGAAAATAATTTTGCTTCTCATCAATAAGCTGTGAATTTCATGTTTCGCAACAACTATAGCAAATTATATAAAATTATATAAAAGCACAAATTTCCAAAACACACGAGATTGTGAATTGCAATACTAAAAACAAGCGCATTAATGTCCGTGCTTTTGTTAGATTGTTGTTGTTTCGACGAATGATCAATATCGGATCAATAGCATAAAATCCGTGGTTACAAGGAAGAATGACTAAACTCAAGCTATCGTAAAAAAGCGATACGCCATTTTCTTTATTGCCAATCTTTGGAAGGATGCAGGAACAACTTTTTGCACATAATAGAGTATCACTTATGTCTGCACATATTTCGTTTGTAAGGGTTCATATATTTCGGCAAAAAGGTCGAAGTTAATGCAACAAAAATATCGTTTTTTCCGATACTTTGAGTTTAGTCATTATTCCTTGTGACCACAGAAATAGTAATTAAAAGAATTGCACACATATAACTTTTACATACCTACTTGTGTAGCTACGTTTAATAAAAATAAAATTAAATCTTTTTCGAAAAAATTCACTGTGCAGTTGTGTTGCTTTATTGGAAAAATACCGTATCATATATCTTTGAATTATACATAAAAATTTTTGCCGTAAGAACGAATTTCTCAAAATACGAAATTTACATAATCAAAAACTTATTCTTCAGCTCTTGTAACGTTTGGTAATGTGAGTTGAAGCTGTCAAATTTTCGAATAAATTTTAATCAAAATTTCACTTTGCAGTTTTTTTAAAAAAATGTACTGAACAAAATGCAATGTTTCTTATAGCATAAAATGACAATTTTATTAGCTTTTAAATAAGTATGAATTGATAAAAATTGTTTCATTAGTTTTGTATTTACAGTATGTAACAAAACTGATCACATAGAGAAAGATGGTTTTTTATATCGTTTTCGTTTGAATACTTATAATTTTATTTGTATCAAAAATATATTTTAAGGTTATTGAACACTAAAAAATTAAAAAATCCAAAACAAAGAATAGTCCATACAAAAATATTGAGCAAGAAATTAAAAAAAGGCTTGTAATCAATTATGATACAAGTTATTTTTCCAGTCCTTTTTTCCATATTTAGTATTTTGTGTAGCCGCCCTTTGCTTTTATAACGGCATTAATTCTCTGGGGCATACTTTTCACCAGATCTTTGAATTGTTGCACAGCAATGGATTGCCAAACCGCTTCACAGCGAGAGAAGAGCTCATGTTAACTTTGCTGGTTCCAGATAATCGTACACGCGTTTTTTTAAGATAAACCACAAATTCTCAATCGGGTTGAGATCTGGGCTTTGAGGGGGCCACTCCATCACATTAATTTTTTTTGTTTTAAGGGTCATTGTCATTGTCATTGTTTTTGTTTAAGGGTCATTGTCCTGCATTAGTATAGAATTCCTACACGGAGAAAATTTCTTGCGCATGATTCATGCATAGTCGACTCATAAGTCTAAATGCTCTACCTGATTTTCAATTCATACGACTTAGCACTTAAATCATGGTTTTTACTCACGTGTGATGGCATTTTTATGCATTAGTCTTGAAATACCTTGCACAAAAAGTTATGCATGACATATGGTTACTGTTTGCATATACCACATTCTACAATTCATGTTTTAAGGTCTAATCGCTCATGAATTTCGACAAATTGTTCATAAGCCATATTATATTACAAACGCCACGAAATCTTTGCAAAGTTACTACAAATTGGATTTTTTCAACAAATGTGGCAACTGTGCAGTTGCTACATATCGCTGCAACATTTCGTTGAAACTATAAGAAAAGTTGCGTGTGCGCGAAAAAAAAACAATAGAACTTTATTAAAATATTAGAAAAGTGCCCAATAAAAGTGCAATAAAAATTATAGAAAAGAAAAGTCAAAGTGAAAAGTGGCAACTGTGCATTCGCTACAAATCGCTGCATCGTTTTATTGAAACTGTAAGAAAAGTGAAAAGTGGCAACAGTGCATTCGCTACATATTGCTGCATCATTTTGTTAAACTGTAAGAAAAGTTACGTGTACGCGCGAAAATAAAACAATAGAAACTTTATTAAAATATTAGAAAAGTGCAATAGAAGTAATAGAAAAGAAAAGTAAAAGTGGTCATTCCTGCGACGTCATAATTGCCAGAGCAGTACCGCCGTCGCCAACTCTCGTTGTCTTCGACTGCACCATCGTCGCTTGATCGTCCAGCAAATCCGTCTCTCATTGCTGAGATTTTCCAGTGTCAGCGCAGTACCACCGTCGCCAACTCTCGTTGCCCAGCGTTGTCTTCGACTGCACCATCGTCGCCAACTCTAGTTGCTCAGCGTTGTCTTCGACTGCACCATCGTCGCTCGTTCAACAGTCAAGTCCGTCTCTCATTGCTGAGGTTAATACTAAGGGGGTGCATAACAGGCAGGTTGATTTTCTATTATTTTATTGAAATAAATACAGATTACGGCCCACGCTTCTTTTTTCTTTTGTTTTTTAAGATGTATATGGGCCTCCTTAGCAATTTAAGCAGCCCATTTAAGCTAAAACACAGAGAAACCCTGTAAAAATATTATTTAAAACATTTCCTTGAATAAATAAATATGGGTTTGGAGTAAGCATGGGTGCCGTTCACTGCTTTCAAAACTCTCCTACAGTTTTTTTGGGTTTGCCTATGTGCTTATTTATAATGTGACATATTTAATTTTAGGTCTCAAAAAATGTTCGAAAGCAATTTGTATTCTGATAGTGCAACTGGGTGTGATGAAGAAAGCAATTTGTGTTCTGATAGTGCATCTGGGTGTGATGAAGAAAGCAATGAATGTGAAGCTAACAATGAGTCAATTGGGATAAATCTTGATAAAAGTAAATTTTGGGGAAAACATTTAAAATATGCAACTTTAATCTAAATTGTTTTATAGTTCCAAATAACGTTGAAGGCGACGCAACTTGCAATGTCCTTGAAATAACTCAATGCCAAAAGGAACTATTTTTACTCCTTTTAAAGCATAATCTGGATGAGTAATTTTTACACATAACTCGAGCTAAAATTGATACATCTTCTTTTGCATCAATAACTGAATATGATATCAAGTATCTTTTCGGGGGAAATATTGGTTCTCGAATTAAATTTAGAGACCTTGTCAATGAATGGCGATTGTCTAATGTAATATTTTGTAGTTTAGCTTTATTTTTGATTTTCTTAATGCTTTACTACACACGCAGAATTTGATACCGATTTCGAACTGCTTCTGTAAGCATTCACTGGTTGTCACCGCTTCAGCCTCTTCCAAAGCAACATCATCAGGTACTCAAAACAGTTGCTCGATAACTCCTCCTTCGTCAATAGAAAACATATCCGACATATGTCCACATGTTGCTAGTAGTCATGATGTTTTTGACAAGTTCTTACATTCTGATATTGGCAAAAATATATGCAACAAATATGACATGAATCAAGTATTGAATCAGCCTGATAGGGACGCTTTAGTTTTAAACATCGTAAGAGAGCACGTTGAAAAAGATATTCCAATGACTACATCGATGATCGAAACGGTTGCTGAAAATATCGTGAAAAAATTCAGCAATGAGAAAAAAGTACTACAATTTAAAAAAAATTCGGAGTTGTCTTCATTAAGAAAATATTTATTTTTTTTATTAATTTTTTTTTTTTAATCGTAGGAATACTACTTCCAAAGAAAGCCACGAGCGAGCGGAAAACTGTACAATATTACCGTTCTATGGTAGGAGCTTTCCAAAGTGCTGGTTTCTTTACGCAGAAGTTGAGAGGTCTAAAAAAAAATCTTTTACCTCAGAAGAAAAAGCACGGCTCCAATCAAAAAAAAGAATGGCTTCAATCTAGAAACTCTCCATGGGAATCCGTTGAGCTCAAATGGAAGAACACGTATTCTTTGCGCAGAGCTGAAATATGTTCAAATAACATTAAGCCTGGTTTTCACTTGGTCAGTTTTCAGTGACAACAATCACTGATGTCAGTAGGCATCCTAATCATATGACGTCAAATGCGTTTTCATTACAACCCAAAAACTGACATAAAATCGAATGTCAAAGACTGACGTTGAATTTATGTGTCAATTGATTGCCATACTGATTTCACTTTTGATGCTACTTGTTAAATGTCATCGTTTGACAGCTGTGTTTTTTTTTTATTAACAACTGCTAAAGTTTTAGTTCGCTAGCAGCAAAAACTAAATTAACACAAAATCAAGTGAATAAAATGAACAAAAAAAAAAAAAAAAAATTGCAGTGACCAGCGCTGCTCTGTGTTTATTTTCGACTTTGAAGGCCTGGAAAAATGAGAAGAAGAAAAAAAATAAAAAGCAGTGGTGGATAAGGCCAGGATTGAGGGACAGAACAACCCATGGGTTTTATGCCACGCTGCATAATAAGCTGCGTAGGAGAGATCCGCGTTGGTTTAAAAATTTTTTGAGAATGAGTGAGCAGGATTTTGACATTCTGGTTGAGCGGCTAACTCCATATATAAAGAAAAAGGCACGCGATTTGGGAAATCTATTTCAGTGGGTGAAAGATTAGCCGTGACCATTCGGTACCTAGCAACGGGCGATAGTTATTCCACCCTTATGAGCCTTTTTCTTATAGGGAAAACAACAATATGTCACATTGTTAATGAGACGTGTAGATGTATTTACGAGGCATTAAAGGATGAATTTTTAAAAGTAAGTATCCATCAGGTTATTTGCAAAAGCATTCGTAACATAAGATATAATTTTATTAAAGGTTCCAAATAGTCCCGAGGAATGGGCAAGGGTTGCCGACAATTTCGAACGACGTTGGAATTTTCCAAATTGTTGCGGTGCTATGGATGGGAAACACATAATGATCCAAGCGCCTGCTAACTGCGGATCGAAATACTTTAATTATAAAAAACATAACAGCATTGTTCTAATGGCATTGGTAGACGCCGACTACAAATTTCTATTTGTAGATATTGGAGCGTTTGGGCGAGAGTCCGATGGCGGTGTATTCTCGAGGCAAGATTTTACAAAATATTAGTAATTTAGTTTAAAAATTGTTATTTTTACAGGTGTCCGCTTTCAGCTGCACTTGCTGAAAACAGTATAAATTTTCCAGCTTCGAAACCACTCCCAAACGAAGAAGCTCCAATGCCATTTGTTATCGTAGCTGATGACGCATTTCCGCTAAAGCCATACTTGCTAAAAGCGTTTTGTTACCGTGAGCAAGTCATGTCGCATAAAAATTTTAATTATCGACTATCGCGAGCAAGAAATGTGGTCGAAAATGTGTTTGGAATCTGCGCCGCAAGATTCCGAATCCTAAGAAGGCCAATTGACCTAAGACCAGAGAATACAAAATTTGTTGTCCTCGCAATTTGTGCTCTTCACAACTTTTTGATTACGTGCAAGTCTGTGTATCTGAAGAAATCTGATGTCGACGATGAAATTAATGGTGTGGCGGTAGCTGGAGAATGGCGTGCAGATTTAGGAGAGAAAGACAAACTGATTTCATTGCAATCAAGCAGCCATGGCCGGGCATCAGACAATGCAATGTAGACTCGTGAGCAATTCATGGAGTACTTCATGACACCACACGGAGAAGTACCTTGGCAATACAGCAGGACCATTTTGCAGAGTACATTTTAACTTTATTTAAAAGTAAAAACGCCCACGGGTGCGATATTTTACCTTAAACATAAGACATTAATATTTTAAAAAAATTGTTTTTATTTCTTATATAAATAAAAAAACATTTTTTAATTTCGGTATATTTTGATCTGATACTCGAATAATTAACAAAGATGCATACAGGGTTTAACTTAATTATTTCTTGAGGGCTAATTTGTGAGATTTGAAACAAATGTGAGTTGAAGCAATATCGATATCTGAGAAGTTATAAAAACTTTTAAAATTGTAATGATGCAGGTTTACTATAATTTAAACAAGAATGCAAAACGTAATTTTTTTATTCGCTTTAGTGTTTGTGGTTATATGTTTTAAGCAGAGACCGTACTAAATCAATAGGAAATCAAGTTGTAAAATGTAAGAGGATTTTAATGGTACCTTCAAAACTGCGGTGCGACAATTTTTTCACAATGCTTTTTTGGTTTAAAAATCTAAAAATAATTATTATTTACAGTCTCTGGTTTTAAGTGGTCAGTGTTTTTAATTGGTACTCATTACGGTTAAAGAAAAGTAAATTTTTTTCAAAATAAAGAAAACATTTATTTAATTTATATAAAAAAGGCACTTGTAGCATATTTAAGTAAATATTATACTATATTATATAGTTTAGGAACAAAAGGACAAATATATTTCATTCGTATAAAAAAGACACTTGTAGTATATTAAAGTTAATATTATACTATATTATATAGTTTAGGAACAAAATAAAAAATAAATTTCATTCCTATAAAATAAACAGTGTTTAAAGTTTTCAAAGCACATTCAACAGCATTTGAATATTCGTCGGCTTTATTATGATCACGACGACTTCGTTTCGAAGACGCAGCTAATGTCAATGGCATTGAGTCCTCAACATCTTGTCCTGATGGGGGATCCAGTTTCTAAACAATAATTTTGTTAACAGGTATCGAATACGAACAAACGAACGTTCAAAGTAATAAACTATGATCAAGCCGTAATTGTATTACTATTTAAAGCTCTTACTTTAGTCAAATTCGATATTGTAGGTGCTTCAACTCGCAAAGTAGGCTCCAAAAATAATAACGATTTGTGCAATGAGCTCATTGCGCAATCTGTGCCAGCCGCTTGCCCACTTTTTGTTGATTTAGATTTGTTTAAAGAAACCTAAATTTGATGCAATTAGCAAAGGAATCATATAATCTGCTTTGAAAAGAGATGCTTACACGAAAAGAGCAGCGGATGCTGTTCCATTTTGAGGACACCTCAGCTCGAGACATTTGCATTGCGCTTGCAACCTCTTGCCACATTGCTTCACGCAAATTTCTGTCTCTTTAGTCCTTTGCCAAAAAGTTCCACAGGCCTTCCCTCATCTGGACTTCTTCTATCAGCTGCTCTGTTTGTTGGCTTGTCCACTTTTCTCTAATCTTCCTCTCTCGTTTTTTTTGAGAGCTGCCACATTCACTTTGCGTCAAAATCTCTATTAAATCTTCTGAGTCGTTGAAGCTATCATCCATGTTTCTAAATTTTGTGAATAAAAAATAACTATATTCATTTTAGAGACATGGAGAATCGGTAAACAATTATCCAGTTGCGGAAAAAATTATGAAACTTGCGGCTTTGTTGCGCACTTTGAAGCCACTGGAGGATAACAAAATTGCAATGCTTTATGTGAGAGCATAGCGAGGTATGCTCCATAGCACTGGTATATCTCACCAACAGTGTGTCTCCGGGCAGTCATTCAGCGGCAATGGCGTTTTTGGAAACAATTCTAGCTGTACCGGGTGGCGGTGACGTAGAAAGACAGGAAATTTATCACATGAAGCGTTGTTATGTTCCTATGGTGGCTTCAAGGCTGGCAACAATTAGCTTTTTATTCATAAATTTTCAACAGAAATATCATTTCACTTACATTTTTTAACAATTTTCTGCTAAGTGCGATTAAAAAAAACCAAATTGAAATCAGCTTATCTTCTAGGCAACAATTGACACAAAATGCCAACATGTTGGCATTTCGATTTGTCTTGTCATACAACGATATTTTGATTGGCAATCAAAAAATGATCTGTTATCACTTGTTTGTGATTTATATGACAATCAGTGGTTATATATGACAACAAACGTAAATGACAATATGTTTTCATTAGATTGACAACATTTGTCATTGAAAACTGACCTAGTGAAAACCAGGCTTTACAAAGATTTTAGAAGACTGGCCACTTATTTCGCACAGAGCGGATATCGCTTGGTAAGTGTATTTAATTATTTTGAAGTTAAAACATATACCGAAAAAAGCGATATTTTTACATTGTCTTCAAAATGTTTTCGAAAAGAAGTTGTGTTTTTCACATAAAATTTTAGAATCTTTCATATTTTTTTTTCAGTGCATATGTTGGCATGTTGACAAAATGTCTTTTAAGCTTTTTTTAAATATAAAATACGAAATTGTGATATTATTGTAATTAAATAATATCTTAAAACAAATTTCGTGAAAATACTAACATATGATTTTGAAAATATTTGAAAGATTAACTCTTGTTGGAAACATTTTGAAGGCAATGTAAAAAATTTCGTTTTTTCAGTATACCAATAAAAATGTCTTTAACATATATTTTTTAATTATTTCTAGATTGAAATTGATTTTGAGCTTCCGGTAAATCGAATGCTCTCTTTTCGAATTGGGAAGCTCTTTCTGAAAAAATACTGAACGTATGTCGTATGATGGTCAAATTTCCTACAGCAGTTAAGTTAATAAGGAACCTTTCGGAAAATGCTGGTATATTAATCTGTAATAATGTTAGATAATATACATATAAAAATGATGCATCTTTTCTACAGAAATTCGTAATTATGAAATTTTCAAAGTGCTATTAGCGGTTTTGAAGCCAAATGGCCGTAAAATTATCAACAAAAAAATGTAGAAGGTCAGCATTGGAGACTCGTGGAATGCATTTGCTGTAGAAGTTGAAACCGTCGCGTCAATTCCCACTGCCATCAACATTAGGAAGGAGTTTTGTGTGAGTCACAAAATAAACTTGCATCCATTCTTGATTGTTATTAAAAACCACTCAAATGGACCGAAGCTCGTCGTTGCAGGCGAAGGGTTTATGTATTTACTAGACAATTTTTTATGTGCGCTTGACGTCATTTTCAAAATTTTTTTCTGTTCAAATTTTCAATACCCTTTTGAGAATACCCACTTTTGGCACTTCGTGCAATTAATTTTTTTCGATATTGACTCCGCTAATTGCAAAGTAGCGGAACATTCGCATTTTCTTTCATTGATACAAAATTAAAAATTTATTCAAAAGTTTAAATGCTCTAATATGTCTTTTTTCAAGTGCTTCATTTGTGGATCATCATTTGAATTGCTACAACTTTAATGAGCCATTTGAAATTGATTCACTGTTTAGTTAACCCTTCAAAACTAGTTTGTTTTCATGGTAGTTGCCAATCAATTTTTTATGATTTTTCATCTTACAAACGGCATATTTTAAATTTACATTGCAATTCTGAACCAGCACAGTTGGCAAACATAAATGCTGTTTTTCAGCATAATGTAAATAATGAAAATTTTTCTTTTGAAGCTCAGGAAAATACATCTGTGAATTCAATTTCAGAAAGTGATGTACAGATAAATAGTGAACAAATTTCTTTTAATCCTCAAGAAAATACGTCCTTGAATATAATTTTAGAAGCAGAAGCTGAGAGTGTTGTCGCCAAAAAACCGTTTAATGCTGATTCTGTTGATAACCTTTTAGCTAACTTGAAAGAAGCTTCTTTGCTATTTGTAAGTTCGCTATACAGCGAAAATCATATGACAACAAATGCTATTAATAATATTATAAATAATTCTACGGAAAAGATAACGAAAACTCTATTTACATCTCTTTCTGAAACCATACTTCCATTGCTACACTCGGCCAATAAATACGACATAAAAAAACTATTTACTTGTTGCTCAGAACCGTTCAAAGGAATTGACTCCGAATTTTTGTTTTTGAAAATGTTAACGGAAAGGAGTGTTTTTTATGAACCAACAAAAATTGAAATCCATAAGGCTGTTTCGAAGTTACATAAAAGAGGAAAAAGTATTTTGTGCTCTAAGAGTAGTGAAATTGTTTTGATGCCAATAATTGAACACGTGAAGCTTTTTTTTGCGCAAGGATCTATCCTGAAGGACACTCTTGATTTTACAAGGTCTTTATGTAATAATCCAGGCAATAGAATACGTAATTTTGTACAAGGTGAGATATGGAAGAAAAAAAAATTTCGAGACGATCAATACGTTTTACCCGTTATTTGGTATAACGATGATATAGAAATGGGAAACTCTTTAGGCAGTCATTCCGGCAATCAATCTTTAGCCGCTTTTTACTACCATTTTCCTACTTTACCTGAAGGTTGCACTGCAATTGAAAATATATTTGTTGCGCTTATTATGAAAACAAGTTATTTTAAAAACTTTCCTATTTTGAGAACGCTAGCCGCATTCATCGATATTTTAAAGGTTATGGAAAATGGAATAGAAATTAACACAGACGAAGGAATTTTCATGGTCTGTTTTGTTGTTGGATTGTTTATTGGAGACAATTTGGCTCTTAATAACTTGTTGGGGTTTACCTGATCTTTTAGCCACAACCTTTCTTGTAGACTCTGTAAGGCCTCAAAACAGCAAATTAATACATTAACAGTTGAAAATGAATCACTTAAAAGAAATATTACAAATTACAATGAAGACGTTAACAAAAACGATTACAAAAATACTGGAATAAAAGCAAAATCTTCTTTCAATACTTTAAATTTTTTTCATGTTACTGACAACTTTTATACAGACTTAATGCACGACTGTTTTGAAGGGTGTATAAAATTTGGCCTTATAGAGCGCTTAAAATATTTCATATACGAAAAAAAACGTTTTCGCTTGAAATTCTAACTTCAAAAATGAATAGCTTAGATTATGGTGAAATTGAATTGAAAAATAAACCGTCTAGGAATATTAAGGTAGAGCATATAAGAACAAATAGGCTACATTTTTCAGCTAGAGAAATGTATGGTCTTTTGCGCTACTTCACGATTTTCGTTGGAGAATTTGTTGAGAAAAATGACATAGTATGGAAATATGTATTAAAATTGAAAGAGCTAATAGATTTTTTATTGAGGGATAGTTTCAACAGCACAGAGTTAGCGTCTTTAGATTATTTAATACAGTAGCATCATGGCATGTATATGAAATGTTTTAAGAAATCTTTAAAACCGAAACACCACAATGTTACGCATTACGTATCTGCAATAAAAGCTATCGGCCCCCTAAAAGCCTTGTGGTTATGAGACATGAGAGTAAAAACAAAAGCTTACAAGAATATTCGAAGTTCTCGTTTGCACGAGTAAACTTAGAATTCTCAATTTGTAAAAAGTTCTGCCTGAAATTCGCAGACAGCATTCTAAGAAAAATTAATTCATTTAAGCATTTTGAAATTAAAAACTTCAATATGTCACGTGATTTTCAATATCCAATTAAAAATATGATATTACCATTTCCTCTTGAAGCACTTGAAAAAATACTGAAATTTATTAATTATAAGGGAACTAATTTCAAGCTGGGATATTACGTTTTTCTTAATGAATATATATTTACGATTATTGATTTAATTTCATGCAACGGAAATATTTTTCTAATTTTACAGCAGTATGAAATAGCAGAGTTTAATTACCACTATGCCGTTTTTGTGCTGGGAAATAAAACTGAGACATTTGTGTTTGCTACATTTGAAGAACTTGATTATAAAAACCTTTCCAATGTATGAATACACAAAATAAAATAGTTTTTATGAAAAGAATTCTTTAAAACCGGGTAAATACTTTAAAAAATAAACATTTTTACTTATTTTGTATTAATTAATTTAAAAAACAATTTTAAGTCTGTGTATTATAGTCCTACACAAGAAATATTTTAAATGGAGTATTTTTTTTCAAACGGGCAATGTCACCTTAACGCAATCTAAAAAAAAATAGAAATGTATAATAATATTGTCATAAGGCTATATTATTGTCATTTAGGCTATCATTTGTATCATTAATAAATTTTCTTAACAAAAATAAAAATTAAATAGAAACATTACCATGGTTTTTTCCTTATGCTTTACTTATTCATGCGTAGGTATAGCACAATACATGAGAGTTGAAATACTTAATTCATGCGCAAGTTACCTAAGATTTCATGACAATTTTTCCATTTATCATGGTTAACAAAACCACGGCACATGTGTATAGAGCTCAGGTCCTCTGGTTAGTTGCACATAGTTTTACATTTTATGCGTAAATAACCACAGATCATTAGTAAAGTTATCGGTCAATTCATGCTTTGCAGCACATAAATATTGTGTTATATTTCGTAATTTATGAGCGCTCATTCCGCTACTTATTGCTCAACCACGAATCATGCAATAATAATCCATATATCATGAATTGCGATCTTAAGAATAAAATTATGGATAATTTTTCCATGAATTGTGTACTAAATTCATTATTCCTGCGCTAAATTCTCTCCTTGTAGCATTAAGGTTGAATTTCGACAGGGGAGGACTATAGCTAGATTATAGGATGTCAATATAACGTTCGGCATTCATAATCCCATCAATTTTGCTTAGCATCCCAACCCCAGACATATTGAAGCATCCCCAGAAGAGAATTTTCCCACCGCCAAACTTAGAGTAGGAATAATGTCTCCATCAGTAATGGTTTTTTATGGCTTTTTCCACACAAAACGAATTCCATCCGACCCGTGCATGTCGATCTTGCTCTCATCTGTCCAAACAACTGTTCATTTGTCCAATTTGCATGCTCTTGTGCAAATTTGAGACGCATCTGTCGGTGACGTGAAGTCAACAATGGTTCTTTTATTTTTCGGTGGGCTTTGAAACCGATTCTTCTCAGCTGCCGGTTTCGGTCATGCGGGAATCTTCTTTGCTATGTATATTTGAGTTTCTTCTGAATGTCAGTCCCCGATTTTGCTGTACCAGTAACCACCAAGCGCTTAATCACTGTGTTGTCGCGGTCATTAAGTTTTCTTGGCCGTCCTCCACGATTCTTGGGACCGGAAATTTGGCAATTATTAGATATTTTTTGGACTGCACCATAGGAAATACCAACGAATGTTGCAATAATTCGGATCGAAAGGCCTTCCTTTAGTTTTACTTCAACAATACGTTTAATGGCATCCCATATTTTTTTTATTTTCCTTTTAAAGTTCATATAAACTTCTATTTAATATTTCACGAACAATTTTACTGACCAATAGTTTTTAGTTTTTAATTAGAGTTAAGCTCTTGTATAGCGAATAATTTTATTTTTATGCTATATCCCACAAAATTGTTTAACGAGCAATGTCCACTGCAACGACTGTAACAAAACTGATCAAGTGATTGATGCCTACAAAATCAATTATTGCGCAAAACTAACGGGGCTATGGTGCCTTACGATAAACAAATTTGTATAAACAATAAAAACAGGTTCTTAAGCTTTCTTAATTGATTTCTAGGCTCAAAAAATGTTTGACTACAAAATATACACGAAAGTTCTCAAGTATGATACTATGTGATCAGTTTTGATACATCTTAGGGGTATTCACGGGTTAATGCGAAACGTAGTTGCGACGATTGCGAACATCATTCCAACAACTAACACATTGGAAGCAATTTTGCAACTCTTCTTGAATTACGCACTGCTCAAACCAATTGCGAGAACGCACAAGCAGTGATGCTAATAAGATGATTCATGTTTTGGTTGTTTTTGAACGCTGCCACCTGGGTAAAACTTTAAAAAGGTTAAGTTTGAACGTAGATTTTAATAACTTTTTATGATTTTGAAATAAGGTGGCAATATATTTACTGCTCATTCGACATTTAATATTATTGCATAATTAAGTTGCAATATTGATGTTCACGCGTCAGTGCGCAAATTATCTTGCATTTTCACACTCTTGCAATTCGCAACAACCCGTGAATACCCCTACTGTATATCCAAAATACTGAAGAAGAAATTTCTTGTTTTTTCGACAAAATTAATTTTTAGCTAAAAAGCCTTTAAGCCGTTTGCGCGACTATTTACCGTTAGTTAATATTAAAGTGTTATATACCAAAATTCATGTTTTAAGAGTGGTATCAGAAATCAACGTTTCCTGGGAACTTTTCGAAAAAGTCAAAAAATGGGACGGTCTAATCTGCATACATCTTTAATGATGTAATGTCACTCGTAATCCATTTTTCAAGCAACCGCAATATTTACGTATATTCATAAATAAGACAGCGAGCAACACCCTTGCCGCATGAACACTCCAAGCATACTGACTTAAAATTTCAAGCAGATGAAAAAAAAAAACTAACTTTTATGGTAGAATTATAATAGACATAATGTAATGTAACGAAATGTTGTCAACTGTCATCGGGACGGGACGTAATGTAAGAAAACGCTGTAGCAATTATAATAGGCAGTAGTCAGGCAGTTGTTTGTCGTAAATAATTGCACGTTCCCGTACAAGTTCAATTAAAACTTCTTCATCCATAGCTGTGGATATAAAGAACTATCACATTAATACCGAAAACTGAACAAAAAGCGTAGTGCAATAATATAAAATATCGCAATAATCGAATCGAACCTCAATGTTTAGTTGTTCTTTGGACAGACGCAATGTAAAGTAACGTAACGTAAAGTAACACAGCGAGCCAATTGCTACTTCGTGTGCAAAAGCACAAAAACACGCGACGCCCGCGTGCTATGGAAAAACATAAGTTGATGACCACTGATTTAGGGGCTCCAAATACACGCTATGAAAAAATGGCTCAAGGCTCTAAAGTAAAATTATTCAAAAAATTGTTATAAAAAACTACGCTGCTCTAAATATAAAAGGGGTTATATCTTTATAAGTTATGCATAGATATGAGGCAGCCTCGATAGTCTAGTGGTAGCGCGCTTGACTGTCACCCAGGGGGGTCAAATCCGGCCCACACCATGGTCCTACGCTTTAACCTTTTTTCCCTTATGTCTAATCAAAGTAATTTATTGGGGGTTGGAATTAATTTTAAAGGTTTTTTTTCGGTTTTTGAGCATTTATTTAGAAACAACGGTACAATGTATATTATTCAAAGTATTGTCCATCGTTAGCTACAACATTTTCCCATCTTTCTGGCAGCATATGGATTCCGCGCCGGAAGAACGATTCGTCTTTTGAGGCAATCCACGAATCGACCCATTTTTTGGTATCCTCGTAAGAAGTGAAGCGCTGCTTAGCCAAGCCATGCGTCATCGATCTGAATAGGTGGTAGTCGGAAGGGGCTATGTCTGGGCTATAAGGCGGGTGGGGTAGCACATCCCAATTCAGCGCCTCCAACGTTTCCTTGACGGTTCTTGCAACATGTGGCCGTGCGTTGTCATGTTGAAAAACCACTTTGTCGTGTCTTTTGGCATATTCCGGCCGTTTAACCTTTAATGCTCGGCTCAATTGCATCAATTGTTGTTGGTAGCGTTCCCCAGTGATGGTTTCGTTAGGTTTCAGCAGCTCATAGTACACGACACCCTTCTGATCCCACCAAATACACAGCATAAGCTTGGCGCCATGAATATTCGGCTTGGCCCTCGATGTTGATGCATGGCCGGGTGGTCCCCACGATTTTTTTCGCTTAGGATTATCGTAATGGATCCACTTTTCATCGCCAGTGACAATACGATGCAAAAAACTCTTCCTTTTATGCCGTTGAAGCAGTTGTTCGCACATGCAAAATCGCCGTTCAACGTCTCTCGGCTTCAACTGGTACGGCAATTCTTGAAGGGTTTGACACGGGTCTTCATCGAGCAAAGCCTCCAAATCCTCATCTTCAAACTTTTTCGGCTGGCCCGGACGCTCTTTGTCTTCCGTATCAAAATCACCACTTTTAAACCGACGGAACCAGTACTCACAAGTAGAAATCGATGGAGCATAGTCCCCGTAAGCCTCAGTAAGCGTGCGTTGTGCTTCAACCGCTTTTTTCTTCAAATGGAAGCACAAAAGTAAACCTTCCCGCAAATTGCGTTTTGTTGGAACGAAAGTCGACTTGTTCACAGAGAAAAAAATATATGTTGTTTACACTTCAGTGGAATGACACATACTGAAAAATGAAGCTTAGACAATGTGCTTTGAAATGAATATAGTCACAGGTGTGCCCGATGCGATCTATTGATAGTTACGCCATCTCTTAGAAAACCTTTAAAACTAATTCCAACCCCCAACAAAAACACAAATTTATGATGAAAATTTGTAATTAGTGGTGCTAGAAAAGTTTGTGGAAAAGAACGTGTAGTAACTTCATTTGACTGAGGTTAAGTCATAACACTGGCTTCAGATTCATGTTTCTACAGCTTTCTGCCACTTTAAGAACATCCTACACAAAAAGTTTTACTTCTTTCATTCTGTGGCATCAATCACAACAGATCAATTTGGGCCGGAGTAAAAGCCTGCCACCACCTTAACCTCAACTATTTATAGATATTTATGGTGGGTACCTCGTTGAATAGATACTAGATAATCGTTGAATAGATACTTGAATAGATATCCGCAAAAATAATTTGAGTTGGCGCTATTCTTGAAATGCTCCGTTACTAACAAAATTCAAGATATATCGCTTCCTTAAATTACGGATGTCGTATATCCGCAAAAATTAACTTTTCAGAAGACTATTTTAAAGGTATAACATCAAATATCTTCAAATGGTCCTGTGGATTTTCTCCAGTTTTGGATTGAATATAATTGCCTTTATTCTTGTTGTCACCTCACCTATGTGAGTAGTCTCACACTCGTCTCACGTCACTTGAATTGTGGCATTCTGGTTATCATGTGAAGTGAGCGTGAGAAACATGTAGAAATGAAATCACAGGTCGTGTTCATTGCGCCGACTTTTTAGTTTTTTTAGCATCATTGTCAATTTTGTAGTCAAATAAAAAATAGCAAGCAATTATTTAAGTATTATTTATTAAAATAAACATGAGTTCATTCGAATTGTGGTTTTCGGATACTAATAGGGAAGACAGTGAAATGTTTTTGTTTAACTTTTTGTGTTTTAAAGAAAAGGACCTGCCTCGAATTTTTGCTGGCGCTTAAAAACGCCACTGGCTCTAAGTGTTTATTATTTTTATTTATCAGCCGGCATAAAAATGCACTTAGGCTTTTAATAAAAAGACAAGCTGATTTAAAGCTCGTAGAATTAATGATCTTTATTTTCAAATTTTTGGTGCTTATAAAGACAAACAACGGTATTTTGAAAAAGTGCATAATTTTAACATAAAAAGTGCGTGAGTGAATAATAAATATAAACTTAATGCGTAAGTGCGTGATGCAAAATAAATATAACAAAATATATAAACATTAAAAGTCTGTGAGTGAAATAAATAGAACATTAGCTTAGTGCGAAAGTGCGTCATGTAAATCTAATATATAACCACGGGTCATTGTGCGTGGTGAATATAAACAAACATAAATACAGTGCAACCAAATAGTTTGTGTACGTTTGGTTGCTTAACTCGGTGCGCACTACACCCCCATCCTTAAGATAAAAATTATTTGAAAAAGGAAAATAATTTTTTAAAATTATACAATTCAAACTTTCTTATTATAATTATTTAATCTTAAAATATAATATTTGTTTCATGCATTTCAAATATTCTTATTAACTATAACAGATTATCTTTTATATATTATTCCAAAAATGGTTTCAAAATAGATATATGATTTATGTTATTAAAAATTATACAAATTCAATTTGTTTATGAAATTTATACAATGCAATTGTTTTAATTAATAAATTTTTACTTTAATTGAAAAATTTGAATTAAATCCATCTTTTTAGTGAATTATTATGGTATTCTTTGATTTTACCATCTACATCAACTTTAGAATTTACTCCATTTTTATCAACTATAATATATGGACCATGATATGGTGGTTGGTTTTTCTTTCTATTCATTTTCTTTATCATTACTTTTTCACCAATTTTTATATTTAATGGTGCAGAAGTGACATTATTTTGAATTCGTTTAATCTTTGCTATATTTATCAATTCTTTCGTTTTTTCTAATGAGTATTTTAATCTTACTCTCAATTCTTGCGCATAATTATCTGTGTTGTTACATTTTGAATTATCTAGTTTATCATTTGGTAGGTTTGCTAATTTGCCAAATATAAGTTCAAAAGGAGTGTAATTAGTGTCAACATGAGGTGTTGTATTGTAAGCAAATGTGAAGTATGGGATCCAATGGTCCCATTCATCATCTTTGCAAAAATTTAATAAAAATTCGTTCAATACTCTGTGGTTTCTTTCTATTGAACCGAGGGTCTCATGATGATAAGGCGTGCTAAATATTTGTTTAATGTTAAGCTGTTTGCAGATTTCCGACATCAATTCATTGGTAAATTCAGTACCCCTATCTGATTTAAGAACTTTAAAATGACCATAGATTAAAATAACATTTTCTATTAAGGATTTGGCTACAGTCTTTGCGTCCTTGGTCTCCATTGGACAAGCAATGACATATTTCGTTAACTCACATTGCATAGTTAATATATAACGTAAATTATTTGATAATCGCAAAGGCCCTACAGTATCTATTGATATTGTTTCAAAACTAGTTCCTGGTGTGTCTGTCAAAGTTAATTCCTCTTTTGTATGTCTGGTTTGTTTGTTGATTTTACATTGTTCGCAATTTAATATATATTTCTTTATCATTTTGTTCATATTTTTCCAAATGTATTTTTGTTTCATTTTTAAATTGGTTTTTCTAATGCCCATGTGTCCTCCATGAGCCGAATTATGATATTCTTCAATTAATTTATTTTGTATATCTTTATCAATTATTCTTGTTGGTTCATTGTGTATTAAAATTTTTAAATTTTCATTATTTTTTCTTTGTAAATTATTAAATATCTCTTTAAATTTATCCATTCTTATGGTTTCAAATATTTTATCATTTTTACTTAACGCGAGCTCGTTTATATTTAACCTTTGCATTTTTGACGACAGTTTCTCCAAAGTCAGCTGTGTGATCGATGGATTATCGCTGCATCTTGCAATAACTTCTCTATTATTTATATATATTTGGGTACCCTTGTAATTTCTATCTGTTATGAACCTTAATTTTATCATTTTGTTTATATCTGATTTGGATGTGCATTCCCAAGCAAAAAGTTGATCAGACTTCTTGTTAGTAATGTCACTTGTTTTGTCTGAATTAGTGTTTTGTGTATGTTTATTTGTGACCATACTTCTTGTTATAGCCAGTATTTTGTTATCATCATTTGCAGGTATTATACTATTTTCATTAACCCTAATATTAATGGGGACCACTGCTTCTGATCGAGCAGGTACTGTAAAATTTTTAAAATTTAAAATTATTGGTAATGTTAGTTCTTTTTCATTTATTAAAAATGTTACTGTGTACGTTTCGAAATCTATTTTAGACATATACTTTCTCAACATGTCACGCCCTATTATGCCATCTGTTAATATTGGAAATTCATTTTCTACTATGTGGAAATAGTGTGTTATTTCCTCCGTTTCAATTAAAAAATTTAAATATGATGTGCCTATGCACTCTATACTTTCATTGACCTTATATATTGCATCTTTTGTCTCTTGACTGGGTTTCTCTAAGCTTTGTAGCTCTAAATTGCTTAATTGCTCTGATAATACAGTTATTTTTTCTCTATATTCGGAAATTGTTAGATTATTCTGTGATATTGAACTAAATTCATTTAGCATTTGCTGTACTGTTTTTGGATTGGGATAAGATTTCACCAATAAAAATTTTAATTCAATTAACGTCGAAGGTCTGTTCAAACGTCCAAGTATACTTCTAACTTGGGCTGTTAATTTAAAGTTGTATACATACTTAATAAAAATGGCCTTATCTTCATCTTTTATTAAATCATGAAGCAATTCTGCTTTCACTATAAAATCATCTAATTCTTCATAAATTCCTTTAAAAACTGGTAGGTTTTTACCTACTGCATTTATGTCAAAGTTTGACATTTTTGGCAAATTAGTTTCTTCCTCCCAAACCGATGATAAATCCAAATTTATTTTATCTTCTTTTCGTGTTATTAAATTTTTTATGAATTCATGTAATTCATAATAAATTTTATTAAATTATGTTGACTTTATATGATTTAAATACAAATTCTAAATGTTTGATAGTTTAAATCATACTTGATTTTAAATACAAATTCTAGTTGTTTGACAGTTTAAAATCGTTTATCGAGCTTAAGGTCAAAGTTAGAAACAATTAATTGTTCTAACGAATTTTTCTAAAGAAACAACAACAACAACAAAGTTTTTTTCAATATGAAAGGAAAAAAACCACTAGTTTTTTTTTTTTTTCCTTTCATATTGAAAAAAACTTTGTTGTTGTTGTTGTTTCTTTAGAAAAATTCGTTAGAACAATTAATTGTTTCTAACTTTGACCTTAAGCTCGATAAACGATTTTAAACTGTCAAACAACTAGAATTTGTATTTAAAATCAAGTATGATTTAAACTATCAAACATTTAGAATTTGTATTTAAATCATATAAAGTCAACATAATAAACATAGAGGTCATTTAGGAAAAAACTTTAATTTTATTAAATTCTAATATAAAATGTTTGCAATCTTCTAAAGTTTCATATTTGACTATTTCGTTTTTCAAATTTTCAATTTTTTGCAATTTAGCGTTTTTATATTCTTCAGTATAAATTCGATTTTTACTTTTTCTTAAATTTTACTTTAATTTTTCAAGAAATATTATGTTTTCTTTAATTATGTCCATAAATTTATGTCATGACATCAAAACATTAAAATTTTTAATTTTTTATTTCACTTGAATCACCCTCTGATTCATAGTGCCAGTAAATCATGCATGCCAATATTTAAACATGTGCCTGCAATGATTAATTGCGAATATGAGTATAAAGAAAAAAGTAAAACTGACGTTTCAGTTTTATGAATGAAGAATATAATGGCGGTCGTGAGTAGTTTTCGCGTAGTGAAAAAAATTTTTTTTTTTATAAGTGTCGGTCGCGACTTGAGTAATATAAAAAAGGTAATTTTAATGAACATATTATAATCCGTGCGCGTAGTTTGCGTTTAGCATATATTCGGCAAAATATATGCATTTAATTGAAATTATGTGTAGTGTTTTAAAACAAAATCAATAGAAACAAAAAAAAATATATGTAAAAAGAAAGAACTGTTGTTGTTGTTGTTGGCAAACATTTTGTTTACTAAAATTTTGCCAAGTGCTTGTGTATGCGTGAAAAAAAGTGCAACAAGTTGTTATTGAAAAGAAAAAAAAGTTTCGTGTTTGCTGTTTTGTATACAAAATTCAATAATATAGATAAAAATATGGATTTAATTTATTGAGTTTTTGTTAATTAACATAAATAATATTCAGAACAATAAATCGAAAAAATTTCAGAAAGTGTTATTAGATTCTCAGTGTTTTGCCGTCGGCATTTTACTTTTTATTATTATCTTCATTTAAGTATTGGGAAAAATTTCCTTATAATAATAATAAATATAATAATTCAAATCAATAAAGTTAAATTAAAAATTCTCATTTTTGTTGTTTTAAGTTTAAACAATTTATTGGAGACAAGTACGTATTTTTCTTTAGTCTCTGTTGCCCTCGTAGTGGCTCTTTAGTTGGAACTCCAGTTCATCGATGTTTTCCATAGTCCTGGCTGCTTTAATTTGCATATCCACGGTACATTTGGTTACGCGTCGATCGTAACAATCAGGTACGTGCTCAGGCACATTCTGTTTTGCCGTCGGCAAACTCTTATTGCCGTGAGTTGGCAGGATCGCCATGTAATGTTTTTGTTTAACTTTTTGTGTTTTAAAGAAAAGGACCTGCCTCGAATTTTTGCCGGCGCTTAAAAACGCCACTGGCTCTAAGTGTTTATTATTTTTATTTATCAGCCGGCATAAAAATGCACTTAGGCTTTTAATAAAAAGACAAGCTGATTTAAAGCTCGTAGAATTAATGATCTTTATTTTCAAATTTTTGGTGCTTATAAAGACAAACAACGGTATTTTGAAAAAGTGCATAATTTTAACATAAAAAGTGCGTGAGTGAATAATAAATATAAACTTAATGCGTAAGTGCGTGATGCAAAATAAATATAACAAAATATATAAACATTAAAAGTGCGCGAGTGAAATAAATAGAACATTAGCTTAGTGCGAAAGTGCGTCATGTAAATCTAATATTTAACCACGGGTCATTGTGCGTGGTGAATATAAACAAACATAAATACAGTGCAACCAAATAGTTTGTGTACGTTTGGTTGCTTAACTCGGTGCGCACTACAACAGCGAAGATGGTGAAAATTTGAAATTAAAAAGATTAAAGCTAAGGGACGCCTCTAACCTGTTGAAGTTGCCGGATGGAGTGTAAGATCAAAGTCAAAATGCAAAATTAAAGTTTAATACTCAAATGTTTTCAGGTTTGTCAGCTTTTTTAGGTTTTTAAAAGACGGGTTTTCATATTTGTTAAATATTCTTGAAAGCAGAACGAGTTCTCCGAAGAGAAATTTTAGAGTGCTTCCGGTAATAAAATTGGCTGCTGTGCTTCGGTTCTTAGCTGAAGGCAGTTACCGAAAAGGCGTCGGAAATGACTATAACGTTGGTTTGGCGCAACCCACGTTCTCTAAAATTCTGACCGAGGTTTTGTCAATTTTTGAAGAAGAAATATGCAGCAACTTAATAAAATTTCCAAACCAACATGAAAGAGAAGAAATTAAGCTGGCATTTTTTCAAAACTTTGGATTTCCCGGAGTTATTGGGTGCGTAAGCGGCACACACGTTAAAATTATCTTCCCATCAAAACAATTTCAACACTTATAATAGGAAGGGCTTCCATAGCTTAAATGTAATGTTGGTATGTTTTGTTTTATTTTCGAGTGCGGCTATATACTTAAAGCTAATTATTCTACATTAAGGTCTGTGATCATAAAATGCGCATCAGGAATGTCGACGCTAACAACCCAGGAGCATCACATGACTCCTTTATTTGGAACTCCAATAGGCTGGATACGATGCTCTCAAATGAAGACGGAGATCGAAACGAATAACTCTTAGGTATTACTAATGTTACCAACTATACTTACTTTGTAAGTATCATACTTATTTTCAGCTTCATATACTTACTAAAATTCCATACTTATAAGTATACTTACTTTTAAGATTTATACTTAATTATGCTTACTTTTCAGCTCCGGTTGAACGTCTTTATTTGCAAAAGTGGAAAAAGTTTGAAAATTGTAACCAACAGCGTTAAAAATACAGACTCTGGAGTCAATTTTATTTTTAAAAAATAATATTGAATACAGCTGTGTCGAATTTTACAATTTTTTAAAGACAAGACCTGAAATATTAAGGGTGTACTGTAGTTCGTCGGCTAAAAAAATAGGCTATTTTTGGGAATTTCTCGTGAGCTTGCTATGAAAGATATGTTTATATAAGTAATAAGGAATGATAAATGAAGTCTTAATTTATAAAAAAAAAAAAATTATTAATGTTTTTTAATAATTTGGAGGCAGGTCGGCTCCCACACGATATCTCGGCATCTGTTTATCTGAAACAGAAAACCAAAGTGTTTTAGATTCAATATGACAAGGACTATAAAATAGACTATTCATATTAATTTTTAGCAATTGTTGGTAAATTTAAGTAACAAAAACCAAAAAAAAAAATTTTTTTTTCGCTGTTATTTGTAGAAAAATAAATAAAAACATCAATTTTTTAACACGATTATAGTTTTTTTGTAAGTAGTTTTCTGTTAAATATGTGGTTAAAATTTCAGAAGGATCAGCCCACCGGAGAAATAGTGTGGGGCGTCCGTGAAAACGTAGTTTTTAGAAAAACGCTTTTAAAGTTTTTTAAATGCGTTCTAACATGAGTTTAGGTAGAGAAAGTTTTGGGTTGAAAAAATTATTTCATAAAAATTTAATACAATATTCTTAGTACATATACAAAAATTGTAAAAAAAAAGAAAAAACTTTCGAAAGTGACCAATTAGACTTCACACTTAAATAAAATTTACAGCCAAGACAAATACGATTTCAAGCAAAAAGAAAAAATCAAATTAATGTAGCGCTTCAATTCAGTGACAGTGAGAGCGAGTAATGATAACTTTTCTTTGGTCTCTGTATACATTTGAATGTGATTTTTTTATTTTTTTTTTATTTGACTACTTTGAAAGTGCGTATAACTTTTAATTTTTTGTTATGCTTTTGTTTGTTTTTAAACTATTTTATATATTAGAAATATATATGAATTTCAAATATATAAAATTAATATTTTGTTTATTTTTTATCTGAAGACTTTTTGGTTTTAGATAGATTGTATACACAAAACTTTTCAAGGAAAACAAAAAGAGGGTGTGACAATATTTGTCTAAGAATATTGTGGGTTCTATTGATTTTAACATAAATTAGTAAATTGTATCAAAAAAATATTCAATTTGTTTTTCTAAGGTAAAATACTTACTTATACTTATTTTAAAAAATTATACTTACTAATACTTACTTTTCAGTGTTCTAAGAAGCAAATATACTTATTTTTTAATAACATGAGTTGGTAGCATTAGGTATTACCCATATTAATAAATATTTATATAGACTAAAAAATTGCTTCAAAGGTGATGCAGGATATCCTCTCAAGCCCTACTTGATTACTCCCTTTAGAGCACATCGGGACAGAGGTGAAAATAGCTATGAAGGAAGGTTTAATGAACTTCACTCAAAAGTGCGCAATGTTATCGAAACGACAAATGGAGTTATTTAAAATACATTTCGATGCTTGCTAGGTGCACGGCAGCTCCATTATTCGCCTGAAAAAGCCTCAAAAATAATTAATGTTTGTTGTGCATTACATAATTTGCGAATCAACTTCAACATTGAAAATGAAGCAATACTTGGAACAGAACACAACAACGATAATTTAAGCATGGTACTTGATGACAAAGAAAATTGTGTATCAATTAGAAGAAACATAATGAATGCAATTTTTAATTTATAAATATATATTTATTTATAAATATTGTTAAAATAATTCATTTCATTAATTTATTTAATATATTAAATAAATTTATTAAAAAAAATAAAAAAAGAACAATTCATTTTAGATATTTACTAAAAAAACTTAAATTTATATTAAAAAAAATGTATACATCAGTTAATTTTGTATTTTTTAAAATATATCACATATATATATTTTAAAAATGTCACAAATATATATTTTGAAAAATCACTTTATTTGCTTAAGGTTTGGAATCACTATAAGCTCAAACTAAGAAAGAAGCTTGGCTCACATGAATGCCCTAGAAGAACAATTGAAGCTTTCTCGCGAATAACCTTGCAAACGACAAAATTGTAATAGTTCACTTTTATTCATTTTACAAGCTTTTATTAATATTTTATTAATTTTTTTTGGGTATGCGATAAAAATAACCCAAACTGCTCAACTGCTTACTCAGTTCTGTTTTTATATAATACAAGAGAGTAATTATAACAGGTATTCGCAAAAAAGCACTCTAAAAAATGTCGTTTACAACGTTTTTCGCGATTATGCTTCAATTTTCAAATATTTTGTCTTTGCACAAAGTCACGCAGTTCGATGTGCAGGAAGACAAAAATTTTGAATGCCAACTAAATGCGAACACAGTGCGCGTGCACTATGTTCGCAGCCTTAACCACAACAAGAATGATATTTTAATTTGAACTTTCTAATCTTGATATTTCTAATTCTAATTTTCGTTTTTTAAATTCACTTATCTCAATTCTTAGCTCGAGTTCTGCTTCCTTTTTCTTCTGCATTTTTTATAGATTACATATTTTTTTCCAAAATTTTGTCGATGCTCTTCAAATATTTGTTGGTTTTATCCAATAACTTTGGAATTCCTCGCATTGCTCCTGTTTGTTCCTCAAGCATCTCTTTTTTATAATCATTCTGAGCGTTTCTCTTCCTTTTTCGTTGTGGCTCGGGCGATGGCTGTTGACATTCGGAGATTTCTGTTAACTCCTCTTCTGGCCGTCTTTCGGTAGGAGACTCAGGTTCCATTACGCTTTTAAACTGCTCCTGCTCTACATCATCTTCAACGCCATATGTTGGCGCATTGCACTGCGCGACTTTGTGCAAGGACAAAATATTTGTGACTTGTTCTTCTAGAGCGTTCAGGTGAGCCAAGCGGAAAGGGCCACCACCGGTAGAGTTTAACTCTTTTTTGAATTAAATTGTGAGCTTTAGATCAAGTAAGTTTTTAAAGAAGGCAACAACAACAACAACTCTGTATAGAGTCATATGATTAGCAGCCATACAATTCAAAAGAATGAATTCCAAAATCTGCGCACTCATATACTAGTTTAAACAGTGAGTTGATCACAGCTTAATCACTCAAAGACTACTGAAGAGGAATATGTAGCGATTTCCAAAACAGACTGTCTAGTCAGCTAAGTGATTGACTCTATACAGAGTTGTTGTTGTTGTTGCCTTCTTTAAAAACTTGCTTGATCTAAAGCTCACAATTTAATTCATGTAATAATTTCATAGATCATGAAACTAATTAATTAACTCTTTTTGTTGTGCCCCCCAGCTTCTTCCTTAGATTGAGCTTATAGTCGTTTCAAACCTAAATCAAATAAAATTGTACAAAAAATCGTCTCCATATGCAAGACTACTATTACTTACTTTTTGCCATCCTGCATCCTTATAGGCGGACCCAAACTATTTAATTTGGTAGCCAATTCTTGCCACTTTGCATCGAAAGCTGTTTTGCCGTTTTCCGAGTATTTTAGGCCTTTAGCGATGGATATATTGTTTGTCATAAAGCGAGTAAAATATTACTTAAATGCAACGACAAGTGACAACAAGAATACAAAAACTTACTAGCTTGTCTGTGTTCACTGCGTCGTTCCGCGTTTCAGTGACAGCAAGAATAAGAATTGTTCTCACAGTGAAACAAGTCACACTCATTTAGGTGAGGTGAGAACAAGGGTACGAATCTTGCGTCGCAGTGAGACACGTCACACTCACTCAGGTGAAGTGACAACAAGAATAAGGGCAAATATGAATTTTTTATTTACATCAGCTTATGTCAAATTTTCTGTAATTATAATGACAATGGCGTTATTAGCCTTTTTGCTTCAGAATACATTTGTCGATTTTATTTGAACTTACTACAAAAAGCCTACTGAAGATATATAATTTCATAAATTAAAATTGCTTAATTTTATGATTAACTCTTAAGAAAACTGTCTAAAAACAAACAGCTATTACAAAAACCACGCATAATTAACTAAGGAACTTATTACAACAAAAAAATTCTTTAGTCAACGAAAATAAAAATTAAAAACAAAAAGTCCATATCTATATCATCTATATCTATGCTATTATATAAAAATGAATCTTTTAAAAGTTAGCATGTTTGTGACTGCCAGTAAACTCAAGAACCGCTGAACGGGCTTATGTGCAATTTTCACTATTCGAATTAGAATTGATCATAGATGATTTATGAATACTCAAAATTTTGAAATCTATAATAGCGAGCAAGTAATTGACTTAGAAACTGGCTTAAATCTCAATTTTTGGTAAAATTCTGCATATTTTCCCATTTCCTGCCTAAACAGTAAAATATTTATAAAAATCATGTATGAACATACGAAAGATCTTCCCGATTCCAACAAAAAAGTCTAAAGTGACATGCATCTACGATCAATGGTTTTGTGTTAAATTGACATTTTAATAAAAAATTAAATCATTTTCTTGCAAACAGTTCGGCTGTTGATTGACTTTAATGCTGTTACTGCTTGCAGCTTTGGTGTTTCTTTGTAACTACAACAACAGCTGTGCGTTGGGATGAAAAGAGAACAACGTGTGTAATTTTTATTGCATTAACTTAACAAACCACGAAATAAAGCAATTAATGAGCAAAATGAGACACATTTTCATTGTAATATTTTGTTTGGCAAATTCGTAGAAGGTACGAAGTTTTAGTCGAGTTTAAAAAATTTAAAACTGAAATTTTTTTTTTATTATTAATTGATTATTATCCATATGTATTAATTTTATATAACAAGTGGTGCCTCAGCGCCACGAAGGCATTAAAGAGGCTAAATGGAAACAATATTATTTACAATTACATTAACAAAGGAAAATTTACAAATTCAAGGTAATTATTACATTATTATTTCAATGTAACAATTTCAAGATAATCTCAATGTAAGTATCAAAATCAAAATGTAAGCAGCAGCATCTCGACATTTTGAAGCAAAAATGTTTTTAAATAATTTTTAAAAATCGACATGGTTTAAATATTTTTCAAATAATCTGGTAATTGGTTAATCTCGTTAGGCCCAGCAAAAGAAAAACGTTGCTTTGTTAATTCCAAGCGACATTTGCAGCTGCATAGCTTGCCTTGTATATCGCTGTGTAACATACATGTTTTGAGCGAATTGCAGACCTCGAAACCCTATGCCACGTATGGTTTTAAAAAAATACAATAAAAGTTGTCTTTTGTAAAGGCCTTGAATAGGAAGAATATCTTAAGCATACTCTTTGTACAAGTTCATTGTGCCGTGCCTTGAAGGTAGATTGAAGACAATTTTTAAGGCTTTGTTTTGAAGTACCTGTAAAGACTTGAGTAAGACAGAGCTTTTACTACCATACACTATGGGTAAGTACGTTAAATGGGAATGAATCAGGGATTGATATATCATAATTTTTGTTGCAGTTTTTAGTTTGTATCTAAATTTGTACAATATACTGATGCCAGAAGCTACTTTACTTTTTAATCTGTTGATATGACAGTCCCATAGCAAATTACTGTTGAAGTACACCTAGATACTTCACACTGTCTGATTCTACAATTGTATTACCTTCGAATGTAAATCTCATTAATTCAGATCCCCTATAATTATATGGCTTGAACCGTACCAGCTTCGTTTTTCTTTGTTTAAGATCAATTTATTGATTTTAGTGAATTTCGAAATAATTGAATTATTACGCTCGATTTGAGCTCTAAGAACTTCAACATGATTATATTTATAAAAAAGGCAAATGTCGTCCGCAAACATAAATAGTTTCCCATTGAAACCAATGTTTTTTAGATCATTTATATATATTTTAAATAATAAAGGCCCAAGAACACTGCCTTGTGGAACTCCACATTCAAACTGGTTTGTCAAACAATTACCGAATATAAGGAAATGTGTGATTGCATGGTAGCCGCAGCCTACTGGAAGAGTACGTGGTCCATAAGCTAAAGAACCGTGGCTTGCACCCCAGCTGAACAGAAGGTTTTTTTTCGTATCTTGCTACTTTAGTTGAAAAGACTTATATAAACAACTCTAATGTGGTTATTTATTTGGTCTCATTTACTTGAACCTCAAGTTTAACTTTTTGAAATAATAAGTGTAAAATGTTTTTTATTTACATTTATATTTATGTATTTATTTTATGACAAATGTTTTTAATACTAAAAAACTGAAAAAATAATATTTAAAAAAAAATGTTTATTTGATGTTTTTACTTTGCGCTCTTTTTAACCGACTTCAAAAAGGAGGAGGTTCTCATTTGGTTGGTTTCTTTTTTTTTGTCAAAAGTTCTCTTATTTTGCCCTATACTTCTGGTAACCCTATCTTTGATTAGCTTTGATATCGTAGATCATTTCACAAGCTTTTGAATAATTGCATCATTTGCAACAAATGAGCCAAGGAGAAATAAGAAAAACTAGTAAGGAATTATCTTCGATTGGGTTGAAGTTAAAGTACCCCCACAGTCGTATTTTAGTATATTCGACGTTTTGAATGTTATGTTTTGATGAAGTCACTTTTATAGGGCATGATTTTTATTCAAATATTTCAAATTATAAACTCAGAATGCATTTTACTTATGAAAGCTTATGTGTAAAATACATGGTGACCGTAGTCTAGTGTGGAGAGTGGTCGGAGTTTTCAGTGTTTTTTACCAAATTTCTTACCGTTTTCATAAAGTCACTTTGTATGATAGGCTTGGTTTCCTAAATTTGGCACGTATCCTCCAAATGACGTACTTGCTGATTGCCTAAGTTTTTGTTTTTGTAGCATTACTGGTTCTTTATATATGCCGAAAAATGTGATCCATTTGTATGGGGGTGCCACGCCCACTTGTTCAAATATTTAAAACCCTTTTTTGTACTTTTCTTTAGGCACAAAGCACTAAAAACGTCATCAAAATAATTTTCCCCCTCATATTATGTCGTATTATGTCTCATATTACGTCTTAATTTGTATAAATATGTAATATATTTTAAAAAATTTTTTAACTGGTCCAGAACGTTTTTTTTATTTTTTTTTTGTAAAAAACTTTTAAATTTGAAGAAAAATATTTATTTTTTTAAAAATCATTTTTGTAATTTAACGTGTATTAAGAGTACTTGACCCAAAAATCAAGAAATTTTAACAAGCCGTTAATAAGCAAAATTAATTTTACTAAAACAGTGGCCTAAAACTAAATTCTTTGTAACTCATTAAAAAAAATTAAAAAAAATTGCAAATGTATTTTTTTTTTATATACTTTAATAATATCCATTATATTTGACCTTCTCCGAGAAAAGGGACCTAGTGTGTCAAAAAACAGGTTTGGACTTAAGAGTGGATTCTGGTACCTAAAAGCGTGTAGAATAAGATGAAATGAGTTAGATTTCTGATAAAAATTTATTTACCCCATAAAAACGTACAAAACGAACTTGAGAAAATCGATATAAATGAGAAAAACATTAAAATTTTGAAGTTTTTCTCAAAACTTCATTTTCACACACGAATTCCAGTTTTAGGTGGCTAGTTTCACGAATTTTTACTCATAGCAAAAACTATATGACTATCTACAATCATCTTTAAAAATTAAAAACTTGTTGTTTTAGTACGTTTGAAAAGTAAAAAAATAGGGTAACTTTTTAATTTTTTGTTTAAATTGCGCCAAAAAAATACATGATCGAATTAATTGGCTGATCACAGGTAATCTTATAGTTTAATGGTTATCTTTCATATGAATAAAGATTTTTTTCGTTTATCTCTTTTAGAAGCTGAGAGATCGTTGGCACCGTCATGGAATCCGAAAATGAAGTCCAAACTGCGAAAGGCTTACAAGGACATATATAAGGGAGAAAAATTCAGTATATACTTAATAATACGTAGTTTAATGTACAAAAGTTTTTTTAATTATAGTCAATAGTTTTTAAAAAAAAATTCGAAACAGAGTTTTGTTTTTAGCCGTTCAAATAAAAAAAGACCCCTTAAGTGCTTAACATATTTAAAATCAAAAACTATTCTTTAATTTCTTAAAAAGAAAAAACTATTGTAGAATTTTTTACTACAACACCTACCTAGTTTTTATTTTAAAAAATAGGCCGTTTAATTAATTTTACTTTCTATAATTGTCTCAAAACTTACTCTAAAATTGTTTCGTTTAAGGATATATTATATTATGATGAGGTTCAAAAAGTACTTCGCGAAGAAATTGTGAATCCTTTGAGAAGTAATATTTTTGTGAGAGCTGATCGCGTCATGAAGTTAAGACAGCTTTTGGATAAATTGAGCTCAGTAAGTGGACTTACAAGTGAAGAAAAGGATCCCGAAGAATTTCTTAACAGCTTATTGGCACAGATTATGCGTGTTGAACCATTTTTGAAAGTATTTCTGCGATATTAACTAAATCCTTTTTATTAATTTTAATTTTCTTTAGCTAAGCTCAGGCCAAGACGCATACTTTTACCAACTTTTTGTTGAAAAGGACGAACGCCTTCTGTTTCCTTCAGTTCAACAATTGTTTGAGCAAAGTTTTCAATCATCAGACATAAAGTTAAAAGAGATTCCATCTTGTCTTATAATACAAATGCCACGGTTTGGTAAAAATTTCAGGATGTATTCCCGTATATTACCTTCGCAAGTTCTAGATGTTACGGATATTATAGAAGACTGTGTGTAGTCCTTCATCTATAAACATAAATATTTTTAGACGTTTATATAAATGCATTTTCTAGCTCCTCGCCAATGTTCGGTGTGCGGAAAGCTGTCTGAGTATGAATGCCGTGATTGTTTTGGAATTTTGCAGTGCGGAGTAGGGCTTGAGAGTACAGCATTCTGTAGAAAATGTCTAGAGACTGTGCATTTACATACAAAACGGTAGGTAGTAAAATGATTAAAATTAAAATGTTTATTGTATTTAATAATTCTAAAAAAACATTTGTTAAGATTTATGTTTGAGCTTAATACTAAATAAGTTATCAAGCAACAGGTTGCAATAACAACAAGTCGTCTACAGAACAAATCTCCAGCAGGACAGGTGATTTGTTTTTTTTTTTTAGTCCGGCTCTACTATTTGATTAAAGTTTTCTATATGACCTTGTTATTTATTATGTTGGTTTTCTATGATTTAAATACAAATTCTTTATGTTTGATAGCTTAAATCATTCTTGATTTCAAATACAAATTCTAATTGTTTGATAGTTTAAAATCGTTTATTGAGCTTTAGGTCAGGTTAGAACAATTAATGGCTCTAACAAATTTTTTCCAAAGAACAACAACAACATTTTCAATATGAAAAGGAAAACATCACTAGCTGATTTTATTGCAATTTCGGCTTGCTACAGGCTTCGTCATAAATCTTTGTGATGCCGGCGGGAATCGAATCCGGGCCGTGCTCGCCGTGTGCAAGCGCATTAGCGCACTACACAACAGAGGCAATGAGATTTCAGTGTCAATTTCTTAGTTTTTTTCCCTTGTTGTTGTTTTATTTTTGCTTTACTTTAGTTAATGGTTATTATGGGGGATTATAATGTGTCGGGCTTATTAAGGGTTCGTGGTTCAAACCTCAGGCAGGGCAAGGGAAGTAACATCTTAATTTTCAACGGCTTCTCCTCACAGCAATTAATTACAACTTTTGGGAGTAATATTTGCCTATGAAAGTATGGTGGGTGGTGGTTTGCGAAGAACAGAACTGTTTGTGCTTCTTGTTTTGCTGAGTTATCGATTTGAAATAAAATTAAATTTTCACGGTTAGAATTACTATATGGGCAATCTCTACACTGTTTCGGTGATATGAAGTCGTGGCGTGATCGGATCCGATTGTTATTTTTTCGACCACTAGCTCTCCCATTTTTTATGATTTTCATAACCACTCTAGCTCTGTATTTAAATAGAACGCAATACTTGTAAAAGTCTCCATCCACATCTTTGGTGTAGCATAGCCACGCCTACTCACTCAGCCGTTTGTGTTTTAATTTTAGATTTCGTGAGGTTGCTGGTGAAAATACAAATATATTGGCGGTGTCCAAATGTTTTCAAAAATCTCAAACTTTCTTCATTGGTAATCTCTTGTTTCACGAAATTGTGTATTAACATCATAATTTTGCACGCTTTGTTCTGTTTGCGCCGCATTTGAGGTAATGGTTAATTCAGAGTAATCTTAAGTTCCAAATATCAATTGGGGTATTCGCTCTTTTATGCAGGGACCGAAAATAACAGTTATTACCGAAATTTCTATTCAAAAAGTCAAATGGAGAGAGTAAGTCTATTCGATATTTGAATATAGCAATGTGATGCTTGTCAGCAAGGGAATAATAGTCTTGAATGATTTTAATTTTCTGATTTTTTTAAAAAAGTCAATAAATAATCGTTATTTTTTGAACAATTTTATTTCGATCAAAAATAGGAGTTAAAATTTGACTTATTTTTTCGATCAAAAATAAAAGTTAAAATTTGACTTTTATTTTTTCGATCAAAAGTAAAAGTCATATTTTAATTCTTTTATTATCTGCTTGTAACCACTGTCTCAGTCGTTTGTGAAATGAATGAAAACACAATTTCCAATGATAAGCAAATATGCGATGTCATTTGAATAACGATGAATGTGCAACCAACGATATGAAGATCGATAGTAATGTTTTTTTGTGCAAAAATTTTACGAATAGGTGTAAAAGAATAATAATTATTAAGTTTTATGATAAATTTAATTATAAATTATTTATAAATTATAACTATTATTAATTAATTATAATTATTAATTATTATTAATATTAATTAATTATTCATTAATTATTAATTAATTATTAATTAATTATTAATTAATTATTAATTAATTATTAATTAATTATTAATTAATTATTAATTAATTATTAATTAATTATTAATTAATAATTAATTAATTATTAATTAATAATTAATTAATAATCAATATATAAAGTTAAAATTTTACTTCTATTTTTTTTGATATAAAAAAAACAGTGACTGTTAATGACTGTTCTATTGAAATAACAAATAATTTTTATTTTTGATCTTTACCAATAAAAATTTAATTTAATTATTATTTAATTAATTATTAATTAATTATTAATTAATTATTAATTAATTATTAATTAATTATTAATTAATTATTAATTAATTATTAATTAATTATTAATTAATTATTAATTATTAATTATTAATTATTAATTATTTATTATTAATTATTAATTATTAATTATTAATTATTAATTATTAATTATTAATTATTAATTATTAATTATTAATTATTAATTATTAATTATTAATTATTAATTATTAATTATTAATTATTAATTATTAATTATTAATTATTAATTATTAATTATTAATTATTAATTATTAATTATTAATTATTAATTATTAATTATTAATTATTAATTATTAATTATTAATTATTAATTATTAATTATTAATTATTAATTATTAATTATTAATTATTAATTATTAATTATTAATTATTAATTATTAATTATTAATTATTAATTATTAATTATTAATTATTAATTATTAATTATTAATTATTAATTATTAATTATTAATTATTAATTATTAATTATTAATTATTAATTATTAATTATTAATTATTAATTATTAATTATTAATTATTAATTATTAATTATTAATTATTAATTATTAATTATTAATTATTAATTATTAATTATTAATTATTAATTATTAATTATTAATTATTAATTATTAATTATTAATTATTAATTATTAATTATTAATTATTAATTATTAATTATTAATTATTAATTATTAATTATTAATTATTAATTATTAATTATTAATTATTAATTATTAATTATTAATTATTAATTATTAATTATTAATTATTAATTATTAATTATTAATTATTAATTATTAATTATTAATTATTTATTATTAATTATTAATTAATTAATTAATAATTAATTAATAATTAATTAATAATTAATTAATAATTAATTAATAATTAATTAAATAATAACTAAATTAAATTTTTATTGGTAAAGATCAAAAATAAAAATTATTTGTTATTTCAATAGAACAGTCATTAACAGTCACTGTTTTTTTTTATATAAAAAAATAGAAGTAAAATTTTAACTTTTATTATTGATCGAAAAAATAAAAGTCAAATTTTAACTGTTATTTTGATCGAAAAAATAAAAGTCAAGTTTTAACGGTTATATTTGATCGAAAAAATAAAAGTCAAATTTCTACTTTTATTTTTGATCGAAAAATAAAAGTAGAATTTTAACTTATATTTTGGACCGAAAAAATAAAAGTCGAATTTTAACTTTTCTTTTTGACCAAAATAAAATCGGTCAAAAAATAACGATTATTTGTTGACTTTTTGGAAAAAAATCATAACCGTTACGGTCCCTGCTTTTATGGATTTATGCATACACCAGTGTGCTTCTGTCAAAAAAGTGTGCATATGATTAACGTTTATAAGCGCATACGTCACTCAAAAGCAGCTAATATTGCTGACTAACAAATGTGCAAAAAAAAACAAAGCTTGTTATTAGACACTGGTGTCGTTGACATGAAAGTGTGACGAATTGCATTCATGCTGAATGTCGTTGACATGAAAGTGTGACGAAATGCATTCATGCTGAATGTCGTTGAATTGTTTAATGTTTATATTGCACATCTTTGCATATATTCGTCACTGAAGATCAATTTTCATATGACAAAATTAAGTTGTATTTTTTTGTAAATAATTACTATGTGTAAATATTATGATAGTTAGAATAAGAACAAGAAAATAAAGTTTGTTAGGGGTCGTTTATTAATTACGTGAGGCATTTAGGGGTGGGGGTTAGGCAGAATCTCACTAAATCTCACGTGGGGAGAGGGAGGTTCTCGCAAAAATGACGTAATTTTTTATCAGTAAGAAACAGTGTAGAACTATGAGATTACTGGTTAAATTGAGTAAAACGTGTTTCTCTACTAAAATATGACTAAATTTTACACTATAATATTTTTCACGGTTGCGAGTTCAACAAAGTAGCATAGTAGCTCGTCGATTGTTTTACCACCGGCTAGCTGAACACGCGATTCGACGAGAGCTGCGACTTGTGACAGCGACGCATAGACAAGTCTCTACTTGTTGTGTTTACGTCCGTAAATGTTTAGTTCAGTAGTCGGTACACATGAAGCACATCCCAGTAAGTACATTCATGCATACAAAATTAATGATGTAGGCATACGTTTGATGTTTTGTATGCATGCCAGCATAAATGCAAGCTCATTTCCATTTTACATGGCTATGTCAAACAAGAGCATGTGTACTGTGTACCCGCACTATTACTATTGCTGCATGCATGGGGAATTCGTAGTACTCTTTGCATTCATTATCATTAATACTGCATGCATACATTACCATTAATACTGTTTGCATACATTTGCATTAATATTGTAAGAAAAAAAAATTGCTGTTGTCAATAATTAATCATCTTATTTATTTTAGTTTCTAAAGTTGTTATATTCTGTTATATTAATTTATATTTTGTTAATAAATTATGCACAGCTGCACTCCTTAAAGTGGGAGTTCATGAACTACAATGGGAGTTCATATTTTTTAAGTAAGACTATTATGCATGCAAGGTTCATTCCTTAGTACTAATACCGGATGCATATTTTAGTATGCACGCTACTGTACAAACAACATGCAAACTCAGCGAATTTGGATAGTTGTTGGCTTTTTTTAATGACCATACATGCCTTGTCCATGCTTCTGCCTGCATACAGCATGCATGTTTCCTGTATGCATGCTACTCTGGACATACTGGGTAAGATGCCTCACGAAAAAAGTTGTACGAAACAAATGCTCAATACAATTCATGGTTAATGTTATAACGATTTCCCAAATATTTCGACTCTAGCGATAGCCATCCGTGAGCTGGAATGATTTGAAATAACCTCTAAAAATCGAGTTATTTTGTAAGCCAATAGCTTGTGTAATTGTTGTAAAAAATAAATTGTCAGAAATTATATCCGGAAAAAAGGTCTTCCAATCTGCATCAAAAAATTAAAATTTTTGCATTCGGATTTAAAATAATGCTTTTTTCATGCAAAACTCAAAAAAACTTAATTATTTCTACTGCGATCCTCCCTTTCAAGATATCGTTGGAAAGGTTTTGAGTGCTCGCATTGATTCCTAGTCAGAATTGCTTAATTTGATATATATTAAAAGTAATATATTAATTATAAAATAAACACCTACTGAAAAAATATCGTAAAAAATTAAAAAAAAAAATATAAAAGTAATGAAGTTACTTGAATTCTGAAAGTTTTTGTATGGAAATAAAATAAAAAATATCAAAAATATGCATGAAAAATAGCGTTTTTTTAACATTTACAATTCTTGATGCAGACTGGAAGGTCTCTTTCCGGACTGACAATTAAATTTTTTGCAACTATTACACCAGCTAATATGGTTGCAAAATAACTCTATTTTTAGAGGTTATTTCAAACCATTCCAGCTCACGGATGACTATCGCTAGAGTCGAAATATTTGGGGAATCATTAAAACATAAACCAAGGATTGTATTGAGCATTTGTGTCGAACAACATTTTTTTTCTATGGAGCGTGAGGCACCTTAATACTGGGGCCACCTCCACACCCTATCACGCAAATTGTTGGGCATCTGACTGGTAAGCATGACGGAAAGTAATTTGCTCCTTTTTTGATTCGCCACTACTTACCGATTCAACCTTTACATACCTTCATTGACTTGTTCTATGACCTTTATTGCCCCAGTGTACGTGAAGATCTAGAAAAAAGATGCTGCAATACATGCGGTATTAACTTTTCATCCATCACAAGAGCTGCAGAGCATCGGCGCGCAAAGTGCGACCTTCACGGATTATCACACGTCGAGCTAATGAGCTTCTGTATGCGAATGATAATGGTGGCTAAAAGGAGCAGATGATTTTACCGAAAATCACATAGACATGCTGGTTCCAGTAGTCACTCTCGAGACCGCACATGAGTCCCCATGGACTATATTAGAATGAATATTCCTTCACCAATTTTAGAAGTTCTCATTTTAAATGACTTACTTTTACTTAATAAGTATTTCATTGTTCGATTTTTTTCATTGTAATTTTAATCTACGATCTCAGTAGTCTTAAATTCTTGTTTCAACTAGTCCTAAATAAAATAATAAAATAAATTAAGAGTGTTTTTAATAACTCCAACACAATGAAGCATAGATTAACATATTTACACTGAAAACACGCATTTTGAACAATCTCACGTGTGATTAGAAGGGGAGGAGGGGGTCGAGCAAAATCTCACGAAATCTCACTAAGGGGAGGCGGGGATCAAAAAAATCACCTCACGTAATTTATGGACGCCCCCTTATAAATACTAGAACAATTTGAATAAAACTTCAGACTTGAATGATAAACTGAAATGTGCGCTAGTCGCTCAACTTTATTTATCAAGATCTCTGTAAGATATTAACGAGACAAGTTGTTCAGTTTAAGTCACTTTATTCAATGCCTGAGTTTGACATATACACAGTGAAGCTTCGTCGCGGACGGAAGTGTTTTTAAATCGCTCTCAAGAAAAAGATATTAAAACGAAAATTTTCTGGACAGAATAAAGTGATAATATTAAAAAAACATACTATACAACCTAAAACACATACTTAGTGATCATTTTTTAACTTTCCTGTGGAAAATCGTGAAATAAATCAAAAATAAGCAATTTGCAATTATTCCGCAGCAAAAATAATATAAATTCAACAAAACTACAAAAGAAAAAAAAAACAAATACGCTCTTAAAAATGCAACAGGAAAAAAACAACCTTCTTACTAACTCTTCTTTGTGCGACAAGTGTATTAAGCCCCTTCCCCCTACCGGTGACTATGTTACTTGCTACAATTGCTCTTCGTGTTACCACTATTCACCGTGCACAACTGTCTCTGAGTATACCTATTCACGCATGAACAACGACCGTCGAGCTGATTGGAAATGTCATAATTGTCGGCAGAGAGCAAAATCAAGCAGCTCAAATTCTCAAGCAGCACTGGAGCAACAACAACAGCAACAAGCTTAAAAGCACATTGGCGTCGGAAGCGGGGGAAAGGGGGCAGTTGCCTCCCACTTTTTTAGCTAGATAAACAATTTAAAAAGAAAACTTCAAAAGTTATTCAAAATGTCAGTTTTTTTTACAACGATAATATTTTTGTATTAGATATTTTCCTCTTTTTTCTATCTTCTTCATAAGCATGCTTGCGGATAACCATTTACTTTCTCTGTGTTTGCAAAAAGATAGAACAAAATGTGGAGTTTCTACTGCAAACCCACCACTTCAGTTTAAAAGCACCCTTAAGTATGTAGCTTAATACTGTAATATTGTAATCGAAGCCTTCAACGGAAAAGTGCCTTCTGAACCAAATCTAAAAACAAAACTAGATCTTTATGCAGATGACTTTGATGTGAGCGACCTCCACGCGCAACTTAAATTGCTGAAGCAATTGCCTGGCCAAACACCTTCAAATTGTAGTGGCATTGTATCCCAATTTGCAAAAAATTCGGATACTGTAAAAAAACTATTAAATGAAGTTGAAAAACTTATTGCTTTGCTTTTGACTGTGCCTGCATCAGCAGCTTCATCTGAGCGTTTTTTAGTGCACTAAGACAACTTAAAACGTATATTCGAGCAACTATGACACAGATACGATTCACTCATGCGGCACTTATACACATTCACAAAGATAAAACCGAAGAATTGTATTCGTTGGAGGTGGTGAAAGAGTTTGTTTCTCGCAAGGACAGAAAGAAACATTTTCGAATAATTTAAATTGATATAACTTTTTGTACCTTATTGCATTTAAATCATGTAAAGATATACCTAGTCTTGCTTTATAAAAGCAGCCATTATTTCTTATATTTTCATATTACCATACGAAAGATCCTTCAAGAATGATCTCTAATATTGAAATTGGAAGAACTTTTAAAAATAATGAAATTTTAATATTTTTTATATATTTTTATATTTTTTTATTTTAAACTAAAATAAAAAATTTGTGTATTCACATTCATGTTTTTTTGAAGAAATTTTGGTGAACTTTTTTTGCGCCACCATTTGTGCTGCCCCCCCAGATGAAATTCGCATCCGACGCGCTTGCAAAAGCAACAGCGGGAGGATGACGATGAAGATGAAACTCAAACAAAGCGACACCGCTCTGATGAAACTCTTTACATAAAAAAAATTCAAACTGATATGTCTGAACTAAAAACAGATGTAAAGGACTTCAAACAAATTATTGCTGAGCTTACTAAAACAATTGCAAATTCCCATATTGAGCTAAGGAAATTACTGATTTTCCAAAGAGAGATAATGAAAACGTAAAACAAATCATAAAAAATATTGCAAAACAGGCTGATATTAATTTAGATGATGGCAGCATAACCGATGCGTATCGTATTAAAAACAAGGCAAACACCATTGTTGTAAAACTCTCTTCGTTAAACATAAAACAAGAACTAATGAGCAAAACAAAGGGTAAGCACTTCAATGATGTCATGCTTGAAGATGTTACGACTGGCGAAAATTCAACAAAACAGATGCGAGTATATATTAACGACCAGCTGACTGCATCAAATCGTCGTTTACTTTGGCTAGCTAAAAATAAAGCTAAAACTGAGCACTGGAAGTTTATATGGGTAAGTGAAGGGCTCATTCTAGGAAAAAAATGCGAAGGCTCTCCAACCATCCAAATCGCCTGTGAAAATGATACTGAGTTAATAATTTAAATACAGTATATTAAGACACAAACATTTAATAATAAAACAATATGAACAGTATTACAACAAAAACATATTTAAACTTTCAAAACATAAATACACAAACATTTAGAAGTTATCATTTATCAAGTATCTTTTTAAATATTCGTTCACTTCGGAAAAACTTCTTAGCATTTCTCGCTGCAATAAACAATATAATTAGTTATGTAGACATCATTGTTCTTGTCGAAACAAATATCACTGATTACGAAAATAATTTATTTTGCATGCCAGGCTTTAGCGCAGAGTTTTCTAATCGTGAGAAAGGCAGAGGAGGCGGCATAGCAATTTATATGAAAATAATATGCTATATACACAACACCTACACCCTAACATTGTCTCATTCGAAAGCATGTGCATTAAAACTCAAATATGTAACCAGCCAATAACTCTCTACGCTGTCTACCGGCCGCCATCGCAAAATATTAACACTTTTATAGATGAGCTAGAGCAACTTCTCAACAATAATAGTAAATAAAAAAGAAATAATATTATTATACTCGGCGATATGAACATTGACCTGCATAAAACCGACTGCAGTTCAACAGCGCTGTACCTTGAGATGCTTTATTCAAACGGCATCGAAAACATCAACAATGAGAGCACACGGGAAGACGCAGGCAGAAACACAAGCAGCAATATAGACCATATGCTAATTCGATGTAAAGAGAGCAACATTGATGCAGGTGTTATAACAACAACCGTCTCTGACCACTATTCTCTTATGTGTGGGCTAACATTAAATCATACCAACAGCAAAAACAACGACAAAGAATCGATAGACAAAGAGCATGACAAAAATACAATAAGCTGTCATAGGGTGAATGCGCATATATCCGCCACAGATTGGATGCAACCTTTTTCGTCGACGAATATTCACAATGTTTACAATAACATAGAAACAACGTTTAAAGCAATTTACGAAAAATCAAAGATCATAACAAAATTAAAAAAGAAAAGAAAACAAAATCCGTGGATAAATGAAGAACTCATCAAATGCTGTGATAAAAGAGATAAACTTTATAAAAAATGGTTACAAAAACCAAAAGATAAAAACAGTGAAAAAGAATACAAAACATTCCGAAACATTGTTAACAAAAAATTAGAACGTGCAAAAAATGATTATTATAAAAACAAATTATACGAAAACAGAAAAGATATAAAAAAACTTGGCAAATCATAAACGAAATAATTGGTAAAAAAAGTGTCAACTTAGATGAAACATTGATTAAAAATTTTAAGAACGAAAATCTACAGTCATTATCAAATCAGTTTGCAAATAGTTTCAAAGAAAATGTTAAGAAAACAATCCACGAATGCAACATTAAAACAATACAGAACGCTGAATCGACCCAAGAAAACTCGATTTTCATGAAGAGTGCTAGTGAAATGGAAATATTTTATATACTAAAAAGTTTAAACATACAAAAAGGACCTGGACACGATGGAGTTCGACCAAAAGACTTAAAAAATAATGCTATAGTTATGACTCCAGTTATAACAAAACTTATTAATATGAGCTTAGAAGAAAAAAAAAAAATACCTAAAGCTCTAAAATTATCGATCATCAGGCCGATTTATAAAAGTGGTATTAAATCTGATGTGGAAAACTATCGTCCAATAGCAATATTACCTGTGATCGAAAAAATATTAGAAGAGATTGTAGCCAGCAGACTAAAAACTTTCATAGAAAAATATAAAATCATTGATCAAAATCAATACGGTTTACAGAAAGGCAAAAATATCAACAAATTGCTAGGCAAATTTGTAAGTGACCTAAATGAAAATTCAAGTAAAAGCTACCACAGCATTGCACTTTTCGTCGATTTTAGCAAAGCATTTGATACACTGTCACACAAAACACTGCTTGAAGCTCTTAAAAACGCAGGTCTTCGTGGAAATTGCTATAAATGGTTTGAAAACTATTTAATGGTACGATCTTATCGTGTAAAAATAAAAGAAAACCTAAGCGAAGAAGTAGAGGTAAGGCATGGAGTTCCACAAGGCTCAAAATTAGGACCACTGCTTTATATAATATACGCTAATGGTATGTTGAGGTCTCTAAAACACAGCAAGACGTACGCTTATGTAGACGATACGGCAATAGTTGTAACGCATAAAGACATAATCTGCGCAACCAAGCTAATGCAAAATGAACTAGACATAGTCACAAAATGGTCACATGATAACGGCTTATCAATCAATCCTAAAAAACTAAAATTTTGCATATACGTCCACCACATTTGGCACGAATTGACATTAAAATTCAATGTCATGACACAGCGTGTTTGCACAAAAACAACTCACGACACTGTCAAGTGATATATGTCAGACATCAATAGATCTTGTCGATAACTATAAATATCTCGGTGTCATAGTATACTCTCATCTTAAATGGCATGATCATATTGAACATCTTCGAATTTAACTGAGTAAAACCTCATATATGCTACACCACCTCAGTCTTTCAAGCAACTATGCAGTACTTAAACAGGCAAACTTCGCGCTATGTGAGTCGCACCTCCGCCACGGTGTAACAGCATGGGGCCCATCAACACACTGTCGCATACTTCAAAATAGTCAAAACAGCCTCCTCAAAATTCTAGCAAAAAAAATCAACTCGTATGGAACACACAACACTACTCAACTCTGCAAGCAACTCGATATCTTATGCGTAGCAGATTTATACAAAAGTAGCATACTTAATGAATTCTCGGAGAAAAGCCGCTATGGAAATATCATCGACCATTCTTATAATACACGTCGCCGAGCGGAGGTAAGATTTAAAATAGCACAATACTACAACACCTACGGCAAAAACACGCTTCCTGTATTGGTACCAAAAATCCTGAATGAACTTCCACCAAGCATAGTAAATACGAAACACGTTCTTACACTTGATTTTTATATATATTTCAATTATTTTCTCGCAGACAATCTCAAAAAGCTTCGCGAGATACCTGAATATGTAAAAAATCAATTGCATTGTGATTTTTTTTATTTATTTATTTATTTGGCCAAGCAAGGCACTATACTTATTCTAACAGGTTGTTTTTTTATTTATTTTTTTTCCTCACCCCTTACCTTGTTTTGGTGTACAAAGACATGCTAATCGAAGTGGGCGTAATCCGCCCACCTGAACGACATGAATTTAAGAACACGTCAAACAGAAAAGGAGATAAGAAAAGAAAAGAAACAGAAGGATCTTATAACTAACATATTTTATACAAAGTAGTAGAAAATATGACTATTAAGCTACTGTACTATCTTAAAAACAGAAGGAGCTTATTACTTACATATTTTATACAAAGAAGTTGAAAATATGGCTATTAAGCTACTGTGCTATCTTATAATTAATAGGGAACAGTTAAAGAGGTATGGATGGTGATTGGTGATCGTGATAAGGATATATGCTTAGGGTGGAAAGAGGTGATTGGAGAGGTTACGCTTGAACATGTATTTAGACATAGGTGGAAGGTAGTGCTCGCTGATAGTATTAAATATCATACAACATCTATTAATTGGTTCTTTGAAAGCGTAAGTAGTGTGGTGCTGTGACTCACATAGAAATCTTGTGTGCCTAGTTCTCCTTATTGGGTCATTAATTGTTACTTTGTTGGAAATATATTCGCTGTTAATGTTTCGGGCAATGACATCAAATATAAAACATGAACACAGTAGCGATCTTCTTGTTGACAACGGCATTAAGTTAATGGCTTTCAGTCTGTGCACATATGGTGGCAGGTTTCTATAGTCCCGAGGGTTGTACGTGTCTCTCAAGGCAAAAAGTAAGAATTGTTTTTGGATAGTTTCTATTCTATCACTATGCACTGCAAAACTTGGGTTCCATACTGTGCAACAATATTCAAGAATGGGACGCACTAGTGTGCAATATAGGGTTTTAGTTACCCAGACGTTCTTGAATTCATTTGCACGTCTTTTAATGAATCCGAGAAGCTTGTTTGCCCTGGATGTGATATGATCGAGGTGAAGATTAAAGCGCAGCCTAGAATCTAGGATAACCCCAAGATCTGCAATGTGATTGATCCTTTTTAGTTCAACCCCATTTAGCTCAAAACTACTGTAAAGCATTTCTTTTTTACGGGAATAACTTATAACATAGCATTTATTTTCATTAAGAGAAAGCTTATTTTGATTACACCAGTTTTCCAGGGATACGAGTTTACTCTGTAAGAAAACTGTATCCACATCTGATTTAATGACATAATACATTTTTAAGTCGTCTGCGTATAAGAGATGTGGGATATCATACAAAACTTCAGATATGTCTGCAATAAATATGTTAAAGAGGAGTGGACCGAGGTGACTTCCTTGGGGTACGCCTGATGAGACAATAATCTTATTAGATAGAGTACCCTGAAATTTAACATGTTGGGATCTTCCACTAAGATAAGATATAAGCCAATTCAACAAAGAACCTGATATACCGAATTTTTCTAATTTTTTAGTTAAGATTACGTGATCAACTCGATCAAATGCTTTACTAAAATCGGTATATATAGAATCTATCTGATGACCTTTTTCCAAGTTCTTAAGAACATCTGAAACCATTATTGTGAGGTTTGTTGTGGTTGATCGTCCTTTGCGGAATCCGTGTTGTTGTTCATTTAAGTGTGGATTAACTATTTCAGTGAGCTTAGAACATATTATTTTTTCAAAAAGCTTAGGAATAGTTGACAATAAGGCAATGCCTCTATAGTTTTCGATCGCTCTCTTATCGCTATTCTTATAAATTGGTGTTAGATGAGATGACTTCCAAAAAGATGGAAAAACACCTATTTCCAAAGACTTATTAAACATAATATGTAATGGTGTAATTAATTGAGCTAGGCACTGAACAAGGAGAATTGGTGGAATAAGGTCCGGACCGGGAGACTTGTAGGGATCTGATTCATTTATAGAATTAATTATGTCCTCTTGTGTAATATTGACTGTGCAAACCAAAGGGGACGTGTTGGGATACAGTAACGGCGTACGAATTGGGGTTGAAGGAGGACGAAATACTTCTTTAAAATGATCTGCAAAGAGATTACAGATCACTTGTGGGTTAGAAGAAGAAACATTACCTTTAAACATGGTTGTAGGATATCCGGCCGATTTACGTAAGCATATACTGAAATAATAAATAAAACACACACACACACACCATGATCTTAACATCTAACATTATATATTTACATTAATATAGTTACTTAAATATAAAGAGAGAAGATGCAGTTATAAATGTTATTTGATGGGTAATCAAACAGGGTGTTATAACTACATATAATATCTTCTTACACCTTCCCTGCAAGATTTTTCAGTATTAAAAAATTATTGTAATGAAATTTAAATCCAATGTTACAACATCAATGCTTCAAAAATAACAAAATTATTATTTCAAAAATTATTATATACCTATGTATATGTATGTTCATATTTATTTCAATTTTTATATACCTACTAGCTGAACCCGGTGTGCTTCGCTACCCCCCTCGTACCAGGATTGCATTTCAAAATTGTGGCAATACCAAAATCACTTTTCACGCCATTGAATTTTCGAAATAAGTCCACCCCAGCGCCACCTACCGTGTCCATTTATACACAAATTATTTTCTTATGATTAAACAAACATACATTCTGAATTTCAGTTAAATTGGTCCATAAATTCAAATTTTCGATATAAGTCCACCCCAGCGCCACCTATCGGGTCCATTTATACACAAATTATTTTCTTATGATTAAACAAACATACATTCTGAATTTCAGTTAAATTGGTCCATAAATTCAAATTTTCGATATAAGTCCACCCCAGCGCCACCTATCGGGTCCATTTATACACAAATTATTTTCTTATGATTAAACAAACATACATTCTGAATTTCAGTTAAATTGGTCCATAAATTCAAATTTTCGATATAAGTCCACCCCAACGCCACCTATCGGACTTTCCCGGAGGGTTTTTCCAAAATTTTCCTTCGTAAAAACCTTCTCCTGGCAATTATAAACAACTGAAAAAAAATTTTAGACAAATCGGCCCAGCCATTCTCAATTGATGTTTTACTATACATTTTTTACACCATTTTTATATATATAGATATATACGTATATTTATGTGTAATTCATAATATGTACGTATCTATTTTACATTTCAGTTTTTTTTTATATATTTTATACATTAATTTTTTTTTATTTATGTCTGTTCTGTGACTGTGGTAGAATCAGCACGTGGTCTAGAACGTAATAAATACGGCGAGCGATTTGTACATAACTGTTTTTCTTTGTTCTCATTACTGTCTTCACCATAAGCCAAAACTGGGGCAGTGTCATAACTAGTTTTTAGGTTTTTAATATGCCTCGATGTTCGTTGAAATATTTCTCCGGTATGAAGCTTTACCAAAAAAGATCTTGGAATTTCTAGTTTTTTTGATAACCTTGCCCTCAACCCATTTGCCTTTATTTCTGACTAACACCTTTTCTCCCTCCTTAACACATTCTCTTTTTTTTGCATGTTTGTCATAATATTTTTTATTCATTGCATTTTGATTAACAATCTTATGTGGAACGGACTCAATAACTTTAGGCTTAAGTAACTCATCAGAAATTGGTGCAGGTGTTCTGGTAACACGAGACATTAAAAGCTGTGCCGGAGAAGCTTTCATACCTTTTACCGGACTATTTCGGTATTCTACCAAAGCTAAGTATATATATGTTCTGCTTTCCTCACATTTCTTCATCAAATTTTTCGCTTTTTGTACTCCTTTTTCAGCGAACGCTCTACTTTGGGGATAGTTTGGTAAGCAAAAAGTTACATTCAATTCGTAATCGTTGCTAAACTTTTTGAATTCATAACTGTTGAAAGGAACATTACCAGAAACAAAGCCTTTTGGTATTCCATAAGAGGCAAACACTGGTTTTAATGCCAAAATAACTTCATTTGCTGATTTATTTTTAAGATTTAGTATTTCTATCCACTTTTAAAACGAATCAACAATCACTAAGTAGTCTTTCCCTAAAAAGGATGCTATGTCAGCAAAAATCCTTTCAAATGGAGAACTTGGTATTTTATGGTGGTACTCTTTTTCAATTTGCCCATAATTCTTTTCAGTATCACTAAGACATCGTGAAGCCCATGCAACTGGGTTTTTATTTTGCCTCAGACAATCTCCAAGTCCATATGAACTAGCGTCAGTCTGAAGAACAATACTCTGTGTTGGATAAAAATTTTATAATGCAGTTGCATTAACCAATAAATTTCGAATTTTTTGCATACATGCAGTGTGTTTTTGTAACCAAGTAAACTGAACATTTTTCTTTAATAACTCTCGTAGGGGCTCAGTTTCTTTTACCAAATTAGATAAAAAATTTCTAAGATAATTAATCATACCTAACACTTTCTGCAATCCTACCTTAGAGCCGGATTTTTAAATTTAAGAATAGATTCAACTCTAGGTTCATCCACTGATAAACCATTCTGTGATAACATAAATTTCATGTACTTTACTTTTTCTGACCGAAATTGTAGCTTTTCTCTGTTAAACTTTACGTTGTTTAAACGAGCTAGGCTAAGAACTTTTTGTAATATATCATAATGCTCTTTTACAGATTTTGCAAAAATATACAAAAACTCCACTCAAATGTCCAAAAACTTGATAGTAAACCTCTGAAATATCATGGGAGCTGCTTTTAAGCCGAAGGGAAGCCGCAAATATCTACAATCCATGCGGCGTACTAAATGTGCACATGAAACTTGATTTCTTTTCCAATGGAATATGAAAAAAATCACCTTTTAAATCAAGGACAGTAAAGACAGTCATTCCTGTCAACATCGCTCTAAGTTCTTCCAAAGTGGGAATATTATACTGCTCCATCACTAAGGCATTGTTAAGATCCTTCGAATCAAGGCAAATACGTATAGTATTATTAGGTTGTTCCACTATTACAACGTTTGAAGTCCACTCTACTAGTTCTGTCACTTTTTTAATAATTTTCATAGCCTCCAAACGTTTTAACTCATTTTTTAAAGAAATAAGCAAAGTCTGTGCAACCCTTCGAGCAGGTCTTGCAACTGGTTCTATGTTGCTCTTTACTTTAAGCGTATATGCCTTCGAAAACATTCCCGTACCAACAAACACATCTTTGTATGTACTCAATGTTTCGTTATTATTTTTAAACTTCTTTATTTTGTCCATTTTATTGACTTCACCTATTCGTTTAATAAATCCTAGTTTCTCACAAGCTTCTCTTTCTAACAATGGAACAACACCACAGCCTGCTTTTACTACAACAAACTTGTAACACTTCTTTATGTTATTTGCTTCACATTGCAAATTTATCTCTCCCGCTACATCTATTCTTGACCCACCAAAAGCTGTTAATGTAACCATGGGTTTTTCTATCATATTTTGTGCGTTTAATTTTCTGATTTAATTTACAGAGAGTATATTTTCATCTGCACCCGTGTCTAGTTTAAACGTTATATTTTTATTCATAACTTTTATATTTCCATACCACGCTCCAACTCCACCACCTACAGCAGCAACAACATCTGTATAAATCACACCATCATCCGATGCATAACTGTCACTAATGCTTGAGTTTTGGCTCTCATCTAAATTAACGGCATTTACATTTTGCGGCTTACGCAATTTACAAGCAGAGCTAAAATGATTTAATTTTTTACAATTAAAGCATACTTTATTAAAAGCATACTTTATTAAAAGCTGGACACTTATACTTCGGATGACGTGTTAGGCATTTATCCATGCAATAACAATAGAGTTCAGCTACTACAGCTTTTTCGCACTTTCTCCGCATTAGATCATCTTAAGAACCAGCCCAAATAACATTAAAACATCTCAATAAGGCCATTCACAGTTCGAATACGCTGGTCTGCCATTTGTTCGATTTGCTATTTGTACGCCAATATACGAAAGCGCATTTTGCTTTGCTGTTGTTTTGCATACAAATGCAAATACGCAGGCACGCGTAAATAAAAGCAGCCCTTGGACATGTTTTTTGTACCTCGTATTTTTATGCTCTGTCTACAGCCGCATAATCACATACATCACAGGGTTGCACAATCTTTTTATACGACAGTCACATGGCGAGGTGCTCACAGTTTGAACAATAACAAATGCTATAAATACGATTTGTTAAAAGTACGCTCAAACCGTGAATAGCAAGTTAGAAAATTATTATCAGAATTTTTTTTTGAATTCGTTGCTTTATAATTTCTTCTGTGGTCAATAGTAATAACTTTTTTATACTGCTTGTTTCTGGCAATATCATTTGATCTATTTTTAATATAATTTACGTAGCTTTTTTCTTCATTCGTTGTTTGTCCCTCTTGAATAACTCTTGTTTGCTCTTTGTTTATCTCAAACAGCTTGCAGATCTCCACGGCCTTTTCAAAAGATAGCTCCCGGTCAGCTAACAGCTTTTCTTGCAGCTTTTTGTCAAATACTCCCATCACTATGCGATCCTTTATAATAGATTGCTCGGCCACACCGTATTCGCATGATTTTGCCAAATGGCGTATTTCTTTGAGAAACATCTCAAAAGACTCCCCATTCTTCTGAATTCTAGAGTTGAACACGTATCGCTCAAACACAACGTTCTTTTTTGGAACGCAATAGTCATCAAACTTCTTGATAATAATTTCTAATGATTTTTCATCTTCCTCAGACAGGTTTAAGACATTGAAGATTTCTACACCTCCTTCACCAACCAACAGTTTAAATATTGCCACTTGTGATTCCGCAGTGGATTTCGATATTCCAGTTGCAATGGTGTATATAAAAAAAATTTTGTTTAAACTTTTTCCAATTATCTGCTAGGTTTCCTTCTATGTTTAATGCTGATGGAGTGGGCAGATTTGATGGCATCATTTTTGAAGTGTCTAATACCAACGATTTAGTTTCATCTGTTTTTGGCGGCATAAGTTATTATATTTTATAATTAAATTTTTTTTTTTAATTGTAATTGAGCTTGAATTATATTATTTTTTTTAAACTTTTAGCTTTTTGTTTTAACAAAACTTTAAATAACTGTACTTTGCTTTTGTCCGCAGCGCCATGTAAGATATTAACGAGACAAGTTGTTCAGTTTAAGTCACTTTATTGACTGCCTGAGTTTGACCATGATCTTAACATCTAACATTATATATTTACATTTATATAGTTACTTAAATATAAAGAGAGAAGGTGCAGTTATAAATGTTGTTTGATGGGTAATCAAACAGGGTGTTATTGCTGTATATAATATCTTCTTACAATCTCAAGTGGAGCATTTTAATGCTCCGACAGTCGGCAAAGCCTTGCTGCAAGTTAAACCAATAAGGAAAAAATAGGGACCAATAGAAAAGCATTTTATCTTTAGCAAACCCTTTACATGGCGTAGCTCTTGCCAAACTCGATCCTGCTGTTGATATAACTTTACATGCTGTTAAAACATAAACTGTACATGGCTATCCTGCCCGACCGTAACTGAAAATCTTCTGATCCTGCGATTCAAGCTTTGCATAGCTTATAAGTTTGTACTTTTGTCTCGCTAATTTCGGTTCTGAAAATTCACTTTATATGATGTAAAACGCATACTCAAAGAAGAATTAAAATTACCAAGCTACAACTAAAACTGAGGCAATGATAGGCAGCATTTAGCGATATCAGGAGCACTATTCAACTCACAGAAAGAAGACAAAGATATCATGATAACATAAGAAATAGTTATGAATAATAACAGCAACAACAATAGCGGCAACAACCGTGACAACCACGAAATAAGGAATATAATGGAAATAATATGTTTATTCATCTTGTCCGTTATAATAATCTATTGGATAGTTAAGTATTTTAAGAAGTATTTAAAGAAACAATTAATGCAAAGTGTAACTGTAAGCAACACTGTATAAAAATATATATACCTACAGTGATGTGCAATGAAATAGAGCTGATGATATTACTTAATTAAAATTTTCTGTAACTACTTAGCACGCTGTGAACCAACTGTAGTTTAAAAACCAGTTCTCCCATAAATATTTTACAGTTGTTTTTGAGAACAATTGCGCTTTAATTTTTCGCAAATCTGTGAAACTGTGATATTGTTGCATTAAAAGTGTGCGTTAAAATAGAGCCAACCAATATAATTAAAAAAATTTTAATTTAAAGAAATATTTTTTAATAAAATTTTACTACAGAACGTGAGTAAGAGCTCTCAGTTTTATGATTTTAAAATAAATTTCAGTGTTGCAAACAATTAGGTCTTAAAATGGGATGAGCCATTTTCAATGAGATTATTAAAAATTTTGCGTAAGTAAGCTAAAAGCCAAAAGGAAATAGCCAGTATAGTTGGCTGTTCAAAGAAAATGGTTGAGAACGCATTAAAGTTTACACAAAAAACTGAAAGCAAAGGGAAACAACCCAAAATAAGTACCAGTTTGCAAAGACGAATCCTACGTCATGTAAAAAAAGATCCGTTTGTGACCTCTTTCGCTCTCAAAAAGCAATATTCCTTAGATATGGTCACGCCAACGATTCGAAAACTTTTAATTAATAACGGATTGGAGGCTAAAGCTGCTCGGAAGGTACCATTTCTGACCAAAGTTAATGTCCGCAAGCGATTACAATTCGCAAAGGATGATGCTGATTGGCCAATGAGCAAATGGCGAAACATTCTTTGGTCAGATGAAACCAAAGTTAATTTATTTAACTCAGACCGAGGCAGCCTTTCTGTAAGAAGACCCCTCAATACCGAATTCATCCCTGAAACGGTTAAGCATGGAGGTGAGAGTATAATGGTTTTGAGAAACACAAGGGGGTGTTTCTCATAAAGAATAGTCCAGACAAAAAACATCAAAGCTTTAAGCTGACCGCCACAGTTGCCAGACTTTAATGCTATCGAAAATTTATTTCGAGAGGTTAAAGTGGCTCTTAGAGACAAGCATCCAACCAACAAAGATGATCTTTGGAGGACAATCAAGGACGCATGTGAGAAATTCCAGCTACTAAGTGTCAAAAACTAGTGGATTCGATGACTAGGTGTTGCAAGAAGTTATCAAAAATAATAGATAAAAAAATAAACTGGCCATTTCAACCCTTGGAAGGACTTTGACCTAGCTTCTTTTGATCAATTGTGTTGTGCGTGTTATTAAATGTTTGATCACAAATAACCAAGAGCTGGACCTACGGGTTTTATGCCGACTCCGAACGGCTTATGTTCTCAAGAAGCTTCACAATGCAATTTTTACTCTCTGAGGTTTGCCATTGTCTGCAGAGAGGTGACGACCGAACAGAAAAATTAATTCGATTGAAAAAACTTGTTTCTCTGTCTGAGCTGGAATTGAACCCGGGCTACCGCGGTTGTTAAGCTTAGGGGCCACGCACTCTGCCCACTAGGCCATGGTCGCCACTCAAAAAAAATAATGGATACTATGAAATTTCAAATTTTCTAATCACAGGTCATGGCTAAAATAAAGTAACTACTTGTGGCTCTATTTCAAGTCACAGCCGAAAGAATTGAATGTTGGATTTTTTAGTTTATGTTTCACACTTAGGTTAATTAGTTAATTTACTTATGTGAATTAAATGAATTAATTTTTTTTCTACTAAAAAAAATATTAAATATGCAAAGTTTAAAAAGATTTTTCGATTTAAATAATTTTTATAGCATTGGCTCTATTTCTTCGCACATCACTGTATTATGTATATAAAAACCAAATCATAATAACCATGATTACATTTGTTATTATACTAAAAAAAAACAGGGATGTTATGGTCCACTGCTTAATGATAATTTAATAGGAAAAGTATATTATGTTAGTATAATAAGAAAACTGGGCATTCATAATATGTTAAATGCAGCAAATGCAATTGTTATTCAGTAAAAAACAATTTCTTAATTGAAGAACATGGGTTAATATATAAGCATTGTGCATGATGAGCAAAGAAATAACAAAACTAAAGGAAATATTAAATTGAATTAAAATTGCGAGCTTTAGATCAAGTAAGTTTTTAAGAAGGCAACAACAACAACAACAACTCTGTATAGAGTCAATCACTTAGCTGACTAGACAGTCTGTTTCGGAAATATTAACTACTTTAAAAAAAAGTCCAAATAGAACAGAAACAAGTGAATACATAAAAAAAGTCAAATTAATATACTATTACGGTGTGTAGCTTTAAAAAACACCTTCTTTATTAATTTTTTTTTACATAGTATTACTAATTTTAATGATTCAAATTATTTACATAATGAAGAATTATTCATGAGTAGAGCTACTAGATGGTATCCTAAAGGAGGACATGTCCTCCTTTTTCATTAAAAAATTTCATGCTTTCCTTTTTGAATCAAATGTCCTCCTTTTTTACATATTAAAAATCTTTTGTATATTTTTGCAATAGTTTCTTCTCTCCGTAGGCGACATTTATTTTTTCTTATTCTCATTATTTTTTTTTGCCATTCCGTACACTTCCAATACGAACGATTTCGTACCTGAAATTTACCATGTAATGAACAATTTGGCAACAAAGCAACACTTTTTCGGTTCGTTTTCTTTTGTTTTATTTTAGGTTTCGTTAAAAGCTAAAACTTTCTGATGGAAAAATGTCGTCTAAAAGAAAATGTAAATTTAGTGATATATCAAAAAAGAAATATCCTTGCTTTGATACTGGCCACAGCCAGCGAAGTGTTTAATTTGTAATAGCCACGTTGGTGTAAGTAATAAAGGCATCACTGAATTGGAGCGCCACCTCCAGACAGAAAAGCATAAAATTATGGTGCGCCAATCATCTGTGGTACATAAAGTCACTGAATACTATTCTTCCAACTCAACATTAAATAAAAGGATCAGTGCAGCAAAAGCTGCGTTTTCCTTTCTTACAGTGAGACATCATCAATCATACAAATCTAAGGACTGCACCGCTAAATTAATACGGGGGAGTCTAGGAAATATTTCGTACATCTCCGTTGCGATAGATGCAGGTAATCGCGAGTCAACTCCGATCCCGATATTTCAGTATTACAGCTATGCTGAAAATGGAATAACTACGAAGCTCTTGGAAATAAATAATTTACCTAACGAAAGATCAGAAACTGTTGCAAATTATTTGATGGAAATTCTCGACAAATATAATTCATCAGCCAAGTGTGTGGCTTTTGTTGGGAAGAATAATTATTATTTTTTGTCAATTAGACATTAATGTAATTGTAAAATTTACAGGCGATAATGCTAATTGAAACTTTGGTGGTATTAATCGCGTCCATGGTCGAAACGCCTATACTGCTTTAAAGCAAAGATTAAAAAAATGATCTTTTAATTCGCATCGGTTGTCCTGCACATATATTGCGCAACAGCTTGCAGCATGCGATGGATTTATTGAAAATATATGTGGAGGCTATTGTATTAAAAATATTCAATTATTTTTCAATATGTACTGTAAGAACAGAATCTCCTCAAGGATTTTTGTGAATATGTCGATGTTAATTACCAACCTTTGCTCACACACAGTAAGACCCGATGGTTAACCTTTTCTTTGCAATCGAACGGTTGTTAAAATTGTATCCGCTCTTAAAGAATATTTCTTGTCGCAAGATCAGCTTCCATATTTTTTAAAAACGTTTTTTGAAAATCCAAATTCAGAGACCTATTTATGGTTTGCGCGAAAATTTAAACGAAATTTGCAATATGCTACAAAATAGAATCAAAGATACTTTTGTACCTTTAAAAGTAAAGCAGCTTTTAAAAGAATCCTATGAATATTATGAATCTTATGAATATTTACAAAAATGGATGCGCCCATTGAATGAGTTGGAAACTTTTAAGTGGATGAATTTGATAAACTTTAAGAAAGTAAATTTTGAAGATTTATCTAAAAGCATCGATTATTTAAGTAACAGAGGAATAGTTATTGACAATGTTAAATTATATGGTCAGTATTGCAATCTACTTAAGTACCTGCAAAGGCAAGATGCCAAATTTTTTACAGAAAATAAAATTCACGAGCAATGGAGTAAATTCTTTAAATCTTGCACTACTACGCTATGCATATGGCTTTTGCGAATTTTTAAAAATTTGCGAATTTGATTTTTCTATTTCTTCTCATAGTGCAAATGTTGAGAGAATTTTTTCATTTATTACTGCTCAATGGAGTAAAGAGCAAAATAAACTAACAATCGCTTCAATTAAGTCGATAATTTTAGCACAGTTTAACTTCAAAGGTATGAGCTGTGATGATTTTTATAAATATTTGTTGAACAATAATGATCTCTTAATGCAAATTGGCAGTTCGGAAAAGTACAATTAAATCAATATTTATTTAATTAGTTTGAAATGTACTTCATTAGCTGAGATAATGTTGTAGCATTTATTTTTTCACTAAAATTTTTTAATTTTATTTTGTTAACAAATGTATGGTACTTGAATTGTTATGACTTTATGTTTTTTCTTTTATCGTTTATTTTATGTTTGTTTAGTTTTTATGTCTTGACATTTATTTCATTTCATTTATTTTAATCTATGGACAAATTACCTTACAGATTAACAGAATATAAATAAAAATAAAATACAAAAAAGTATTTACTGTTATTAATTAAAAGAAATTAATTCACTTAATTAAACTTATAGATTATATAATTAATTCGATTCAGTTTAATTTAGATTATGAAGAAATAAGACTAAAATACATTGACTAAACATAAGACTTAATACAACTAATATTATATTCAAAAGATAGAGTTTAAAAAAGATTTCATTTGGTATTTAGAAATAGAAAAATCTAAATTATAATTAGAATTTATGGAATTAAATAAATGCAAAGCTCGATATATAGGGGCATTAACTGCATAATTGGATCGACAAATTTCCAAGTTAAACGGATAATAATTTCTGAGAGCCCTCGTAGGAGCATTGAAATCAATCAAACCAGTAATGATATCAAACACAAAAAGCAATGACAAAATACTTCTTTTCTCCAGAGATTTTAAACCTATTAAGAGACATCGGGTATTTTATGAGGGAGGTACACCGTATGTATTAAAAGAACGCAAGGCAAACCTTGTAAAAGCTTTCTGAATTTTTTCAAGCCGTAAACTATGAGCCTCGTAAAATGGGTTCCAAATAATCGCTGCGTATTCTAGCCTCGAGCGTACAAGAGAATTAAACAGAGCTTTTAACGTATACGGATCAGAGATTTGCATGAGACCTTTCGTCAGTTTTTGCCACTCGACAATCGCGTCGGAAGCGAATTTCATCTGGGGGGGCAGTACAAATGGGGGGGCAGTACAAATGGTGGTGCAAAAAAAGTTCACCAAAATTTCTTCACATGAAACATGAAGAAGAGAGAAAGAAAAGGAAAATATATAATACAAAAATATTATCGTTGTAAAAAAACTGATATTTTGAATAACTTTTCCTGTTAAATTGTTTATCTAGCTAAAAAAGTGGGGGGGCAACTGCCCACCTTGCCCCCCCGCTTCCGACGCCAATGCCACTCGAGTAACAATCGTCGTCAGCCGTAATCGCACACAAGAAAAAAATGCATATATACCGCTCGAGTTCGTAAACAACGATTGCTGCAAAGCACACTTTGTCACGATTGCGAATTGATGCAAGGCAGCCTCCAGACCACGAGATCATTCGTATGCTTCGCTTAAAGCTCGAGTGTCAGCTGCTGCATGAATTTTTGTTGTTTCCATACTTCTCTGACCTTCTCTAGCAGCGCGTTCTTCTTTGTGCTGTTTGTTTCCTTTTAGTTTATTGTTTTCTTTTCTCTACTGTGGAGCAATCAGTATTGCCAGTAGCAAGTTTTATGACAGTAAATTCTTGAAGTAACCTGAGATTAAATTTGGACCAAGAGTGCATGAAAGTCATCTTGAAAGCGACTTAAATTAGTAAACAAACTATTATTGAAAGTTTGTCGGTAAAATAACAATAATGTTTTGGTTTTAATGAACATTCTTTATCCATTCAAGACAAGAGTAACCAAAGCTCCAACACAATTAAAAAATGTTTGATGAAAACCAACACAAACTTGACATTAATTTGTTTTTTTTTATGAATATATCCTCGTTATGCCGTGGTTATGGTAGCCAAACAATTTGCCGAACATTTTTTTTTTGTTATTGTTTTATCGTTTTTTACTTTGAGAATGAGTGTTAGCAGAGACCATTTGATTTGAAAGAAGAGACAAGGTAGCATCATGAAACAATGCTATACAGATAGCGTATTCCGTGCGCAAGAAATAAAATCTTCTGCGCACTACGTCACTCGGGCTTGTTAGTTATAACACGTGGTGAATACACACAAAATAAAATGTGAAAAAGCAAGAAGTAAACACAAGCAGCACAATTGCAAGCATTTAAGAAACATTTCATTTATTTAGTTTAATTTCTAATATTGTGCACTTATAGTACGTGTTATTTATAATTTTCAATTATATTTTATGTAATTAAAATAAGTACTAAAGTTTTAGATGCTTTTGATAAGAATAACAACGATTAAAATTTGGGCCAAAAAATTAACTTACAACTTTTTTCAACAAACGAAACAACAAAGCAGCAGAACATAACAAAATGAAAACAAAGAAGCAATCAAAGTGCTGTCAAATAAATCAAGCAACGTAGCTATTTTTTTGTGGGGGCACAAATGCGAGAAGACACCCCTTTTATATATATATATTTCTTTTCAATAATAGTACTGATAAATATATTTGCTTAAATTTATTTATAAATACATATATTTATAATCTTATTTACTTTATTTCCGTAAACCAAGTTAATAAGAAAATGTCAATATTTTTTCATCACTATAAATAAATTATCCCCTTTAAATATATTGTGACTTTGTTTTTATTTAGCCACTTTGACAAGCTCGAACTACGTCACAACAAAGAGGCGGACATGCACAATGCGCTATCTGTATATATCTTTGTTTCATGGGGTAGCATTGTAAAATTAGGCAAGGTAGGGTTGAAGCTGATCGCCAAAGACCAAGATTGTCAAAACGAAGTTGAAAGCTCTTACAAAATGCTATTTAAAATTTTATTTTGCTAAATTTAAGTTATTTTATTGTCATTTTTGGACATTTTTAACTTTAAGAACATTTTTCGGGTTTTTAGGTAATTTTTGTGTAATTTTAAAAGTTTTTTCGATTTTTTTCGTACTAAAAAAAGTAAAAATTAAAATTTTTTCACATATTCTTTTAGCAATAGAGTCCCTTCAATCAAAAATATCGAAAAAATGTTATATAAAAACTTAGGATATGGTAGTTTGTATTAAATCTATTTTTATGATCTACTGATGAAAAATTAGAGGGGGAAATGTTAATACTATGAAATAAGAGGAGGAAGTAGAAGTAGAAAGAATTTTTTCTGTCAGACAATCAACGTTCTTTCAATTTTAATAATTTTAATAACTTAAAATATACATTGTAATATACTGTAACGCTGTGTATACAAAATATTCTATAAAATAAATTTTAAGTTTAGTAATATTTTATTTTTAAGGCTTTTTTCTTTATTTTTTATGTAATAGTTTGAGTTTTTTTATGTCACTTATGCCAGTTTTTAGGTCATCAAAGTACGAGCCCTGGTTATTAATGTATTTATTATATTTTTCTATGATATGCAACTGTTTTATTGTTTCTATAATAAAAATATTTTTTTATATATAATAAGAAATAATAAAATAACATTTTCGATACAATATAAATATCTTGTAAAAAAAATGATATGTTATTTTATAAGAATATTTAATAAAATATTCGTTTCATTCGCCACATAACTCATTATATTTTATTATATATTTTATCTTTGTGCTATGAATATTAAAGGCTGAAGGTTAAGTTGCTTGTGTCAGTTCCTCAAAATAATCCTTGGTTGCAATAGCATTTATGAAGATTCCTAAAATATTTCGATTCTAGCGATAGCCATTTGTGTAATGGAATGGTTTGAAATAGCCTCTAAAAATAAAATTTTTTGTCAAAATATTGGTTGGTGTAATAGTTTTAAGAAATAAACTGCCAGAAATTATATGGCGGAAAAAACTCTTCCTATCTGCATCAACAATTGAAATGTATGCAATCGCATAAAAGATAAGGCTTTTTTTCATACATATTTTTGATATATTTTATTTCAAAATATTAATGCAAAACTTACTTGATCTAAAGCTCGCAATTTAATTCATGTGATTTTTTAATTTCTTGCATTTTTTTAGTATGTGCTTATTTTATAATTTATATTTTGGTTTTAATATATATCAATATACGGAATTCTGACCAGGAATCAATCAATCAATTGCAGAAAGTGAGAATAGCATTTGAAATAACTATGTTTTTTGTATGCAATTAAAAATAATTAATAAGTAATACAATAATTAATAAATGCACGAAAAACAGCATTTTTATTAATCCGAATGCAAAAATTTAACATTTGTTAATGCTGATTAGAAAAACTTTTTCATAACTATTATATCTGACCGTTTATATTTTTTAAACTACCATACCAGCCAATATTTTTACAAAAAACTTGATTTTAGAGGTGATTTCAAAGCATTCCAGCTCACGGATGGTTATCTCTACAGCCAAAATATTTTGGAAATCATCTATACTATTATATAAAATTCCTGACTACCTTTTATATGACATAGCATTCTTTTGCAAAAATTGTCATCAAAACAAAAAGGTTTTTTTTGCCCTATGACTTTTTGGGCGAAATTTATTTATACCAAAATGTTGTTTTTATATTTAATGTCTCAAAAATAATTTACATGAAAAAATTACCCCAATATCTCATTCCAATCAAAGGTTATGGCTTCAAAGAAATTTTTTATACCATTGGCTATATTAATATAAGTAATTTTCGCATTAATTGAATTCAATTCCTGCTATCCACCTCGCAGTCAAATTAGCATAGAAGTTGATTGTTGACTTTTTTTTCGTCAACTTGTGCGATAAAAACTCTATTTAAAATCTTATTTTATAATATTGCAATTTTTTGTGTCTGGTAACAACATTCGCAGAATAAAAAAATGCAACACTGCAACTAATATTTTTCCTTTGTGCGAATGAGCATAAAAGCATGGATTTTCCGTGCCTTTGGCGATTGTTCCTCATGTCTTGCCTTGTTTGCCATTCTTGTGTCTCAGACGTTCGTAATCGCTAGCGCTCACACTCTAGGCATTCGTATCAACAGCGATTGGTACATGCATTTGCGCATTAATTTAAATGCAGGAAGCACATTCGGTGCTCGTTTATTGACGAGACAATCGAAACGCCATTTGAATGCACTCAAGCTGTTCTCTGATACGGATCCAGAAAACCTGCACTATTACGACGAATGAACGCCACCATAGCATAAGCTTTTGGAATAATGAAGTCAAGATGAGAAGTAAAAGTAAATTTACTATCAAAAACTACACCTAAGTCTTTGAATTGAGAAACGGAAGTTAATAAGGAATTGGCAATATAATAAGCGGATGGACAAATTGCATCAGATTTAGAAAAAGTCATAGAAACACATTTACTAAGGTTTAACAAAAGACAGGACAAAGTATAAAGTTTATCTATTTTATTCTGTAAGAGTAAAGTGTCATTAATATTACTTATTTTAAAGAAAATCTTAAGATCATCGGCGTAGAATAGATATCTACAATGAGAAAGAATTGAGGTAATGTCATTAATAAATAACAAAAAAAGTAATGGCCCTAAGATACTTCCTTGCTGAACACCAGAGGTTGCATAAAAAGAGTAAGATTTGACGTTATCAAACGTCACTACGCATTGTCTATCTGCTAAATAGGATTCCAGCCACTCCAGAAAAATTAAGTGAAACCCCAATCTTTCTAGCTTTTTAATTAAAAGAGCATGAGAAATTTTATCGAATGCTTTAGAAAAATCCATATAAATAGTGTCAACTTGACACCCTTGACTGAATACTGAAATACAATATTCCGAAAACAACACTAAGTTTGTCGTTGTAGAACGACCAGGTACAAAACCATGTTGGTAAGGAGAAATAATATTTTTTACTATAAAGAACATTTTGTCTTTTATTATCGACTCAAAGAGCTTAGATGTAGTTGTAAATTTAGAAATTGGTCAGTAGTTCACTATATTATTTTTACAACCTTACTTACTTACTTAGTTGGCGGTACAACCGTATGTCGGTCTTGGCCTCATCTAAGAATTTGCGCCAGCCATTTCTGTCTTTCGCTTGCTGGCGCCAGTTGGAAATTCTGTTTTGTTTCCTTTGGCTCCCGTACTTTCCGTACGGAGAAGGGGATCCAAGAAGGGGTTTTAGCGCAACTAAAAAATTAAAACTTCCACTTGAGCTGACTGTTAGCTCCACTCTGCCTCGAGTCTTCGCACTGACCGCCGCTTATTACCTTCGCTCACACACACATACATTACATTTACCCTCGCCATGTACCAACATATGCTTGTGCATAGTACAACGCTGTCGTTGCCTGCGACGCCGCTGATGGCTTGAGCGTACGCCGTAGAAACTATTTGTTCAGCATTTAGGGTAGGTAAATGCACTGTCGTTCTTGAAGGTCTCGCAGTTTAAGTCATTGCGCTTGGCGACATATGATATGTTTAGGCAAATGCACTATTTCAAGGTCTCGCACTTGAAAACATATCAAAACCATTGCGCTTCATGATGTACGATATCCATAAGTCATTGCGCTTTGCGACATATGATATGTTTAGGCAAATGCACCATTTGCAGGTTTCGCACTTGAAAACATATCAAAGTCACCGCACTTAATGACGTATGGATAGTGTGTGTGTGGTCGGGATTTGTAGTGGTTGCGACTTCAGGTCACAACATCTCTTCCCCCTTGAAAAAAAAAATGCTTATCTAGAAGAGATAATCATTTTCTGTAGGATGAAGCTCACGGTCAATGCAAAGGAACGGGGTTTTGTTTTGCATTTAGTTTATTAAAATTTATGAATTTATAAATGAAATATATACAATATAATGTAAATAATTTTTTTTTTTTTTTTTTTTTAGTTTTTATACATATTATAATTATATAATTTTATGTATTACAATGTGTTGCAAATTATAATAGATCTTATATTATTATTAACATCCACAATTAATATAACTGCACATGTAGTTTTTCAATATATACTAATATTTTAAAAAAAAAAATTTGTTTGTTTGTTTTTACTTTTATGTATATAATAATAAAACATATTTGTTTTTTTTTTTTTTTTTTTTTTTTTTTTTACAATTTTAATTATCTGCACAAGTTAGTACATATCCCGAACTTCGTGGTTCAGTTTGTGCATTTATATCAATTTTTGTTTTTTGGTTTTTTGTGCTTTTTATATAGATGAGGAATATAATTATGAAAATTACAATAAAATAAATTATTCCATAATGATGGATATCATGTACATTTAGTTTGTCAAAATTAATATTTTCCGAACGTTTTTGTTGCACAATTTTTTCAGATAGCGTTAGTAATTCCTGTTGTTCTTGGTTACGTATCATTAAAACGTTTGGCGATAATTTTTCAGTATTGATGGAATAATTTTGTTGGACAAGGTGGGAAATATTAATTGGCGGGAGGTAAAAACTGTTTATTGTACTTGTCTTCATGAAGGTATTTTTTATTGTTATTTCATTAGATTTTATATAACAGTCACCGTCGGTTTCTAATATACCTGAATAAAGTAAGGAATACGGGGTGACCTTATTGGGGCATATTTCATTTATAGTGTATTTATTTACTTTTGAGAATAGCCATTTGTTTGGCTGTTCCAAAAGGATCCAAATGGTGGATGTAATAGTGCTTCTTATGTTACATGTTTGTGGAATGTTATTAGTTTCACTTAAGAGTTGCACTTCACAGGGTTGATTTGGGGATCTTGTCGAATAAATAGGATGTTTAGCGTGGCAAATGTATATTTCTGGATTTAACTGGGAACATTTTTCTAGTTCGCTAGCTAATAACTATATATGTCATGGTTGGCTGTATAAAAATCAGTTTTTTCTCATGAATTGTGGGCAATGGTATTGCTTTGAAAAGTTGATACTGTGAATTGTAAATTAATGGAATGCTAAGCTCATATATTACTTTATTGTTTATTATTTTTGTGTTAAGAGTGCTTACCCTGTAGACAGAAAGTGCATCATTATTTGTATCTGTCGGCAATTTCAAATCTGAGGGGATTTCTTTCCTAATAATTGCTAATATTGAATTTAGCTGTTCTAAAGACAAAATGGACGGGGTTCATTGTGCTTATGTTGTACTAACAGATTTGTCAGTTCGTTAATGGCGTTTGCAATACGCATCATTATCAAGACTGTTAATGAAGTTAAGGCTTCCATTTCTAGTTGTCCCTCGACGTTATATATACCGCGCATCATGAACTCGGAATGTTTTTGTAATTTTTCTATTCTTTTTTCTAAGTTAATAAATTGTTTTTCTGTTGCTATTTTAGATCTATTTAGAATATTGTAAGTGGTCTCAATAATATATGTTTGGTTTTTGATAAGTGATAATAGGTGATTGTCATTGTTTTGTAGTTTCTCTATTTGTTTGTCGTATTTGTCCGCATCTTCTTCGTCTAGTGTCCCAAATAGCGTCTTTTGCACCATTCCAATAGCCGAAAATAATGCTCTTTTTTCTCGAATGTTAGGTATCAAAATATTTAATTTCCTGTCTAGGTCTGTTTGTGAATGAACTATTTCTGTTACTGTACCGTTGCAAATGATTGAGAAATTTTTGTCCTTTTTTAATTTTACGCAAAGTTCTTGAATATTGTTTGTAAAGATTTTTATTGTGTTAATTGCCTGCATTAGTCCAGTTACATCGTGGTATGCGATTATCTTCCAATGACTTGAAAATAGCTGAACTTTTCCCACCTCCTCAAAGTATATGCCAGGATTTTGTCGTATTTCCGTTATCCTGATTGTTCCAGAAGCTAATGCCATAATCGCCAAAAGTGTAGTCGTAATCATGGTGGTCTGAAAATTATAGTTTGACTTATTTAATTTTGCGTAGTGTTGTTTGGGTATTTTTTTTTTGTATGTGTGCTTGAATGTGTGTTTAATCGTGAAAAAGTTTTAAATGATTGTTATGTATAAGCTTCGTCTTATTTCCTATTTTGATAACGCTATTTTCATCGGATAATATTTTTACAATTTCAAATGGTCCTTCCCATAATGCTGAAAGTTTATTTTTACGCGTATGGTTTAATTTCAGAACTTTGTCTCCCACATTGAATTGTGTTGGTTTTGCCGATGTGTCATAGTACCTTTTTGCACTTAATTTTTTTCGTTTGATGTTTTCTCTAGCTATTTGGAAACTATGTTGTAACCGTGCCTTCAGTTCGTTCGAATAATCGTCATAATTGTAGCACGTTTTTGGATTTTGCTCCAGTATATTTGGTATGTACACTGGGTAACCGTACAAAAGTTCATGCGGAGTGAAGTTTGTGCTGCTATGGGGTGTTGTATTGTATACAAACATTGCATAAGGAATCCATGTATTCCATGTCATTGGATCTTTGTTAACATAATGTCGTAAATATTCAGCCAGTGTACGGTGACTACGTTCTAGAGCACCATTGGTTTGTGGGTGGTAAGGAGTAGTATTAATTTTTTTTATTTTAAAAATTTTACATATTTCCATAAACAATGTACTTAAGAAGTTCGTTCCTTGGTCCGTTAATAGAGAATTTGGTATACCATGTCTACATACGATATTTTCAACAAAGACTCTTGCTACCGTTGAAGCTTCAGCATTAGTTATTGCATATGCTTCTGAATATTTTGTTAAATCATCCTGAAATGTAAGTAAATATTTGTGTCCTTCATGACTTAAAGGGAGTGGACCTACTATATCAAGAGCGATTCGCTCAAATGGAGCGGAGCTTGTTGTAGTTATTTTCAATGGTATATGTGGATGTCTTCTGCTTTTATTCAATTGACATGATGGGCATTTGTTAATGTAGTTTTTGATGTCTGATGTCATTGTTGGCCATTTGTATTTAGATTTTATTCTTTTTAAAGTTCGGGAGAGCCCTTGGTGTCCCCCTACTGGTGAGTCGTGATACTGTATTAATGTGTTTTTGATATGCTCTGGGTCTGATAAAAAAATTCTGTCGTCACAGTATAGATAAATATTAATGGTTTGCTTGTCAAATACTTCTTCTATTAACATTTTAATTTCTTTTTTAAACGTTGAGCTAATAATTGGTATCGAAAATCCTATTTTATTTATTTTGTTCTGTATACAAATCTTATTTATGTTTTCGAATGTTGTTTTAGCTAGAATTTGATCCTTTTTGCACCTTAAAGGTACAGGTAAGGTTGTATAATAATGTTTTGTTTTTTCTGTTAAAAATGTTGCTATCTGTCCTATATTTGGTTTTACGTAATCTGCTACTAGTTTTTCTAGCGTATCTTCTTCTGGCGTTTTTTGTAAGGGTAGTATTATTACTTTAACTGGTAGTTTATTGTCAGACCATATTGTTCTCTGCACTTCTGTTAATTTAAAACTTGACATCAGTGTAATATCCTCGCTGTCTTGGATTCTGTCCGTGTTATCATTATCATACCTCGCATTTTTGTTCTGCGATCTCGTAGTTACCATAACTTGCATATGTTCCTTCTTATCGGTTGTTTCATTAATTCGGCTAAGTGCGTCTGCTATAACATTGTATTTTCCTGGTTTATAGGATATCTCATAATCATATTCCTCTAGCAGTATTCGCCACCGTGCGAGTCTTGATGTCGGATCCTTAAGGTTCATAAGCCATACCAGTGGTCGGTGATCCGTTATAATATGGAATTTTCTTCCATATATGTATGGTCTAAATTGCTTAACTGCATATACAACAGCTAATAATTCCTTTTCAGTTGTGCTATATTTGGTTTCAGCTGGGTTAAGTGTACGACTGTTAAAGCTTATTGGTTTATCTTCTCCAATTTTGCCTTGGGAAAGTACGGCCCCCAAAGCGAAATCGCTTGCGTCAGTTGTTATTAGAAATTCTTTCGTAAAGTCGGGGTATGATAGTATTGGTGCAGTAGTCAGTTTTTGTTTTAGTGTCCTAAATGCTTCATCACAATGAGCGTCCCATTTGAACTCTGTGTTTTTTTTTAATAACTTTGTTAAAGGGTTAGTTATATTCGCAAAATTAGAAATGAAACGTCGGTAATACCCAGCTAAACCTAGAAATGATTTTATGTCTTTTGATTTTATAGGTGTCGGGACTGTTTTAACCGACTTAATTTTTTCTGAATCTGGTTTAATTCCCTCTTTTGTGATTACGTGTCCTAAATACATTAGTTCTCGTTTTATAAAGTGGCATTTTTCTGGCTGTATTTTTAAGTTGTGTGATCTTAGCCTTTCAAATATTTTAATCAATTTTTTGTTATGTTCTTGCAAGTCATATCCGTATATTACTATATCGTCGACGTAGACAAAGCAATCTATGCCCTGCAGCCCCATTTATACGTTGTTCATGGTACGCTGAAAAGTGGCTGGAGCATTTTTGAGTCCAAATGGCATACGATTGTATTCGTAGTGGCCATAGGGAGTGCTAAATGCTGTCTTTTGTTGGTCGCGTTCATCGACTTTTATTTGATGGAAACCACTAGCCAAGTCCAATGTACTGAAATACTTTGCCTTTCCAAGTTGGTCTAAGATGTCCGTAATATTTGGTAGAGGATATGCGTCTCCTACCGTTATGTTATTGAGTTTTCGGAAATCGACTACCACTCTCCAACGCTTGTTACCTGTACTATCGTTTTTTTTTGGCACAAGTAAAAGTGGTGAGTTCTATGGACTATTGCTAGGTTTGATTATGTTTTCTTGTAACATATCGTTTACCTGACGATGGATCTCCTGTCTTTGGGATTCCGGTAGCCTGTATGGTCTAACGTACGTTGGAATTTCTGTTGTAGTATTTATCCTATGTTTGGCTGCACTTGTACAACTTAAAAAATCCCCCTCTAAATAAAAAATATCATGGTATTCCCTGCATATTTTTTTTATTGTTTCTATTTCTTCTCTATTACCATGCTCTAAACTTAGCTTTGATTCTAAAGTTTCTAATCTTCTTTTTACTGGATCTTTTGTACTGTCCATTTTTAAAATATTGAAGTCTTCTAACTTATCCCATTCTATTTTTACGTCGTGACGTTTCAATGTAACTGGGTTTTCATTGATATTGAGCAGTAATATTTGAACAGTATTATTAATTGACTCACATGAACTTGATGCTAGGTAAACACCTGGCACTATCTCCTTTTTTCTGACAACGATCTCGCCGTTGTATGGTAGAGATATTGTAGTCACCGTTTCGCTTCTTGGTTTAAGGGTTATTCCTTCTTGTTTATTGATAGCAAAAGGCTGATTTTTTGAGATTTTTACTGGGTAAGCTACTTGTTGCTCGGAAGCTGTGAAATTGCATGAGTTCTTAGTTCGGTTAAGGCTTTCAGCCCCGTGTCTTTCGCTCTCATGTCTATTTTCACCAAGTGCTTCTGGTCCATTGGTTTGGGAATTGTTGCTATAAGTTTTTTTATAATTTGATACGGTTTTATCATTTGAATTAATATCGAGTGTTAGCTCCTTACTACAGTAATCTATTCGACTTCGGTATTTCCGTAAAAAGTCGTTTCCAATTATACCATCATATTTTAATTTGGCTTCCCCATGCAAAATGTGAAATGTGTGTTTAATTTCTAAATCCTCATTTAAACAAATTGTACCGTATAATGAACCGAGGGTAGGGAGTGAATCACCCGTGATGGTTTTAATCTGAATACTTTGGTGCCTACATGTTTCATGTGATATTTTTTGTTGCTTTATTAAACTAATTTCGGCTCCCGTGTCTAATAGAAATGTGCTATTTTCTTTTGATGATGGATAGAAAGGTAGTCGGATTGTAGGTTCTTTATTATTTTCGCAGAGAGATATTTTTACTTTAAGAATTTGTGCATTTTTGTATTTTTGTTTTACTGGTTTCCGACTATCGTATTCACTCGGGAGCACACGTCGGCCTCCGTTTCCCGAGTATTGTCGTTTCCCTGTTTTATATGGTAATTTATATTCTGATTTGTTTTAGCCCTGAAAGGATTTACGTGAGCTCCACGCTCCCTTTAGTTTAAATTATTTTGCCTAGGTAAGTAACTATTCGTGTTTCGTTCGCGAGGAGGGCGTTCCTCCTCGCGCTGCCGAATTCTACATTCCCTGTACGTGTGATTTTGCTTTCTACAATAACTACATACTATTCGTTGAACTTCCCTTTTTATTTCTCGTGGGACGAAATTTGGTATACTAGATTGCCCTCTTAGAAAACATGACTCAGAAACATGTCCTGTTTTGTTACATATTGAACACTGGGGTCGTGTGTTTTGTCGGTTTCTCGTAAAAGGTGCCGACTGATCTAGTCTGCCTGACTGATCACTTGCGTAGTTTACAGCTAACTTCAAGTCATCAAAACTCCTAGCCTTCACCAGGATTTTTAGGTCGTGGTTGTTTAAGCCATCTTCAAATGCGTTTAGCGCCATTCGTTTATTCATATTCATGAGATAAATTCGCACGCTAGCATCTGTGATGCTTGTGTACGTTGCTGAATTTAATTTATTTAGCAAGGTTAACATTCTTTGACCGTATTCCATGGTTGTTTCCCTATTCAGCTGTTTTGCTTTTGTAATTTCACTTTGAGCAGAGCTTACTGATCTTTCCTCCTTAAAATGACATTCTAGTTCCCTAGTCAAGTCGGACCATTTTGTAAACGATTGGTATTGTATTAATTCGAACGCAGGTCCTTGTAATTTTGTTTTCACAAATTCAAGAAAAATTTTTGTGTCAGCTTCTGTTTTTGCTGACGAGAACAAAATGTTCCCGCATGCTATAAATTTATTCAGATCCTCCGGCCGACCATTGAATTCCGGGATTAGGCTGAAGGCATCGTGAAAACTTATTTTTACCTCTGCGCCGTGGGACGGGGAAGGGTTGATGTTGTCTAATGGCATATTGTGGAAGGGGAGATTCGCGAACAACGCGGCAGTTGCAAATCGTTTTCGTGTTAAAATTTTGGCGCAAAAGTTTTAACTAGGAATGTTTATGTTTTAATTTCCTTCTTTTTTTTTTAACAAAAGGAATCACTAGCTATTTTCTTTATCAATTGTATATAGGAGAAATATGATCTTATATAATGATTATACAAAAAATTATCAGATATATAACACAAATGTTTTAATGAAATGAAAAACAATATGAATGATTTTTTTTTCTATATAATGTAATAGTTAATGAGAAATTTATAACTCACTGACGTTTTATGTCGTTTTCGTTTTATTTAACGATCTGACGCTGACCATCTGCTGCTTAATGCACCTTCGTGAAGAATTGATGTTTGTTACTTTTTATTAAATCTGCTGCTTCTTATTGTTCTTGATGACTATCCCTTCGTGAAGAATTGAGGTTTGTTGCTTTTTATTAAATCTGCTGCTTCTTATTGTTCTTGATGACTATCCCTTCGTGAAGAATTGAGGTTTGTTGCTTTTTATTAAATCTGCTGCTTCTTATTGTTCTTGATGACTATCCCTTCGTGAAGAATTGAGGTTTGTTGCTTTTTTATTAAATCTGCTGCTTCTTGTTGACTATGTTATTACACCTTCGTGAAGAATTGACGTTTGTTGTTTTTTTTTTTTATTAAATCTGCTGCTTCTTGTCGTTTTTGATGATCATGTTACTGCACTTTCATGGAGAATTGACGTTTGTTTATTTTATATTTTTTTTTTTAATCTGCTGCTTCTTATTGTTCTTGATGATTATGTTGCCTTTATAAAAATGAGTTGCTGTTTGTATATATATTGTACATATATTTTTTTTTTAAATTTTGTTTTCTCTTTAACACTGTTTCCTCTTTTTTTTATATATATATATATATATATATATATATGTTTATCTAGATTTCACCAATCTTTTAGTGTTCTTAAAAATTTTTCAATTCAATTAGGGATGAGGGATCCCACCGCTGCCACCAATTGTTTTGTTTCCTTTGTCTCCCGTACTTTCCGTACGGAGAAGGGAATCCAAGAAGGGGTTTTAGCGCAACTAAAAAATTAAAACTTCCACTTGAGCTGACTGTTAGCTCCACTCTGCCTCGAGTCTTCGCACTGACCGCCGCTTATTACCTTCGCTCACACACACATACATTACATTTACCCTCGCCATGTACCAACATATGCTTGTGCATAGTACAACGCTGTCGTTGCCTGCGACGCCGCTGATGGCTTGAGCGTACGCCGTAGAAACTATTTGTTCAGCATTTAGGGTAGGTAAATGCACTGTCGTTCTTGAAGGTCTCGCAGTTTAAGTCATTGCGCTTGGCGACATATGATATGTTTAGGCAAATGCACTATTTCAAGGTCTCGCACTTGAAAACATATCAAAACCATTGCGCTTCATGATGTACGATATCCATAAGTCATTGCGCTTTGCGACATATGATATGTTTAGGCAAATGCACCATTTGCAGGTTTCGCACTTGAAAACATATCAAAGTCACCGCACTTAATGACGTATGGATAGTGTGTGTGTGGTCGGGATTTGTAGTGGTTGCGACTTCAGGTCACAACAATTCCAAGCTTCGTCAGGTTGTCCTCTACTTGGTCTTTCCAACGAAGATGCGGTCGTCCTCTTCTGCGTTGACCGCCGCTGGGTACCGAATCGAATGTTTTCTTCACTGGAGCATCGTCTTTCATGCGCTGAACATGACCAAGCCAGCGAAGCCGCTCGATTTTAATGCGCTTGACTATGTCGATGTCAGCGTACAGCTCATACAGTTCATCATTCCACCGTATTCGGTACTCGCCATTGACGCAGATTGGTCCGTAGATCTTACGAAGAATCTTTCTCTCGAATGCTCCTAAAGTCTTTTCATCTAAACTGCTCAGCGTCCAGGTTTGTGATGCGTAAAGTAGGACGGGCATGATAAGCGATTTATAGAGCGTGATTTTCGTTCGTCGAGAGAGGGCTCTGCTTCTCAATTGCCTACTGAGCCCAAAGTAACACCTGTTGGCAAGAGTTATTCTTCGTTTGATCTCAATGCTGATGTCGTTGGTAGAATTAATGCTGGATCCCAGATAAACGAAGTTCTTTACAACCTCGAAGGAGGTATTGTCAACGGTAACGTGGGTTCCAAGACGCTGGGACTGTTTGTTTGTTGACACTAAGTATTTCGTCTTGTCTGCATTCACTGCCAGACCCATTCGACTTGACTCTCTTTCTAATCTGGAAAATGCTGCACTGACTTCGCGCGTATTATGGCCAATGATATCGATGTCATCAGCATACGCAAGCAGCATAACACTCTTGTAGAATATTGTGCCACTACGTCTCAGATCAGCAGCTCGGATGATCTTTTCCATCATTAGGTTGAAAAAGTCGCACGATAAGGAATCACCTTGTCTGAAACCTCGTTTGGTAATAAATGGTGGGGAGAGGTCCTTCCCGATTTTAACTGCGCTGCTGGTGTTGCTCAGTGTCATCCTGCAAAGTCGTATTAGTTTTGCAGGAATACCAAATTCAGACATGGTGGAGTACAGGTGCTTCCTTATTGGGCTGTCGAAGGCGGCTTTGTAGTCGACAAAAAGATGGTGGGTGTCGACTTGTTTTTCTTGAGTCTTCTCCAAGATTTGTCGTAGCGTGAAAATCTGGTCGATGGTGGACTTTCCAGGTCTGAAGCCACACTGATAAGGTCCGATCAGTTCGTTTACAATGGGCTTCAATCTTTCACATAAAACGCTCGACAGGACCTTATATGCGATATTAAGAAGGCTTATCCCACGGTAATTGGCACAGATAGTGGGATCGCCTTTCTTGTGGATTGGGCAGAGCACACTGAGATTCCAATCGTTCGGAATGCATTCTTCCGACCATATTCTGCATACAAGCTCGTGAATGCATTTAAGTAGAGCTTCGCCTCCGTTCTTAAACAACTCAGCAGGTAAGCCATCAGCTCCCGCGGCTTTGTTATTTTTAAGCCGAGCTATAGCTGTCAGAACTTCATTATAGTCGGGCAGCGGAACCTCAACGCTGTCATCCAAAATTGGGGTTTCCGGAATATCATCTCTATTGGCGGGATTGTTGTCAGCGTCGCCATTTAGAAGCTTAGAGAAGTGTTCCCTCCATAACGTCAGTGTACTCTGGACATCTGTCACTAGATTCCCGTTTTCATCCTTGCAGGAAGAGGCCCCGGTTTTAAAACCATCGGCAAGGCGTCTTATTTTTTCGAAAAAATTTCGAGCCTCATTCCTGTCACCATACATCTCAATCTTCTCCTGCTCGCGCTTTTCTGCCTCTCTTTTTTCCGCCTGAAAATATGTCTCTCTTCCCTCCTCTTTTCTTTGTATCGCTCCTTAGCAGCGCGCGTTACAACCGACTGCAGGGTGGCTTTGTAGGCGGCGTCTTTCTCTGCAGTGGCGTCGCGACACTCCTGGTCGTACCACTGGTTTCGGCTAGGGCGTTGGTAGCCAATCACCTCTTCAGCAGCCGCACGCATGGAGTTGGAAATGTGAGTCCACTGCGCGCATATATCATCGATTGGAGGAGTGCTTTGAAGCAGGAGTGAGAGTCGAGTGGCGAAAGCATCGGCTGTCTGTTTTGATTGCAGCTTATCGACGTCTAGCTTTCTCTGTGTAGGGTTGCGTGTATTCTTAGCTGCGCATAGACGTGTACGGATCTTGGCTGCAACAAGATAGTGATCCGAGTCAATGTTTGCACCACGGATCGTGCGTACATCCAATACACTGGAAGAGTGCCTTCCGTCGATCAAAACGTGATCAATTTGATTCTTGGTTTTTTGATCAGGGGACATCCAGGTGGCTTTATGAATATTGAGATGCTTGAATCTAGTGCTACTTACGACCATGTTTCGTGCTGCGGCGAAGTCAATCAGCCTCATTCCGTTATCGGAGGTGTTGTCGTGGAGGCTGAACTTTCCGACTGTTGGACCAAAAATATTTTCCTTGCCCACCTTAGCGTTGAAGTCACCAAGCACGATTTTTACGTCGTGACGGGGGCAGCGCTCGTAAGCATTTTCAAGGCGCTCGTAGAAAATTTCCTTGATCTCATCGTCCTTGTCTTCTGTCGGAGCGTGCGCACATATTAGGCTTATATTGAAAAATCTAACCTTGATGCGGATTATGGCAAGTCGTTCGTTCACAGGTGTGAATCGCAGGACGTGGGGCCGTAGTCTCTTGCCAACTACAAATCCGCATCCAAACTCGTGCTTCTCCGCATGGCCGCTGTAGTAGATATCACAGGGTGCATGCCGAATGCAACCCTGTCCCTTCCATCGCATTTCTTGGATAGCAGTGATATCAGCTTTGTATCTTTCCAAGACATCAGTCAGTTGGATAGAGGTACCTTCCCAATTAAGGGTTCGGACATTCCAGGTGCATATCCGTAAATCATTATCAGTTTTTCGTTTGCGGTAGTCGTCATCAGATTTGGGGATAATTTTTCTTCTATTCTTGTTTGTTTTCATTGAAATTGGTTTTTACGGGTGGGCTTCAAACCCGACGCACAACCTATTTTAAGCCTAGGGAGGCCCGCCGCTCAGATTAGCCGCCAAACTAACGGTTGTCAGTTTTGACGTTGCCCAGGAAACACCACGTGGAGGTTTGAGTCGACTTGAGACGATTTCACAAAGATTATGCTGGCCTCGCCAGGTTGAGACAGTCAGACATGTTACATTGTTCCATCGCCCCCAGTTTCCACCAGTTTTTACAACCATCCTTATGAATTAGAGTAATGAACGACTTTTTTCAACAATCAATAAAAGAACCTGAGGATAAAGAACTATTACATATTTAAGTTAACGGGTAGGTTAAATTGGCAGCACAATTTTTCAAAAAGATGGAACACAAACCATCAGCATCCATTCGAGTTGAGGGCTTTAGATTAAAAATTCTTTTTAAAACATCGTCCGTAGTTAGGGATAAAGCTCCCACATCAATTATAGACTGAAAATCATCTAAACAGGCAAAGTTATTAATATGATTAGGCGTTTCATAATTCGATTGAAAAAAATCAGCAAAGAGATTTGCAATACCCAAGGCATTGTTAGATGTTATATCATTAAAAAACATGGTAGATGGGATACTAGACGAACCTCTTTTAGATTTAATAAAATGCCAAAAGGCTTTAGGGTAAGATTTAATATTTGCTTCGAATTTAGAAATACTCCCTCATATAATGCCTTTACTTCAGAAAAAATGGATTTAGGTTAGTTAATAAAAATTTTTTATAAAATTTATTACGAAGATTTTTTAATTTTTTTAAACCGGGAGTGTACCAGGGTACTTTATTAACTCGCTTATCAGGAATAAGCTGATTACAGACCGAGGAGATGAGAAATTTAAAAATATCAAAACACGCCGAAGTATTAAAATGATTAAATTCACGAATCCAGTCAATGCAACTTAGAGCATTGTTTAAAATATCAAAATTACACGTATTGAAATTAAAGTTAGCGGAAGTCTCATTATTAACCGCACAACTCAGGTATTTGTAAAAAGTGACTTGAATATCAAGAGGTATATGATGGGCACTACTTGCAGATATTGGAAATTTGGATTCAAGAACATTATAGTTTATGTCATTTGAAATGAAAACTAAATCTAATAAACGATTTAAAAGATTAAAACAATTATTTATTTGAATGAGACTAAGTATTGGTTATCAAAAGAAGTTATCAAAGAAGTTATCAAAATTATACAACAAAAAAATACTCGTAACATTCAACGGCGTTAGGTAGTTATCCTTTGGCTGATGATTCCATGAAATTGTAGGCAAATTAAAATCACCAAGCACAAGCAACTGATCACCATCACTCCGAAGATTTACATCCAATGACAAAATATTATGTAGAACACCACCACCACGATTCAACCCAGTCGCAGAAGTATCACGATCCTTACGATAGACATTGTACAGATGAGGATCGAAAAATTCTTCATTGAAGACATTTTTATTAAGCCACGTCTCCACAAGTACAATCAGGTCGTAGTCAAATTGAGAAGTGGCAGCAAAGATACAATTAGACTTTGTTCTAAGTCGAGAAATATTTTGGTAATAAATTTTTAAATCATGCGTGGGATTTATCATAAGTGAGATTTTTCTGAATTCCTTTTGAATAAACTTGTTATTATGGAAATATATAGTGTTTATCTATGCGTCCTCCTTTTTCATCTTCCCTAGAACAAATGTCCTCCTTTTTGTCATTCGTTGTCGTCCTAAGCCTAATTTTGATCTGGTAACCCTATTCATGAGGAAATTAAAATTTTTTTTTGTCTGTAGTTGTTAATTTTCTACAGGTCGTTGAAGTTGGCGTGTTTAAAAAAATGTTGCAATTAGCTTCTCGTATCCAGCACTAACAAAGCGTCTGAAAGTAAAAAATTAAAGTGCATTCTTGAGTTAAGGGTTATAGTTGAGCACTCAACTTACGCAAATAATAAAAAAAAAAAATCGCATGAGTTGAAAAATAATTTACAAAAAACCCCTTTTTTGCCGAAAATTTAAGCCGTACAAAAAAAAAATTTTTTTTTGGATTTTTATAGGTCTAGTGAATCAAGATTCATCGAAATCGATCAAGTAGAACTCCAGATATCTTAGAAGCCGATTCGAAAAGCCTTGTTTCGAGAAAACCGTGCTTAAAGATTTAAATGTTCTTGAATATCACGCGATAAACGGATATAATATATGTTATAACTTTTTTCTATTTTTTGCACACTGTAATAGTACCTTAATACTACAAAATAGTAAAGAAACAATACAAAAAGAAACTAGCATCAAAGACAAGAGAAGACATAAAAATTGTTTATGATATAGAGAAAGAAATATTAAAACTTTTGAAAATAAAAGAAACAGAAATGGCAAACTTTGAGCTTCTAACCGCGGTAAAGTTAATACCAGAATTTGACGGAGAACAAAAGACTCGGTCAAATTTTTTGAGTTAGAATTCTATGGAGATTCGATCAAAGACGATAATGAAAAGGCTAGATTAGTTTAATTTGTTTTGGCAACAAAACTAAAATATAAAGTTAAAAATAAACTCCTAACTGTAACAAAACCAGATGCTAAGCAAAAATTTCAAATCACATATAAATTCACTAAATATTCACTTGTCCAATGAATACTTGTCCACTTCATAACAGACTTGTTTAACAGACTGTTTGATAATTTTATTTTTTTGTATTATTTCTAAATTTGTATTAATATGTTATATTTTTTAAAAATTTTCCATGAGGTCCAGAATGTTTTTTTCAATTTTTTTTTTTAAAAAACTTATTAATTTTAAAGAAAAAAATTAAAGAAAAATCATTTCTGTAATTTAACGTGTATTAAGAGTATTTGGCCCAAAAATCAAGAAATTTTAACAAGCCGTTACTTAGCAAAATTAATTTTACTAAAACAGTGGCCTAAAACTAAATTTTTGTAACTCATTGAAAAAAAAAAAACTTTAAAAAAATTGCAATTTATTTGTACTCATATACACTTCAATAAGATTGTGGCGGTACCCTTTGTACCGTCATCCCCTACGTACGCGGGTTCACATTAGTTCACAAATTCCTGGTAATCGTGTTTCGGCTCAGCTAGATTTTGGCGACACCTTGTCGTAATACAGCACCCTTGCTGATAACGTAATTGGGTTAGCTCAGTTTGGTTCGTCACTCAAGTGATGACCCAAGCGAATTCCTAGCCACGCGCAACTAAGTTGCTGCTATGGGCACCGCAGCTCTTAATATTAATCGCAATGTAAACTTTGTACATTGTTGCTGCAATTATCGCCACAGTGGATATTTGAGCCGTTAAGATAAACACTGCACATTTGATTAGTTTGTAACTCAAGGCTTGAACGCCCAAGCTGATCGTCGCTTTGTTATACTGACGGTATGTCATGCTTGTCGATCGCGACGATGAGACCGCGGGGCGAGTTAACGATCAGTGGCAGCGGTGCTTGGTGATCATGTGCTTGTGTGGGATCGCACATAATTTAAATAAATGACGCACAAGTAAGTGTCATTTATTTTGCGCTGTAGTTTGTGTGTTGGAGTAGCTTACCAACACACAGACGAATAGACAGCCAGTACGATGACTGGATTAATTGCAGCAACCATCCCCGCTCCGTCGTACGCCCGTCTTATTGTTAGCGCTGATAATAGGACGGGCCAATAAAAAGAATGATCGCTTCCATTGGCAAAAAAGTATAACCATGGACGTGAATAAATTCGTTTTGTTGGTGCTGACTATGTGCGCCGCGGCTACCGTGTATTGTGCGATGCAATACATTTTTAATGCTTTATGGTGGCATGGACTATGGTCCATGTTACCATAAAGAGAATTTAACTAAACCAGTCGTTTTTGTGAACCCGCGGCCGTTACACGCACGCAATCGGTTAAGACATTGATTTGTCTCATGTAAAAACTGTAAATAGTATAAATAAAGGACTAAACTAAGTAACTCTTGTGTTTTGCTATATTTAATCTGGATAATACCCACATTGGTGACCCCGACGTCGCGAAACTCGACCTAAATAAATAAAATATTGAAAATAAAAATAAGTTAAAGATATTGAGAATAAAAATCAATTAAAGGTATTAATATAAAAAATAGTGAAAAGTGAAATGACTGAGCCAGGAAAACAGATAATTGTACACGATCACACCCTCTCAGATGAGGAGGGTGCCGAAGGTGGCACGGCAACTCCGGCAGAAGTTGTCGTTGAAGAAAATAAGGATTCGCCGGCGGACAAAGAAGCAGAAATAAGCGGCGTGGCAGTGGTAAAAACACCACAGTTCTGGCACGACTCGCCGGATTTATTGTTCCTGCAGCTGGAAGCCCAATTTTCGAAGATGAAGGTGTCGAGTGACCACATGCGTTTTTATACCGTGGTCGGGGCCTTAGAAAAGGCAGTATTAAGACAGGTTAGTGAGATCGTGAGGAAGCCGCCGTCCAAAAATCGCTACCCACTACTGAAGGCTAACCTGCTAGAAATATTTAGTGCTACGGAGCAGGAAAAATTACGTCAACTCTTATCGGAAAAAGAGCTTGGAGACTTACTCCCTTCGCAGTTACTGACGGAAATGCGCGAGCTAGGCGGAGAAAACTTGCCAGAAAAGATGCTCGAGAGTTTGTGGACGGCGCGCTTGCCAGCCATGGTGCAGGGCATGCTGCTAACAGTGGTTGTAGAATTACCGCAACGGGCCACATTGGCAGATAAAATTATGGAGACTCTAGCAGGCTCCCGTGGCGTCGCCAGCGTTGATGCAGCCTCACCATTGCCAAACGAAGCAGAGCGTGTGCATGCGGAACAATTAGAAAAGCGCATTAATCGTCTAGAAGACGCTTTATACAACAAGAAACACCCAAAAAACCAAGGGCGACGTCGTAGTACACATCGCAACTACGGCAATCCACTCCCAGCCGAGCTAGCCTCCGACGATGACGACGAAATATTTTACGAAAATGGAAGACATGGAAGAGGTTTCCAGCGAGAAATGCCTCCGAGGTTTAGGTCAAAGGTTAGACCGGATACCTACCGATCCTCTGAACATCGTGCGTCAGGGCAAGGGACCTCGGGTAACAACAGCCGTTTTTCACAGCAACAGTTCAACCCGGCAACCAGAGAGTCATGGCACGATTCTAGTAAGGCTCGCCAAACAATCGATGACCATTCGGATTTCGCTCCGGATAAAAAAGCGAATAGGTGCCACTACCATCGCAGGTACGGCTCTTTTGCGACTAAATGACGCCCGCCATGCTCTTGGCAGCAGCGGCCAAAAAACTAATAAGCCCGCCACCAGCTACAGGCGACAAGGCTGGCGACCTCGAAGTTTGTAAATAAATTTGCATGGGATTTCATAATAGCTCATGTGAAAACGCCGTTAATAGGAGCCGATTTTTTAAGACATCACGGACTCCTTATCGACATGCGGAACAACAGACTCACTGATCGGGCCTTAAAATTTGCAGACGGCCGGTAACACAACAGGGGTAAGTCACTCTAATATTTATACTTACAATATCATGCAACCCTACGCTGATCTGCTGGCGGAATTTTCTGATATTACTGCACTGCGCAAGGAAAAGCCCGCAAGAAGTAGCAAGGTCACGCATCACATCGTGACTAATGGTCCGCCTGTTAACGCCAGGCCACGTCGTTTAGCGCCAGATAAGCTCGCCGCTGCCCGTCAGGAATTTGAGTTTTTGCAAAAGCATGGCATTTGTGAACCGTCGGACAGTAATTGGTCCAGCCCTTTGCATATGGTTAAAAAGAAAGACGGTTCGTGGAGACCGTGTGGTGATTATAGGGCATTAAATGATAGGACGGTACCGCACAGGTATCCTATCCCGCACATTCAGGACTTCACGACTATTTTACACAACAAAAGAATATTTTCGACAATAGATTTACAGCGCGCCTATCACCAAATTCAAATCGAGCCAAAAGATGTTCCAAAAACAGCAATAACCACGCCATTCGGACTTTTTCAGTTCAAGGCAATGACGTTCGGCCTTCGTAATGCAGCCCAAACGTTTCAGCGACACATAAATAATGTGTTAGCGTCTGAGACGGATCACGCATTTGTCTATATAGACGACATTTGCGTTGCTTCTACGGATCATAAGTCGCATCGAGAGCATCTACGTAGAATTTTTGAGTTGCTTCGAGAGAATGGCCTCGCAATTAATGTTGATAAGTGCGATTTCGGCAAAACAGAAGTATTATTTTTGGGCCACTGCATTAATAGCAAGGGTATTCGCCCAAACGATAGTAAAGTACTAACTATTCGAAACTATGAGCAGCCTAAAATGGCAAAAGACTTAAAGCGTTTTTTAGGAATGATTAATTTCTATCGCCGTTTCGTTCCGCAGGCTGCAGCAACCCAAGCCGTGTTACAGGGAATGATAGCGGGAAATAAAAAGAATGATACTACCCCACTGCTTTGGTCACAAGTGACACTTGCCGCGTTCAACAAATGCAAAAATGACCTTGCTAACTCCACTATGTTATTTCACCCGGCTCTTCAGGCGCCCTTAACATTAAGTGTCGACGCATCAGACTTCGCCATTGGAGCAGTTCTACACCAACAAGTCGGTGACAGTCTGCAGCCACTGGGCTTTTTCTTCAAAAAGTTAGATAACGCCTAGAAGAAATACAGTACGTATGACAGAGAGCTGTTAGCAATTTTCTTAGCCGTGAAACATTTCAAATTCATGGTAGAAGGACGACAATTTACCATTTTCACAGACCATAAGCCTCTTACATACGCTTTCAAACAAAAGGCCGACAAGGCATCACCACGGCAAGCGCGGCATCTCGACTATGTCGGTCAGTTTACTACAGATATTCGCCACGTGCCTGGCAGTGAGAACGAAGTCGCCGATGCCTTATCGCGTATTCAGCAAGTGGCGAATATGAATATCGATTTCAAGGAATTAGCAACCGAGCAAAAAAAGGACTCCGAAATCCAACGCTTAGTACGGCCGCAAGGTAAACCAAATTCACTAGTCATTAAACTATGCGAAATACCAGAGAGCGATCAGAAATTGTTTTGCGACGTCTCACTCGGGATACCTCGACCACTAGTGCCTGAGAAATATAGGGACATGATCCTTAGAAAAATGCATGGAATAGCGCATTCAGGAGCCAAAGCGACAATTAAGCTTCTGCAAGGCAAATTTGTTTGGACAAATATGAAAAAGGATGCCCGTGAATTTGTAAGGACTTGTGTCCCCTGCCAAAAAACTAAAGTAGGCAGGCACAATAAGACAGCACTTAAACCTTACGTCAACCCAAGTGAGAGGTTCGAGCACATAAATGTGGATTTAATTGGTCCGTTGCCGGTATCCCGGGACAACCGTTATTGCTTGACGGTCATAGACCGATTCACCCGCTGTCCCGAGGCTATTCCAATTCCAGATATGACTGCTGAGACAGTCGCAAGGAGTTTAGTATCGGGATGGATTGCACGTTTCGGTGTTTCAGTTAGAATCACCACTGACCTGGGTCGGCAGTTTGAATCGGATTTGTTTCGTCAGTTAAATAGCCTGTTGGGCATCAAACATTTTCGAACAACGCCTTATCACCCTCAAGCCAACGGTATGATAGAGAGATGGCACCGAACATTGAAAGCAGCGATTACGTGCCACAACCACGAACGTTGGAGCGATATTTTGCCAATTGTACTTCTCGGCTTACGTTCGGTTTTCAAGGAGGACCTCGCAGCTACCCCGGCCGAAATGGTTCTTGGTGCTCCGTTAAAATTACCTGGTGAGTTTTTGACCCCATCTACAAAGAAGTTAGGTGAGGCGGATTTTGTGGCAAGCCTCCGAGAAGCGATGCACCGAGTAGGCCCAGCAATCGTAGCCCATCACGACAGCCCAAAAATTTTTGTGCAGCCTGAGTTGAAAGATTGCACTCACGTGTTTGTCAGATGCGACAAAGTTCAACGCCCCTTGCGGCCAAATTATGATGGACCATACGAGATCTTGAAAAAATTCGATAAGTATTTTACAATCATCATCAAAGGAAAGCAGCACAAACTTTCAGTAGATAGGCTGAAGGCTGCTTTCTTGGTAAAAACCGACGTCGAAGCGGCAAAGCAAGCAACGAACGTAGCCCCTTCGTGTTTTCCTGCGGCTACCAGTATCAACAAGACTGTGTCAACTTTTACCGGTCCACCGAGGGACATCACGAGACCCAGCATACTAAAAAACTTTACAAAGTCGGCCGTGTCAACTTTTACCGGCCCGCCGCTGGACGTCGCGGCACCTAAAATACGCCCAAAGCCAAGCAGTCATACGAACCCAAAGAGGAAGGTCGTGACTCTTTCCGACCCACCGTTGGACCTCGAGGGGAAAATGTTACGATCACGCAAGACGTGCGCACAAAGCGAATAATTCCATTGCAAATTCATCACTACAGCCACCAGCGCCGTGGTTTACAAGGAGTGGTAGGAGAGTAAGAGCTCCAGGCAAGCTGTATTAAAATTTTTCATTATACAAAAAATTTTTCATTATGTATTGTAAAAGTTCGAATGTATTTTTTAATTGAAAATTATCTAATGTCTAGTTTAATTCATGGAAATTAATTCTATTAGATTTTCGCGAAACACTAAGGGGGGAGAGTTGTGGCGGTACCCTCTGTACCGTCATCCCCTACGTACGCGGGTTCACATTAGTTCACAAATTCCTGGTAATCGTGTTTCGGCTCCGCTAGATTTTGGCGACACCTTGTCGTAATACAGCACCCTTGCTGATAACGTAATTGGGTTAGCTCAGTTTGGTTCGTCACTCAAGTGATGACCCAAGCGAATTCCTAGCCACGCGCAACTTAGTTGCTGCTATGGGCACCGCAGCTCTTAATATTAATCGCAATGTAAACTTTGTACATTGTTGCTGCCATTATCGCCACAGTGGATATTTGAGCCGTTAAGATAAACACTGCACATTTGATTAGTTTGTAACTCAAGGCTTGAACGCCCAAGCTGATCGTCGCTTTGTTATACTGACGGTATGTCATGCTTGTCGATCGCGACGATGAGACCGCGGGGCGAGTTAACGATCAGTGGCAGCGGTGGTTGGTGATCATGTGCTTGTGTCACCGATGACGATGACTGGATTAATTGCACCAACCATCTCCGCTCCGTCGTACGCCCGTCTTATTGTTAGCGCTGATAATAGGACGGGCCAATAAAAAGAATGATCGCTTCCATTGGCAAAAAAGTATAACCATGGACGTGAATATATTCGTTTTGTTGGTGCTGACTATGTGCGCCGCGGCTACCGTGTATTGTGCGCTGCAATACATTTTTACATTTCATGTAAAAACTGTAAATAGTATAAATAAAGGACTAAACTAAGTAACTCTTGTGTTTTGCTATATTTAATCTGGATAATACCCACAAGATCAATAAAATATATAAAAATTACGACTTCTTGTTTTATGTGGCTAGTTTCACGAATTTTCACGCATTATAATAACACTGTAGAATAAATGGGTTTACAGATAAAGTAATTTATCCAAAAGGCACGGCCAATATAGCTTTAGTAATAGGTGATAGCACAATAAACCATACATTTCAGATTATTGACAACAATTTTAATTTATTCACTGATGGCATTTTGGGGCGAAATTTCTTGCAATTTTACAACTGTAAAATTGATTATGAGTCTTATGTTTTAATTATGAAGAAGTTGAGATAATAAATATTACCAATGAACATGAATACAAAGAACATAGCGAGCATAAAAATACCTGCAAGAACAGAAGTCATACAAGCTGTGGAATTTCAGGTAGATCAAGACTGTTGTAGTTAGTAAAGAAATGAGCAAGGGAGTATTTTTAGCAAATTCAATTGTACTGTGATGTGTTTCGATTATGTTTTGTGTTAGAAAAAGGACCTGCCTCAACTATTTTGCCGGCGCTTAAAAACCCCACTGGCTCTAATGATTATCCTCCTTCTTTTGAATTGCAGCCGGCATAAAATATGCACTTAGGCTTTCAAAAATTAGTAGTCAGCTGATTTAAGCTTGTAGGAATAATGATCTTTATTTCGAAAAGTCAGTGCTTATAAAGCTAATTAACGGTATTCTTAAATTTCTTAATCATATACAAAAATGTTTAATACATTTTACATACAAATTACATACATACAAATTAATACATAGTGCTTAATAATATAATAACTTAAATGTGCGTGAGTGAAAAGTAAGTATTAACTTAATGTGTAAGTGCGTAATGCAAATAAATATAACCAATATAATAAACAATAAAAGTGCGCGAGTGACAGAAACAAAATATTAACGTAGTGTGAAAGTGCGCGATGCAAATAAATATATAACTACGGGTCATTGTGCGTGGTGAAAAACAGTGTACATAGTTGCGTTCAATATTACAGTGCAATCGATAAGTTTGAGTACAGTTGGTTACTTAATTCGGTGCGCACTACAGTACCATCAAATGGTAGTGTTTAGGCCGCAACCCTAAAGGTTAAAGAATGTAATAAATTAACTTTATCGACTCGTTCCAGTATCGATTCTCGATACACGAACGAGTCGCTCGGTCGGCTTCTTCGACGAGTGAGTTTTGCTTTTTTACTTTATCACAAATTGATTTCTCAAAGTAATACGCTTTATTTTGTAAACCCACGTTTAATTAAATATTAAATTAAATATTTTCACTAATTAGAAACAAATAATCACTTATTGATTATCAGCAAGCAATCACTTATTGATTGCCAGCAACATAAATTTAGTTTTCTTTAACGTTCCTGTATATCCATTAATTGCAGCAGCCATCTTTATCTTTATCTTTATCTTTATAAGTAAATATCACCTATTGAAGACTTGCCTAACAAATAAAACGTAAGAAATAAACATTGTATATCTAATCTAAGCCAACTTATTAATGGTGTTTTGTTATTTTTTGTTTTTCTCCGTTTGCATATAAACCGAGCACAAAATGCCAGAAAGCTATATGCAAATAATAGCTCGACTTACCAAGAATTGCAGCTAAAGGCCAGCGCTCTTTGGTGAATCATTATTTCGCCGGAACAGACCCACCTGATCTGTTCAGGTAGAAAGCATGTTAAAATACTCAACACTAGAGATACTGAAGTTCCAGATTACAATGGTATTGTTCAAACTCTCACAGACTACGAAATTTTCGCATACGCAAATGAACAAAATTGCACAAACATACGCACAATTGCATACAAAATTGCACAAAATCTGAGAAAAGAATAAAAAATTGAAAATCTAGATAACAAAGCAGAAGCAGATATATTGATGCTATGTGAACAATTTCAGGAAATATTTCATCTAGAAAGAGAAATCTTGACTAAGAATAATTTTTATAAGCCAAAGATAGCAATGACAGACACAATGACAAAAACTATAGATTACCACACACAATTAGAAGAAATAGATAACCAAGTCTGAAACATGCTCAAAAAAGATATTATAGAACCCTCAACAAGTCCATATAACTCTCCATTACTTATAGTACCAAAGAGGGTTAAAGAAAGTAAAACTAAATGGAGGCTAGTTGTTGATTTTAGATTTTTAAATAAAAAAGTAGTTGATGACAAATTCCCTTTAACTAGATTGATGACATTCTCGACAAATTAGGAAACGTAAAATATTTTTCTACTCTAGATATGATCAGTTGATTCCACCAAATACCACTAAGTAAATAATCTAAATATGTAACAGCTTTTTCCACAAATCAAGGACATTATCAGTTTACTGTCATTTGGTTTAAAAATTTCAACAAACAGTTTTCAAAGAATGTTATCATTAGCTTTAAGTGGCTTACATGCGTCAGCTTTTCTATACGTAGATGATATAATTGTGTTTGTTTCTAGTCTAAGAGAACACAATGAAAATTTATCAAGAGTTTTTCAACGTTTACGCAATTAAAACTTGAAACTCAATCCTGGAAAATGTAACTTTTTGAAACCAGAGGTGGTATATCTTGGTCATTTAATTACTCCAGAAGGGGTACGTACAGACCTAGCAAAACATGAAGTAATTAAAAATTATCCTATACCTGAAAATACAGCTGAAGTAAGAAGATTCGTTGCAATTACTGCCGGATTTTACATATATTGCTTAACCTTTGAATCAATTACTAAAGAAAAAAAGATTTTTAGCTGGACAGAAGAATGTACTGAAGCCTTAAGTACATTAAAAGATAAACTTATGAGCCCTCCAATTCTCTGTTATCCAGATTTCTCCAAGCCATTTATCTTAACGACAGGTGCATCAAATCATGCTCTAGGAGCAGTATTGTCACATGGAGAAATAGCATATGCAAGCAAATCGTTTAACAAACACGAATTAAATAAACCTATAATTGAAAAGGAGTTATTAGCAATTTATTGGGGGATAAACTATTTCCGACCTTACCCATTTGGTAGAAAGTTTATAGTTTACACTGTCCATAGACTGCTAAGAAGTCTTTTTACACATAAAAATCCTTCATCAAAACTGACCAGAATACGTGTTGACCTTATGAACTACGACTTTGAGATAATATTTAAGCAAAGAAAAATGAACACAAATGCGGACGCACTTTCCAGAATACAGTTAGATTCCAGTAAACTGAGATAAATGATACTAAAATATGATGTTAATGTTATTACGCGCGAAATGAAGAAAAACATAGAAAAGAAGATTAAAGCAAATAATGAAGAGATAAAAGAAAACCTCACAATTGCCTTAAACTCAAATGTGGGGATTGATTACCTTCATATCTGGGACTGTGTATCAATATCAGACACTAGGCGGGTGAAGAAATTCGAACTTAGAATAAGTATTAAAGAATATCAAGGTGCCAAAAGAGTTTAAATAGATATAGCAGTAAACACTGTAGTTGTAGAATTTAACAATAATTCTCTTTCAGACGTAAAATTGTTTTTGAAGAAGTTAAAAGGCCTATTACGGTTCACAGCAATACACTGCTGTATCTTATTTTAAGTATTAGCAATGTACACAATAAAAACGGAAATTACTGTTGTGTTGTGAACCGTAATAGGACTATAATATTCATGTTGAACAATGCAAATGTTAAAAAGGTAGCGCTTTCAAGAAATAGTAAAATTTTTGATAAAGTGAACATACGTGAGTTCAAAGATATATTTAATGTGCTGCAAAAGAATAAAAAGAACGAACAATGTTTGAATATTATTTTATACGAACCTCCTAGACAGGTCATAAATAAACAAGAAATTCACAGGTTAATAGAAGAAATTCATAACTCAAAATTAGGAGGACTTTGTGGTATCAGAAAATGTCTAGGAAAGTTAAAATAGGAGTTCGTCTGGAAAAACCTGAATAAAATGGTTAAAAAATTGATTAATAATTGTGAAATTTGTTATAAAGTAAAGATAACTAAATATACTAAAAAAATTTTTGAAGTGACAGATACTCCAAACTCGTCATTTGAAACAATCACGATTGGCACTGTAAGTCCTTTAAGACCATCAAAAGGCTACAGATATATATTGACACTTCAATGTGAACTAACAAGATTCGTTAAAGCGTTTCCGTTGGAAAGCAAAGATGCTATAACAGTAGCAAAAGCAATAGTAGAAAAATGTATTCTTGAATATGGATGCTTCAGAAAATTGCTAACAGACAAAAAAATTTAATTCACTAACTAGTTACTAAAGAACATATGTAAATTGTTAAATATAGACAAATTAGTTTCAACGCCTTTCCATCATGAAACGTTAGGCTCAATAGAAAGAAATCATAGAGTACTAAACGATTTCTTAATGACATCAGGTGATAAAGATAATTGGGACGATAAGCTATCATATTACACATATTTTTATAATTCAATGCCGCATAGCAGCACAAACTACGCACCGTTTAAATTAGAATAATTAACAACCCAGTAGCGGATGGAATATATTCCGAATATATGAAGCATCAATTGCCTTGTAATGACCACTACTTCCGACTATATTACCTTACTATGCATAAAAGGCCTTACATTTAACATTGAATGAGACAGGAGGTAAGTGATCGCCTCCCTTCAGCATTACCTAGAAGTTATGGAGTAACATACTACTTGTATTAAGTTATAAAAATCACTGCATTACTTTTCCTTGTATGCTACATTACAGGTAATGAGGTATGAGTTAATTACTTCTGCTATATGCAGGCGCATTACTTTTTGAAAAAAGTAATGCTTCCTTACCTGGTAATTTATTCTGTATTAGTTCTATGGTAGCCACTGGCAAATCCGCTGCTGGGAAATTTATGATTAAGACAATTATCTTAACGAAGTAAAATATGATTAAGATATGTACATGAACAAGCTAAAAATAACCTAATAGATACTAAGAATATAAGATGTAATAACAAAAAAAAAATATGCATAAATCAAATTTCAATGTAGGTGATTATGTTATTTAAAGAAATTTTATAAGCCATTTAAAGGCCCATATAAGATTATTTCACAAAGCAATTAATAGCATTATAAAATTAGACAATAAATTATATGAAATACACAATAATAATTTAGTTAAATCTAGATAAGAATATTAAGATATTTAATATTGACCTAAATTACAGTCATAAACAGCGCTTTAGATCATAAGAACATTTCATATGATTTTTATTTAAATTTTAAGAAATTTAAACAAATATCATTATTTTTTGGGGGAAGGATGTAGTGTGCATATGATTAACGTTTACAAGCGCATACTTCGCTCAACAGCAGCTAATATTTTTTATTTTTTTTAAGATCAAATAACCAAGGCATGCGCCTTATACAAACAAGGTTTGGTCTTTGACTTGAAAGGAAAGGGATAGATTATTTAGAGGAATTGATTGGAACCATACGTGAGTTATTGGTTTGGCGAAACAACTGTGAAAGACAATTTGAATTGCTCTTAACCGAGGATAGTGTTATGCTTTAACCTCGGCAAGCATTTCCAGCCCTTACTTGTGTTCCTGTCCTTTAATTCCACATTTTCCACAATTTAGTTGTGGATTTTTAGTTTTCCATAATTCTTAAATGTAGGAAAGAACAAAAAAGTGAAAAGAACCATGCCCGAGCCCGGATTCGAACCCGGGACCTCTGGGTTGATAGGCACACTCTCCACTTGACTACAAAGGCCGAAAAATTTCTGACTAACAAATGTACAACAAAAACAAAGCTTGTTATTAGACACTGGTGTCGTTGACATGAAAGTGTGACGAATTGCATTCATGCTGAATGTCGTTGAATTGTTTAATGTTTACATTGCACATATTTGTAAATATTCTTCATTTAAGATCAATTTTCTTATGACAAAATTAAGTTGTATTTTTTTGTAAATAATTACGATATGTAAATATTATTTTAATTAGAATAACAAGAAAAGAAAGTTTGTTATATAAATACTAGAACAATTTGAATAAAACTTCAGACTTGAATTATGAACTGAACTCTGCGCAAGTCGCTCAACTTTATTTATCAAGATCTCAAGTGGTGCATTTTAATGCTTCGACAGTCTGCAAAGCCTTGCTGCAAGTTAAACCCAAAAAGCAAAAATAGGAACCAATAGAAAAGCATTTTATCTTTAGCAAATCATTTACATGGCGTAGCTTTTGTCAAACTCGATCCTGCTGTTGATATAACTTTACATGCTGTTAAAACATACACTGTACAACACATACAACAATAAATAACATAGCTTTAGAAGTTGCACTTTATGTGTTTCTTTATAACATTAAAAGATGATTGTAGCACTCAAAAAATATAACATTTTTGAGTGTAATGTTTTGATATTTCATCACCATTTATAGTTACAATTACAATCAGTACACCTAATACACAAAAGAGCGAATACCACTATTTAGATGTATTAACATATACATATTTTTTTTAACCTTTGTCCTTTGAACACGATAGCAATTAATTTTTCATTGATTCTGTTTCTTACTTCAATTCTTTAGAGAAAAAGCTTAATAAGGCTTGCTTGCGTTTTGGCATTTTTGCAATGATTTTACAAAAATACGTTCATGCGAATACAAATCAAAAACTAGTACGAAACTATCTGAGTTTGAGGTACTTGAGGCATTTGAGGTACTGGTTACTTCAGAGTAATCTTAAAATTTTCAAATATCAATTGGGGTATTCGCTCTTTTATGTATTTATGCATACACCAGTGTACTTCTGTCAAAAAAGTACACTAAAGGCCGCTTTACATTATCCTACTGTGCGTTAACACATGTCAAAATTTTCATGTGGGATAGAATGTGAGATGGTGTAAACAACGGAAAGCAATGTGTGTTCGAGTCTGTTTTGATTTTTTTGGCATGTCGAACCACATTTTATTTTTTGGTTTGTTTCTAATTTTATCACATATTTTATCCCACCAGAGATGCATTTTACCATAAACTTACTTGAAATTTATTATTTGAAGTGAGAAAATTTTAAACTCGTAATGTATTTTCAAATGGAATAGCAGAAAGAAGCAGTTTTACAGCTTATTGAACTTTGTAGAGGCTGTAAATGCATTAAAAACTGATTAATTACTCAAATTTTCACGTTTTAGTATAGTGTAAAGTATAAAAATGTGGTAAGACTCTGTGAGATAGTCTATAAGCGAAAAATTAAATTCTTCATACAAATATTAAATTGACATCATGATGAAATTCAATAATACTTTCTATCTCACATGTCGTAGCACACAATGTAAAGCGGCCTTAAGTACACACACAACAACAAATAACATAGTTTTAGAAGTTACAATTGATGTGTATCTTTACACCATCAAAAGATGATTGTACTTTTGTTATATTTTTTGAGTGTAATGTTTTGATATTTCATCACCATTTATAGTTACAATTACAATCAGTACATCTAATACACAAAAGAGCGAATACCACTATTAAGATGCTTTAACACAGGGATCGCCAAGAAATTTTTTTGGAGAGTGCAACAACAATTACAACAAATCATTGGCAACGTTGTTCAATGAAGAATTATTAACATGAAAATAACACATAAAAGCAACAACACGCATGGCGGTAGCGACGAAACACTACGCAAAATTACCAACAAGAAACTTTTAGTATAGCAACAATTTTGCGCGATCGCATGCACTGCTTTTACCAGCAAGTAAAAAAACACCACCAACAAGCACGCGCTGTATTTACCAACAACGACAAGAAAAAAACACACACGCGCTGTATTGTTGCGGTGCAGCCGCGCCTGTGAACGATTTCGCGAATTACAACGATCATGAAAATCTTGAAGTTGTTGTAAAAGAGTGGAAAGAGTTAGGTGCTGACGACCGTTGCTTTAACATATACATATTTTTTTTAATCTTTGTCCTTTGAACACGAAAGCAATTTATTTTTAATTAATTCTGTTTCTTACTTCAATTCTATTGAGAAAAAGCTTAATAAAGCTTGCTTGCGTTTTGGCATTTTAGCAATAATTTTACAAAAACTAGTACGAAAAAATCTGAGTTTGAACCGTCGCACTGTGGTCTTTAATTCAACATTCGTAAAAAAATTAGAGTTCGGAATATTTTTGTTTCCAAAACTAATATTATTTTTTTAAAACTGAAAATAATTTAATAATTTGATAATTATTGCAAAAACATGATAAGCCACGTAAAAAATATTTTTAAATAATCTACTCTGAAGATTTGAAAAAATGTATTTTTGTATGAAGAAATGGATTCGAACACGGAAACTTTTACAAATAGGTTAAAATAATTTTAAGAAATAGACAAAATCTCTTCAGTGGTTGTTGGAAATGCATTGAGTAATATAATCAGCCTAAAAAATTGATTTTTTTGATCATGTGGCTTATCACGTTATTGCAATAAGCCCTTCATATATGTATATATTTTATTTAATGAAGAAATCAAAATTTTATGATACATGAAGTTTCAACTATAAAATGATAAGTTACAAGAATGATAATTATAATTTAAATTTATGTATTAAGTAGATAAAAAAATAAGTTTAAAATTTGGTGAAGAAAAAAGTATATATAAAGGAGCGCACTGAAATTTTATTCGCTTTTTTAAGATGAAGAATCTGAAGGAAACTCACTGCTTTAATTCCAAGTTTTAGTTTAAATTTATCATTAAGCGATATATGTGACCTTCTCCGAGAAAAGGGACCTAGTGTGCCAAAAAACGGGTTTGGACTTAATAGTGGATTCTGGTACCTAAATGGGTGTAGAATAAGATGAAATCTTATCTATCTCATCTATCTATGTATCTATCTATCTATCGCATCTCCCAACTGAAGGTGTGTTACAGTGATAATGCGTTATGAAACTTTAAATGCGTTTTTCTCAAAACTTCATTTTCACACACTAGGTCCCTTTTCTCGGAGAAGGTCACATATATGAAATCACAGAATCTAGTGATAATAAAAAATAAATATATCTAAGTTTGTATGTTCGATCAAATCTTTTCTTGTTCTGTGCTCTTCTATGAATTTAAAATCTTTATTTTTCGAACCTTATGCCTCTTCACCATGTTTACCGATCGGCAAAATTGCACATTTTATTATTTCAGCACCATGTAAAACCATGGATACTTAGAAACAAGCAGTTCAACAGTCCCAAAAGTATATATCCTAAACTTTTTACATTCTACTTCGCATCTGCCAGAAATAGTAAGTAGATTTTATAAAACCTTTTAGAGTTTCTGGAATTTCGAAAAAAACTCTTGCTGTTTTGCCTGGATTTGTTGATCCGTAACCAGGCTTCGGTTGATCAACCAAAATTCCTAGTTGTGTTTTGAATCTATCAGCTATTTTCTTCTTTTTAGCCAACATATTTTCCTTGGCCTTATCCAGGCATATAGAGTTGATAGGCCGAAGGTATAATGTTCTATATTTGGCAGTTTTTTCCCAATATTTTCCAAATCGTTCATATCTGTAGACTTGGCTTGGCATAAATAACAGCTTTGTGAATACACCAGTTAACGCATTCACCACTTTGCCGTCAATCATTGTAAGGATTAATTTGAAACTAATTATCTTTTTCTCATAAATAAAATTTCTTTATTCAGTGATTTGAGCCTGAATTTTTTCGGTATCTTGCAAAATTATTTTGCTTGTTTCTATAGCGAAACAAATTGTGTTGCTCTACAAAACCTTGTGGAAAATGGGACAGAATTTCGCCTTGTAACCATTTTTTCATCTGAACTGTCGCGTAATTATAAGGGGACAAGTGAAATAATTATGACAGATGAATCATTTTTTCCTTCAATAGAGACTTGTCTATAATTGCTTTGGACAGAATTGCCATCGTTTTCTCCACTTACACACAAGAGTAAGATGAGAATTTGGAATCGTATTGAGCACATTAGATTAAAGCTTACATAAGCGTGTTGCTGTCAGCTGTAAAAGAGCTTGCAACTTAATTTCAACACTATCACATTGCAATGTAATAGATTCAAAATCTGGAAAGCGTTAACTTTTAGCTGTTAAAATTTTATTCCACGTTGGATATTTATTAATTTATGTATTAGCTATTTTTAGCTGTCATCCGATATGCTAAGTATGTAGACTTACTAGATTTAGTGTTTATAACACTTTGTGTCAGAAATCCTCTATGTATTTAACACAGACCCCTGCCGCGATGGCTTAATTCTACGGTGCTCCAAAGCTTGGGACAAATATGAAGCGTCGGCCAACGCCCATTCGGAATTCAAAAGATACACCATAGATCAGGTCTCCTCATCATTGATGGATGACTGCCCCCGCTCTTCAAGTTATATTGGATTGATCGTCCATCGAAAGCATATTACAATAACAATGTTATGATAACTTAATATTAAAACCATGCTTTCTCCAAGATTTGGTACCAACAACCAAGGCTCAAGGTAAACCTTTTTACTTTACTGTTATCTAATGAACATTCAAAAGCCGTGCCCAAGAATGAACTCATTATGAGATCAATTCATGGGCCGTGCCCCATAAACTGCCCACCTAATAACAAACCATCATCCTTCAATCCTGGCTTTGGACACGCAGATTCCCCTAAGGTTATCTGGCGGGTTTACACTTTGTGACAGTCAAAAAACTTCTGGGATGCAATATAGTGTAGGTTGTAGATATTAGACATGTGCATGAATGTGTTTGCAGAAATTTTTCAACAGCGAACACTTGTGTAGTGAGTTCAGCACTTTAGTTTTTAGGTCAGCACTTCGGTTCAGTTTAGTACTACGTGTTCTCGGGGTCACCAATTTAGTTAATAATGAAACGCGCTACAGTGACTTAAGTCTTATTACTTTATTTACAATATTTTACAATAACATTTTAGTATGGCGAGCAAGTTGCCAAAGTCTCTAACGTTTGAATCGCGACTAACTTATTCTTCTATGGCAGCACAGGCTATGGAAACCGATGATTTCTAAAAGAAAAATTAAGTGTAAATTCTAAGTCTAAAAAGATTGGTATTTTTATTTCTAACTCATGAAACAGAGCGGCGTTTACGCCATTGACTAAACTAGCCGATTTAGGCAATAATTTCCAGCCTTTACTTGGCAAGTTTCTTAAACCTCTACAATATATTCCCAGAGCCACTGGCATTTATACTAGCTTGCCTCGTTATCAGCGCTAATGACGAAGCGAAGGTGCGGTTGGGGGTGCATTCTCATGACTCACACACCAATACGCGATTGCCTGTGAGCTGGGTAGCTAAGCCAGCGCCCAGGCAACTAACGCTCATGTTATAAGACACGCTTGTTGTTGCAGCTTGAAACAACCACAAGCTGCCAGCTATAAAGATAAGCATTTTATCGCATAGGGACGAATCGTCACTTGAGGCCAAGCTGATGTTGCTGTTACTACAACACTTTGTTAGCTTTGCGCGCCGGAGTCATAGGTCAGCTGTGACTCTGTGTTATTACCAGCGATAAAGACGTCGCCAGCTGAGGAGTGCGCTTGGTTCAGCGTTGTTCGCCAAGCCAAGGCACTTGATATCAAAGTGCTATTTATTTGAGTGGGTCACGCCACAATACTCCCCCCCAAGTGTTTTAATGGTAGACTACTTAAAAATAATAAAAATTACTTAATCTCTTTATGTTGGGCGGTGCACCTGCCTACCGCTCCTAGTCACGACCGGCGACGACTTGCGGATCTCTACTTTGGCCTTCTTAGAGGCTCCCGCGGTGTTCACCGGTGCGCCGGATAAAGTCACGGCGTGTCTCGAGCTCTGCGCTGGCCATCTTAACGCATTTAATTGGTCTGATGACGTATTAAGTTTCTTTGGGCGCCCCACTTTGTTGCGTTGCTGTCCCGGTGTATTCAACGGCGGGTAGGAAAATGTTACAACCTTTTTAGCCTTGCTCACTCTCTTTGTGAGGCCCACGTTGTTCAACGGCGGGTCGGAAAAAGTCACGACCTTTTTGGTTGGTCCCTTGTGCTTTATGGGTTGTCCCACGTTGTCCAACGGTGGGTCGGAAAATGTCATAACCTTCTCCGCTGTTTGATTGTTTTTTGTGGGTTGTCCAGCGGTGCGTCGGAAAGGGTCACGACCTTCTCCGCTATTTGATTGTTTTTTGTAGGTTGTCCCACGTTGTCCAACGGTGGGTCGGAAAATGTCACGACCTTCTCCGCTGTATGGGCTGGCTTCAATCGGTCAACAGAAATTGTTGTTTTTCTGCTCAACCACGAAGTACTTCTCGAACCTCTCCAGGACATTGAATGGTCCGTCGTACCGTGACTGTAGTGGGCGTTGGACCTTGTCAATTCTCACAGCTTCTAAACGAAATGAAGGACATGGGCGGCGCTCAAGTGAAAGAGGCAATGCTTCAGAATTTTTGGTTAGCTTGCCTGCCCAACGACGTACAGGCGATTTTTCAGTCGTGAACCTGCAATTGGCGCAGCAGGCAGTGCAGGCGGATAAAATTATGGAGTCAGAGAAGTATCGCCTAAAGCAAGTCGCAGTAGCTTCAACGCCCCCACCTCGAGACCTTTTCGAAGAGAGGTTGCACAGGTTGGAGGATACGCTATATGAGCGGGGGGTAGCTAAGCTCTGCAACATAAGTTGCATAAGTTGTTATAATATATGAGAAATATTATAACAACATATTATTAGTGATTTTCTTAAAAATATAGGAGACAACAAGTGATTCCATTCTTTCTCAGAGAGGAAGGAGTAAGGTATGGGAAGTTTTTGGAAAAATAGAACTTGTAACATCAGGTGACGAAATTTTAAATATAGTTGCTTGCAAGATTGCAAAAATATTTGCAAATTAAATGACAAAAGCACATCAAATTTAGTCAAACATAGATGATATGTTCTTTATGAAAATAGAAAAAATGTTCCCACTAAAAAAAAAGAGGTAGATCATGAAATAAAAACTTAAGGAGTGCAGATAATCACAAAATGGATTTTAGAAAACTGCCGATCTTTTAATATGAGTGCTGACTTGAGTTTTAAAACCGTTGTAGAATTCCTTATTTCAGTGCGTGCTAAGTATGGTGAAAATGTAGATGTGGAAAAATAACTGCCGAATCGCACTTCTATTTCGAAGAATGTTGGAAAAGTTTACAATATTTATTACGCCCAAATAAAAGAAGAGATCAATTCGATCAAAAAATTTGGATTTGATTGATTTGGATACTTTCTTACGAACTACTTATATTTCTGTCACTGCCCACTTCATTAAGAATGGACAGATAGTCAATTGGCTTCTAGGAGCTAAGTCTATGGAAGGTGACAAATCTACCGGTAATTTTTTTTAAACTTTTTTTAATAAGATGTTGATTTAAAAACACTTTATCTTAGCTCAAAACATAAGAATGCAAGTTTTCAAACTGTTAAATTCTTGCGATTGTGAACTTAACGAAAAGATCATTACTGTGACTGACCGAGGTGCAAATATGATTGCGGCTTTTCGCTCATATAACCACATAAACTGCGTTAACCATCTTCTGCACAACACAGTAGAAAATAGCCATAAAAGAGGTTCACGAACTAGATGAAATGTGCAATATGTGTACAAAATTGGTAAAATATTTAAAAAAATTCGGAAGTTATTCTACCAGATGGAATACTATTTATTATTTATTAGAATCCGTAAAAAAATTGGGTTGAAATAACAAACATTTTGCAAAAAAAAAAAAAACGAGCTTCAAAGAATAAGTAACATAAGCTTGAGTCTTAAGTTACAACAACAGCTATTAAAAATTTTGAAGCCGTTTGAAGAATCCTCGAAAAAACTGGAAAGTGAAAATTATTCAACGCTATATTTACAGCCCTATTCTGGCAAATTAACAAATTGTTAACCAGTATTTTGAATATTTCTATGTGTTTTTTGTAATTTTTTAATTCAAAACTAAATTTGAAGCTCAAAAATAAAAAAATTTGACAAAAATTGTCAACTGCTTTTCAGTTATTGAAAATTTCATTAAAAAATTTTGTATTTTGAGCTTTATATTTTGTATTGAAAACAACAAACCTACAGAAATGTTCAAAATACTGGTTAACAATTTGTTAATTTGCCAGAATAGGGATGTTAGTGTATGTTCATATTCACCGATTAAAGAAATCTTTTTCATTGAATACTGGTGAGCACAAAATTGCTAAACGACTTCAAGAAAAGCTGGATATTCTTTTAGGGTCCCTGGTTTTAACACATGTAAGCTAGTTGCACAAAATAGCTTTGTTTCTATTCCCACCATCAAAGAAATCAATTAAATTTTCTGAATCGGAACGGAGTCTTATAAGAAACAAGTGTAAGCTCTTGATGAACACTTATTTGGACTTATTTGGAAGCAATCGCTGATGACCATGATCAGACCCGTGCGCAAAGGGGGGTTTTGGGGGTTTAAACCCTCCAAGAGGTTTCGAGCTATACTTTTGAAATCCACAGAACTGTCTGATAATGAAAAATTTCCATGACGAAAAGTTATATTTATTATGATTTATTATAATTCTTCATCATTGAGGCTTCCCTATCAAAGTTTAAATTGAACATGGCAACTCTATTGCAAAGTCCCTTAACTGATGTAACGTTATTTTATAAAATAAGTAGTTCTAAACTTTAAGAAATTTAAAGTTAACCTTGAACGCAACATGCAGTGTGTTAAACTTACAGATACGAGTAGATAAATAAATTAAATGTATAAAAATTATGTGTCATTACTTTTATTAAATACTTGCGTATTTTTCTATGGAAACACACTAACTGCGTTTGAACTTACGCTCTATTCTTGTCGCTATTTTCGAGTATTTCTTTACTCAATGCTTGCTTTCTTATTCCATGTATTTGTTTCTATGTTTTTTAACCCAATACGAAATGGAAACTTTGGAATGTTTTCAAAAGATGCAATATCGAAATCAATGCATGGGAAGGGGTTTAAGGTGAAACAAAAATGAAATAAAATAATGAAATAAAATAATGAAATAAAATAAAGTTATAACGCAAGCAAGCCACCATAAAAAAGCCACCATGTATTAACAGCCATAAACAAATGTTGCCTTTTTGGTTTTTTTTTTTTTGAGAAAAATGTTAAAATTTTATATTTTGAGAGTACTGAGAGCTGATGAAATGATGAAAAACCAGTTATATTTTCTGTTCCGTAACGCTTTCGTTGTAGTTCAGATGCTACTTTATTTTCTAATGGGGTTTTTTATTGATGAGTGAAAGCACTCATACACAGTGTTACCGTAACATGACAAATTCTTACGAAATCTTATAGTTTTATATTCAATGTATAGTATTTTCTGTATATCTATTTTTTGATAGTTTTCTTTGTACTTAGAATTCCTTATTTTTAGTCAAACCCCCCCCCCCCCCCCACCCCAGTACCAAAACCTGCGCACGGGCCTGAACATGATCAATAGCAACATTAATAATATAATCGTATAATGAAGAACTTTTTAACGACTTTGTACAACCCACAAATATAGTAAACTGCGAAAACAGAATTGAAAACGAAATACGTATGTATGAGAGTACAAATGTTATCTTCCATAACGATTTCAATATCATGCAGTGGTGGAACCTGCACCAAGCGGAGTTTTCACTCTTATACGGATTATCTTTTCAAGTATTGGCAACGTCAGTTGCTGCGCTCAGCTGCGTGCGAGAAAACTTTTTCTCTAGGTCGACATTTGATACCAGAGAAAAGGTCACTTATTGCCACAAATTTTAATTCTGTGCATTACATAATGTTCTTACATTCTAATATGAAAAAAACTGACATTTTGAACTTGTTCGAAAATTAAAAGTTTAATAAATTACATTTTGATTTAATATAGTAAGTATATGAAGACCAATGTAAATACATTGGATTTAATTTTTTTTGTAATCGTTAGGACACTTAAAAATGAAATTAATATATGATATTTTGTGATTCGGTGATTGAATGAAAATTTATTTTCAGAAAACTCAAAAAAATATATACAAAGATGTCAATATCTAGATAAATAAACAAATGCAAAGTAGAAAGTGTTACAGTATATTACATCTTATCTTCAACACCCCACTAGATTTAAGTTATGTTAACCCCATTAAATTACAGCAATGGATATGTTTTTGAGTAGGTAATCCCTTCGTCATTAAATCAGCAACCATATCCTCAGTCCGTAGTTATTCTATTTTCAACTTATTTTCATTAATTAGATCTCGCAGGAAATGATGCCTAATATCGATATGTTTAGAACGAGCATGGTAGGTATTATTTTGCGACAAGTTAATTGCGCTTTTGTTATCGCAGTGTAAAATCAAATATTGATTAGGCTCGTACAACTCTGCTAACAGTAACTTCACCCAAAGCGCTTCTTGTGATGAAGCTGCCGGTGCCATGTACTCTGCTTCAGTAGTTGATAGTGCAAATGTGGGTTGTTTTCTTGAATTCCATGAAACACTTCCACCCTGAAACTTGAAGACGTAAACATTTTTTCTTTCATCTATGTCGCTAGCCCAATAATTTCCATATATTCCATCTCGTAATCGCTTTTTGGACACAACTCTTTCGAAAGTTTTTGATTTATATCCAAAGGTGTAGACACTGCATTTAAATCGTACATACTAAATTTTTTCAGAACATCCTTGATGTAGCGCTCCTGGTCAATCCATAATTTTCCTTGTTTTCGGTCTCGCGTGACTTGAACTCCAAGCACATATTTTGCTTCGCCAATATCTTTCATTTTGAAGTTGTTTGTCAAGTCCCCTTTTAGCTTCTACTTGTTGCTTTGGTTGTTGGTAAAAATCAGAATATCGTCCACATAGATGGCCACGTAAGTTATTTCTTCATCTTTCAATTTGAAGTAAATGCATGGATTAGTTCTTGATTGTGTCAGTCCTATCGACTTTAAGGTTTTGTCAAGCTTTTTGTTGCAAATTCTGCTTGCTTGCTTTAGACTATAAAGAGATTTCTTTACAAGACAAACTTTATCTTTGTCTTCAACAAATCCATTAGGATCTCATATCTATTTCTGCTTCTAGTTCACTCTGCAAGAAAGCTGTCACCACGTCCATTTGATCTATGTCGAGATCAAACCTTACTGCCATACTGAGAAGCAACCGTATTGAGCCGTATCGCACAACTGGTGAGAACGTCTCTTCGTAGTCGACCCCATAGCGTTGTGAGTACCCTTTGATAACAAGCCTTGCCTTGTACCTTTCAACGTTACCTTCTGCGTACCGTTTCGTTTTGAAAGTCCACTTGCAATTGATCGGCTTCTTTCCTTTCGGCAAGTCTACGAGTTCCCATGTTTTATTTTCTTCAAGTGCATTGAACTCCTCTTCCATGGCTGCCTTCCACTTACTATTTTTTTCACTAGCCATTGCTTCTTGGACTGTTCTTGGATCTTCATCTAATGCAATGTAGGACACGAAACCATCTCTCACAACAAGTTTTTTTGGCCTTGATGATCTTCTTAGCTCTTTTTGGGGTGCGATTCCAACATCAGTACATTCATCTGCTACGCGAAATTCGTCTCCTGAGTAGAAATTTTCTTCACTTGATGACAATTCCTTCTCCACTGGGAAGTGTTCATCACTATTTGATCCACTTTTTGTTGAGTTATCACTATTTTCCCCCACTGAATCGCATCCGAGAAAAATATTGTAGTAAGAACCATCGACGTCTTTTGAGTCATTGGAGAACTTGCTTTCAAAAAATACAGCATCTCTACTTGTGACCACTTTCTTCTTCAGGGAGTCGTAGAACCGATATGATTTCGAGTGAGCACAGTATCCTACGAATGTCACTTCCTTGCTCTTTGCGTCTAATTTCAGCCTCTTCTCCTTAGGGACATGAATCATCGCTTTACATCCAAAAACTTTGAGATGCTTGATGCTGGGCTTTTTTCCGGACCAAGCTTCTTCAGGAGTAATATTTTCCAGTGCTTGGCATGGTGTACGTTTCACTAAGTACACTGATGTATTTGCTGCTTCTACCCAGAATATCTTCTTTAAGCCTGCTTCTATGAGTAAACATCGTGCTGGCTCCGAGACACCATTTTGTTGGTGAGTGTATGGTACCGTCGTTTGATGCTTGATTCCACTGCTTGAAAGTATTTTTTTCATCTTCCAGTTACAATACTCTGATCCGTTATCACTCCTTAGTGCTTTGATTCTCTTGCCAGTTTGATTTTCAGCAAAATTCTTAAACTCATTGAACTTTTCCACAACCTCATCTTTGCCTTTTATGAAGTATGCAAATACTTTTCGGGAAAAATCGTCTATGAACAGCAACATATAACGAGAACCTCCAATCGATACTTGTTCCATTGGGCCACAGAGATCTGAATGCACCAAGTCCAATATGCCACCGACTCTTGTACCAACGTCTTTGAAAGGTTTTCTGGCCATTTTCCCTTTGAGGCAAGTGATGCAGTTCTCTTTTTTCACTCTGCATGAAATGTCATTTACGACACTAGAAACCATTTTTGTATATTATCACAACTTGCATGACCGATGCGCTTATGCCATATGTCGTAATCTACTTTATTTTCTTGCGAAAGGTATGCACTTTCATCTCGAGCAAGATTTAGTTTGAACATATTTACTTGCACCCCTGTAGCAACAACTCTGCCATCTCCGTTGATAACTTTGCAGCCTGCATCGTTAAATCCAACCTCATGACCACTGTTGACTATTCGTGACACCGCAAGCAAATTGATGCACAAATCTGGTACGTGAAGCACATCTAAGAAAGTCACGTTTTTTTCACGGGATTTTCCTGTCTGCACAGCTAGTTCAACCTTGCCAATGCCTTCTACACGCATTGTAGAACTGTTTGCTGCGATAACCTCTGCATCCTTTGGTTGAATCGTTGCCTTGAAGTATCCTTCGCTGGAACACATATGCGCCGATGCTCCCGAGTCGAAGTACCAGTCCTTATCATCCATTGATCTTGCGGAAAATGACCCAAACATAGCTGTTTTCTTTTGCTTGTAGTCCATCTTGCTTTTCTTTGGACAATTTTTAGATATATGCCCAAACTCGTTGCAATTCTAACATTTAGGTCCTTTGAATTGCTTGCTCTTCTTCGATTTGACTTTTTGTCCTGTGAAAGCTACATCATCACCGTTGCTTTCAGCTTTGACGTCTTGGAGTAGTTTTAGTTTGATAGCATCGCCAGTAATCTTGATGCCAGAACTTTGAATTATCATGATCATTGGCTTGTAATCATCAGGAAGACCAGCAAGCAGCATTGATCCTGTCCATTCCTCGTCGACATTCAAACCAAGTGTTCTTAGTTTGTATGCAGTATTTAAAATTTCGTTGACGTAATCTTCAACTGTTTGAAACTTTTTTAATTTTGCTGAGCAAAATTTTTGGATAAGTCTAACTCTGCGCACAAGCCCCGAATCTTGAAATATTTTAACGAAGCTATCCTATATTTCTTTTGCGCTTTTGCAGTGTCGAATATGAGGATAAACCGTCTCTTCCACCAACAGAATAAGCTCCGATTTAGCTTGAATGCGTTTTTCGTGGTTTTCCTCAGATCCTTCGATTGTCTACCATTGGCTTTTCATTTGGAAATATGCTTCCACGGAAAATTTCCAATCTTCGAAATTTTCGCTGCCACGCAGTTTTTTAATCTGCATGTTTGATGATGACATCCTTTTACAATTATTCTTAATTTAACCGTCGATATATTTTCCGTAATATCCTTGGAAAAAAAATTCACAATTATAATGCTGCCTCTATTACGAGTGAAGGCCCATAACATGATATTTTGTGATTCGGTGATTGAATGCATATTTATTTTCAGAAAACTCAAAAACAATATATACAAAGATGACAATATCTAGATAAATAAACAAATGCAAAGTAGAAAGAGTTACAGTATATTAAATCTTATCTTCAACAGCATTAACAATTATTTGTTTGTTTTAATTGGAAAAACTACACATCATGAGTTGAATGAATATCATACTATTTCTAATTATTCAAATAAAACTCTTCACATACAGCTTAATGCCTAGATATAAAAATCAATTCGTTTTCTTTGCTTTTATAAGCAAAAAATTCTTGGTGCACCTAGTGCATTGAACATTTCATTTCATATGCTTGACCTATTTTGCACACCACTTTTATAGGTACACTACAACAACATTTTGGTTCAATATTTGCTTACGCTCTCGCTAAAAGATTCCAAGGAATCGCTATAAGAATTTCTATTTATGCTTCAAGATTATCTTATTTGCGTCCAAATAACGGTTTTGCGAAGGCTTTTGTCGCGCTGTCTTTATGAAAGCTAGAGTAATTTAAAAATTTTCAAACAGTTTTATGAAAAATTTAAAATTTTGAGTCTTACATGGATCTTGCACGATATGAACGATACATTTATATATGAATATTAAAATACTAATTCAATTAACACGTAATATTGTACATTGTACCGTTGTTTCTAAATAAATGCTCAAAAACCGAAAAAAAACCTTTAAAATTAATTCCAACCCCCAATATTATTAAATTGCTCACAATCTTAATTCATGTAATTATTCAATAGATCATAAAAACTAATTAACTTAACTATGGCAGAGCACGGCCAAATAAGTTTAATTAATGTCAAATTAATTAAATAATCTAATAATTGATCGATTTTTCGGTCAAAGTCATGTGTAGTTGGACATTTGGTTGTGAAAATAGCCACCTTTCAGTTAGAACACTAGTTTCTGGCGAAGCAAAAACTCGTTTCATTTCTATGGTGCATTTCGACAAACAATCGAACACCAATGAATATTGAAATAAATGAAGAAGCAACTAGAATAGATGGCAACCCTTGATAGAGTTAAGGCGGTGATCTAAAATGGCTTACTGCTTTGAAGTGTCATATGATTAGTAGCCATACAATTCATGAGAATGAATTAGAGGATCTACACATTCATATGCTAGTTTAAACAGTGAGTTGATCACAGCTTAATCACTCAAAGACTACTGATGAGGAATATGTAGCGATTTCCGAAACAGACTGTCTAGTCAGCTAAGTGATTGACTCTATACAGAGTTGTTGTTGTTGTTGTTGCCTTCTTGAAAACTCACTTGATGTAAAGCTCACAATCTTAATTCATTATTTTTTTCACTTTTTTTCACGGCCAAAAAAAAGCCGACTTCATAATTTAATAACAAATATTCTTTTTCTTGAACTATAACACAGTGTGCCGAAATCGATCAAAAAAACACAACCAAACTTTATAGAATTTCTTAAGGAGGGACATGTTGAGAGTCCATCGCACCTGATTTGACCTCTCCATTTCGTCACAATTTTTTTCAATTTATTTTTAAAGTTAAAGTGTTTGAATTTTATTGTGCCGGTGTTTATTGAATTTTTGCAGCTATTTGCTTTGTTGGAAATCAAAAATATAATCCATTTCTTGCGTATAATAGAATTTTGCGCATGATACTGCTATGTAAAAATAAATCCAATAAAATACAACATGAAGCGTATAGCGAAGCAAATTCTTGTAATTTTCGCACCCATTTCACCAAATCTTTTATGAAGTCTTATTTTCTATAAAACTCTACCTAAAAGAAAATAATTTTGTATTTGATTTTCAACAAAGCAAATGGCTTTAAAATTTTAACGAATGTCGTCACAACAAATTCGCACACTTTAACTTTAAAAATAAATTGAAAAGAATTATGACGACATTGAGAGGTCAAATAAGATGCGATTAACTCTCAATATATCCCTCTTTAAGAATTTCAATAAAGTTTGGTTGTGCTTTTTTTGCTCGATTTCGTCACACTGTGTTATAAGTAAAAAACAAAATGTTTGTTATTAAATTATTAAGTCGGCTTTTTTTACCGTGAGTATACATATTTATTTTTTTAACGATAATATTTAATCATAGGTTAAATATAGGCCATTAATAGATTTAATAACTTTACTTTACACAAAAAATAAAAAGTCTATTAGAAATATTTAATATTGCTAAATTTGACTTGTATTGAAAATTTAAATTTTTTTACATGGTTATTCATTCATGTAGTAAATTATCATAAATCTTTAAATTTTTAATTTATTTAAATTTAAACACAATATTACTTTTGTTTATATTTATGTTTTCATTTAGCAACCACTGTAAGAAATATAGTAAAATGTGCATGCAAAGTTCTCTGGGATGAATTACAACCCCTACACATGCTGCAACCAACTGATATGACATTTAATGCAATTGCTGGTGACTATTGGAAGTTATGGAATTTTCCAAATTGTGTAGGTGCCATAGACGGAAAGCATATCCGCATAAAATGTCCAGGAAATTCTGGATCCTTCTTTTACAATTACAAAAAATTTTTTTTAATTGTGTTGCAAGGAGTCGCAGATGCCAATTACAAATTTGTGGCCATCGAAGTCGGTGGGTATGGAAAACAAAGCGACGGGGGAACATTTGCATCCTCCCAGTTATTCCAACTATTGAAGTCGCAAGAATTGGGAATACCACCGTACAAAAATTTGCAAGGCAGCAATATAAAAATGCCACATGTATTTGTAGCTGACGAAGCGTACCCACTACAAGAAAATGTTCTAAGACCATTCGCCCGAAAAGAAATTAGTGCCGATAATGAGTACTTTAATTCAAGACTTTCTCGAGCAAGAAATGCATTGAATGTGCGTTTGGAATAATGAATAGTAAGTGGCAATTACTATGGAAGCCGATTGAAGTTGCCCCAGCATTTGCCGAAGATATAATAAAAAGTGTTTGCGTACTGCAAAATGTTATAATTGATCGCGAGGGTTCCAGAAATGTTTCAAACGAAGCTGAGGATTTCTTAAAGGAACATAAAAACCAGCAATTGCAGAGAAAACCCGTACTAGTTTAAAAATTGGCCGTTTTGTACGAGACACGTTTCGTAACTATGTATGTGCCAATAAACTGCACTAATTTTTAATGTACATAAATGAAATTGCATGTGTTTAATGAATATATATATGATTTTTAATTTTGTAATAAAAAAATATGTTTTTATTTGGAAAGGAACTCAAACTACATTTAAAAATTAGCAATATAAGATGTTGAATTTAAATAAGCCCTGGACTTGAAACAATTTTGTCGATTTTGTCAAAATATTTTTTTATAATATTATTATAATAATAGGAAACAAACTTACTTGGAGTTTTCATAATTTTAGCAATGCTTTCCCATAGTTTTTCTACTATGATACGGTTGTGGTAGCTTTTGTTGCTTTGATCCCACAACGCTGGGCGCGCACAAACTTCACCTATAAGTGCTTTTATGTCAACATCCATTTTCAAACTAAAATGTTTGCTTTCTTTCACAAATAAATTTGTCTATAATTATCTAACAAAGGAATTCGCAAATTTCGCAAGAATTGAGAAACAAAATTTTTCTATTTTACTTTTACTGACTTCATGTCAATCAGTTTTGTTGTGCTTATTGAAAAACCAAAAAAAGAAGAGTAAATTGCACGAATTTGTCAACAAAAACAAAACACAACTTTCACTCTATCATGTGCGCCGACTCAGCCGCTGCTGTTGTTTGTATGTGTGTTTCGACGAATTTATTATTGCTGTTTTTTTTTGTTTTGATTCTATTTTCACTCCAAAGATGATGAAAACAAAATCAAAATAGTCCTTTGAGTTCTGATTCCACAAAATGTGTATTAAATGCGATCAACAACGCATTAAAAGAATTATTTTTCATCTGTTTTACATGTCCAACAATTGGTAATTTCATCAACCCATAATTTTCGTTGTTCAGTTTTACAAAATTTATCACCAACAACAACAACAACATAGATGCACAAGAACAAAAACAATGTTCACACTCGTTGCTATGTTGTGTTTGCATGGTGTTGTTTTTGTGTGTTTATCATAATATATACACATGCGCTGATGATTATTATGTTTGGGAGTGTGTTTCGTCCAACGAAAAAATAATAAACATAAAATGCATCTAATATAAATTCTGCCTTGCGTTTTAACGTTGCGTTTAAAAAAAATTGTCCATCAATTTTTAACAAAAATTAGACAAACACGCAAAATCAGCTGCGAGAAACCAGGACAAAACAGTTTTCTCGCTGTACCTGCTTTGGTCTGCCTGCCGTCACTATGTGGACTTCGAGCAGATTTATATGAAACTGTATGAAGCCACTTTTCTCGCACTGGTGCCTGCCTGCCTGCCTCGGCGCTTACTCAGCGGGCAGCCTAAGTGCTGGAGACGAGAAGCCGAGATTGCAACAATTTTTAAACACGCTAACTTCAACGCCCTGTAGAAAATTAACAACAATTACAAAGACAAAATTTTTTGTATATCCTCATGAATAATTCTTCATTATATTAATATTTGAATCATTAAAATGAATAATACTAGGTAAAAAAAAATATTAATATTTGAATCATTAAAATGAATAATACTAGGTAAAAAAATAATAAAAATGTGTTTTTTTTTATAGTTACACACTGTAAAAGTACCTTAAAAAAACACCTGAGTGTTATAGATTCGGTATTACAATGTCTACGAAATGACTAATGATATTAATTTTTAACAATTGTTGCTAATTTGAAGTAACAAGAACCAAAAAAATTGTTTTTTTCGCTGTTATTTGTAAAAAATCAATATTTTAAAATACTAATAGTCAATTTTGTGAGTATTTATGTGTAGCATATGTGGTTAAAATTTTAAAAAGGATCGGGCCATGGGTTCCGGAGAAATCGTGTGGGGTGTCCGTGAAAACATAGTTAGGTACGTGGGCGCAGGTAGTAAGCTTTGGGTAAAAAAAATACTTATACTGCTCGGATCTTCATAAAAATTTAATGCAATATTCTTAGAAACATATCTACATACATATTAGTTATTTATAGCGAGACCGGTTTTGTTTTTATCATAATTTTTCACAATAAGAATATTTCCGAGTTCCAAATATATCATTGGATTGGTATTTTGAATGACTATCTTTTTGCTAAACAGAGTTAATAGTTTTGTTGGAAAATGTCATTGTATTTTTATTTTCAAAAATCCGAAAGACTTTAAATCGGTTCCAAAAATGTTTGTCTTCCAATGTGGGAATTTATCACAAATTCAATAAAACCACAGAAAGTGCAAAGTCATTGATGTGAAAAAACCAAATTCTGAATTTTTATTTATTCATTTTACCTTAAGCATGAATATAATTGACATTATTCTTCAGATTCACTTCATTCTACGTCTCAACCATAGTCATAATTCTATGTTGTATGCACTCGCAGTGGGTCCCACATTGGAAACCATGTGAAGTCCCACATTATAAATTTATGGACATTTTTATATAGCTTCACTGCATTTGAACAGAAATCACTTTGAAATCTTAAATATAATAGAAAAACAGACACAATGCAAACGATCACCGTTTTTATAGCACAAAAAATAATGACAAAATGATCACTGCCAAAAATTATGAAAAAACTTTTTTCTGAAATTTTGTTCACTATGTTTGGCGCTAATATAAACAACGCGTATTTTCTCTCCAAGCCTGTCAATGTCAAAACATTGGTGATGCCTGTAAGCAAATATCGGAGAAAAGTTCGAGCCCCACATTAGAAGACGTCCCACTTTAGACAAGTCTGCCTTACATTCGAAACATAAAAAAAAATTCAGAAAGTGACTACTAGACGACACCCTTAGGTCGGAAACTAGAATCTAGAATAGAAAATAAAGAAAAACTAGAAAATAAATATTTTAAGTGTATGACCAAATCTTAATTAAAGAATGAAACTATAATCAATGAGTTGAAACCCTATGTCCCGCTAGTCACTTAAGAAAATTAAAAAAACTATATAATTACGCCTTGGAAAATTCTATATATATTTTTAAATAAAATATCAAGTTAATTTTTAATCATATTTTTTTTATTCTGAAATAGTACCGAACTGAAAAGGCACGTGCCTAAAGATCAGTCTGATCTCGAAAGTGCAAAAAAATAACACTTGTGCCTACAATTCCTTCACTGCTACACGCATTAAATACAAACTAAATACCATGAACTGGTCTAATATTAGGTCTAAGAAATACTATTCATGGTATTTAGTTTGTACACAATGAACTGGTATAATCCACGGATTAGCGGTAATACTCGGTGAAAAAAATCGGCCGTTAGTATTTAAAATCAGAGAAAGTGTTTTGAAACAAGTTTATTATACACCCATTTTTTTATTAATTCACTTCTAATAGCATTTTGCTGGTGCTTAAAATTCTAAATAAAAAACCTGTTCAAGGAGAAGGTCCACGATTGATTTCTTCAGGTCGCACCATGCCCTAAAATGTCCGCACATCGTAAAAATTCGACTTTTTCGTAGTTGTTTGATAAATATTGATCTCTATAAAAGCGTATGCACTGAAGATCAGTGAAATATTTTTTATTACTGAAATATATGTAGATTATGTGAAAAAAATCAAAATCACAAATATGTATACAATTCTATTTTTCAGGACGATATTTTGAACAGATTTTAGGAAAAAAATTTTCAAATTCGTGAGAATATCGCACTTTCTGAAAGAGTGCGCCAACTAAAAAATATATTTGGTATAAGTTGTAGTAGTACTATTCAACACCTTCAATTTAAGAATTAATAATCAAATTAGAAGTCACTAAGTGGTCTGAAATCAAAGTTATAGTATTTTCAAGATTTTGTAATTCTAGAGTTTTCAGTTCTGCGAACGCTCATTTTTAATCTCTGGTTATTTCAATTCCAGAGTTAAGTGCGTAGAATGAACGATTTTACATATTTTATCGATTTGAAAGCAATATTTCTGAATTTCTATTTTTTAATTTCACTCTTATAGTATTTAGATTATTATGATAATTGTTTACACTGTGCTTACACAGTGGAAATGTACTTTTACTCTTTTTTAAGTGACATAGTTTAGGTTATAGGTCTGGACGAGTACAATACGAAACCATATTTGAAATTGTTAATACACCCCCAAAATTTAATTTAACCGTTTAAAAACCGATTTTAGGTACTTGACACATTACGCAATCAGCAACTCATCAATTTTTGAACCGATTTTCGATTTAACGGTTTTGAATATGTAAAATCGTACATTGTACTCACTTAACTCTGGATTTGAAATATCTAGAGACGAAAAATGAGCGTTCCCAGATCTGAAAACTCTAGAATTACAAAATCTTAAAAATACTATAACTTTAATTCCAGACCACTTAGAGACTTCTAAAAACTCTTAAATTGAAGGTGTTGAATAGTATTTCTACAACTTATACCAAATATATTTTTTAGTTGGCGCACTCTTTCAGAAAACGCGATATTCTTACGAATTTGAAAAAAGTTTTCCTAAAATCTGTTCAAAATATCGTCCTGAAAAATAGAATTGTATATTTTATTTTTTTTATTTATTATTTATTTGAACATAAATTAGTACAGTAAGATACAAAAAGATCTTAAATTAGTACAACGCATAAGAATATATAATCAACTAATGAAATTAAAGGTAGCACTTAAAGACAATAATTTTATATGTAAAAATAAAATAGAAATAAACACAAAAATAAAAAATCATAACCAACAGATGGCAAATAAATATCTTAAAGTTAGATAACTAATTATTTATTTATTGACTCTATATACATATAACATATGATTATTTATAATTAAAATCAAATTGATTAAAACATAAAAATTTTAAGGCTTTTATTAAACTGTTTTAGATGTTCGAAAAATATAACATAATAGATTGTTTGAATTTGTTCGTACTGACGATAGATTTAATATTAAGTGGTAGTGAGTTCCATAGTTTAATGGTGTTAATGAAGAAAATACGTTTAGATAGTAAACAACTAAATTTCGGTATTATAAGATTACATGTTCGATTTGAGGCACAGAAGCGCAATTTTTGATAAAGGTATGAAGGAGTCCTGTAAATAATGAGCTTGTGTAGAAAGATACAGTTTCTGGCGTTCAAATAGCTAATTATGCTACACCCCAAAATATTCTTACTGATCGCAGAGATATGTTTAAAACGACTCAGTCCGTAAACATATCTAGTCGCATCATTAAAGGCTACAAGTATTTTATGCGCTGAATGTGAATCTAGACTACTGTATACTAGTTCAGAGAATGTGATATATGGCACAATTAATTGAATAACAAGTCTCTTTTTGGTTTCAATTGGTGTAAACCTAGCAGATAACCGAAGGCATCGCAACGTGTAATAGATTTTTCCAACTATACTATTGATGTGATCAGAACATGACAGTTTTGAGTTAATAAAAAACCCTAGATTTTTTACTTTATTCACCAATTCCAAACTTTTGTTATTTAATAGTATAGGAGGGATTTCAAGGTTGCTAAGTTTATCCTTCGAGATAGGCAGAACATAAGACTTCTTTGTATTAAGGCAGAGATTATTGTCAGACGCCCACTTACTAATTGCTTTGAGATCGTCATTCAACCTGCAACACAAGTCATCAAGTAGTCCGACACGGTTTGAACAATACAACTGAATGTCGTCGGCATAAGCATGCATCAACACATCACTGCACACGGTAAAAATGTCATTTTTAAAGACACTAAATAGCAAGGGCCCAAGAATTGAACCCTGTGGCATACTTGATTTTACTGATAGAAGACTGGACAGTACCTCATTTTGATCAACGCAACGGAAGGAAAAGTTTATATCTGAGCGGAGGACGGAGGGCGAAGGACCATTTGAATTTGCGCAAACATTTTCATCAACTATATGCATTGGTACATTAACAAAATTTCGGTTTAATTTATTCGGTTTATCGATAGCATCACTTACAGCAGACAAGTTCTTACCTACTCCAATTTCACGGATTTCTTTCCATATCTTTTATTTATTTATGAATTTAAGCACCAGAAAAATGCTATTAGAAGTGAATTAAAAAAAAAAGATGCACCCTAACCCATACACCTAACCCTATTACATATTTAAAAAACAAAACATCCTAAAAAAATTAATTTCAGGGTTGCCTTTAAGCTTCGAAGTTAAAAAGTAGTTGAATAGAAAATATTTTATATGATTTGTGAACATCTCGGCCTCTCTTGAAAACATCAGTTTTCAAATATCCAAAAAGAGCGGGCACAGCTTAGTTACCGGGCGCTTGTATATTTCTTTGCTTATGGAAACAGAAACCACACGCACGAGTTCATAAGTTCCTATATGAGTAGCAGTGACTTTTTCAATGGACCATTGCGATGGAAGAAGATTGTCATCCTTGATTATAACTACGTCGTCGATTTAAAGATTTTTGAGTTTTTGCGCCCACTTTGGCCGCTGTTGAAGTTTGGTCAAATACGCTGCTGACCATTTAAGCCAAAATCGCTGTACGAGTCGTTGAAGATATTGCCAACGAGTAACATGGTTGACTTTCATGTTGAGCAAATCTTCGTCAGGTATAGTTAACATTGCCTGCATTCAGCGGAAGGAACTGTTCCACAACTTTCGGGCTAAATGGTATGCACTCACAGAACATGTTCCTTGAGCTGTCACAATTTATATAGCGAAAATATTTTATGCTACTTCGCTACCTGAGTGCTTTTTCAGATAGAATGCAGCCATTGGTGGCAAGATGAGGAAATGCGCCGGCGTTAATGGATCTGTGTCGCTTTCAAATTTGCTGCATAGCGGTCGTGAATTGAGATAAATTTTAATTTGACACAGTATTGTGTACAGTTCCTCAAATTTAGCAGAAGCATTGACAAGCACGCGTCTCGGGTGATATTAAGTCGACTTGACTCCTTCCATGTTTCGCTGAAATGGGTCCCTGATGGAGGTGAAAAATGCTATTGTATTTGCTGTTCGCACAATTCATTGGTGAGCTTTTCCTGAACTGATGGTGTTTCCCAATATTCGTACAAATCTTTGAGTTGTTGATTGGTACCAACAAAATTGGTACCATTGTCTGAGTACATGTAGAATGGTTTGAATAGACAAACGAATAAGGCAATCCAGCATTTGTATTATTATCTCGATCTTTGGCCTTTACACGATCGGACTTGGATGCGAAGTCCATTCTAGTGTTGTGAAATGCTGTTCCAGGTTCTAATCGATGATGTTAAGATTTCCCATTTGCTGTTTAAATGGAATGCCACGTAGTTTCATATAAACCAGTGCCAGGAATAAGAAAAATTTAATGCTGCAATTAAAACAATTTATTTCCAGTTCGTAGATTTTTTACTCCTACTATGCTAGATTTATAAACCAAATTTAATTTCTTTGTATTGCGAGTCGGCCTTCTTAACATCATAAATTTTCACATTTTTTAAAATGCCCTTGAAATATTCTTGATTTTTTGTTACTTCCGTACCGGTAGTATTCAATCGATCTCTTTTACGCTTTTCCAACCACTTCACTGCGGCATTTTTTGGAAACAATTTTTCTAGAACTGGTAAATTGATGTAGAGATATTTGTTTTCAGTCGTTAGAGCCAAGCTTGAGCTTTTGTTCGTTTTTATTAGATTGTTTGCGCTTATACATTGCTCCACATCGGCTGAATGTGAAGTGCAGGCGACGATCCGAGCTAAAACTAAAGGGTGTTTTTTTAGCTGCATAAAAATTTTCGATGGTTGTTGTCTATGGTTTGACAAATGAGAATGTCAAACTGTGTTGACATTTCTGTTCAGTAAGGTTTGGCAATTCATCATGAATCGTTTAACGCCAGAACATCGCTTCCGAATTGTGGAAATTTACTTTAAAAAATTAATCTATTTGAGAAGTTCATAGAGCACTTCGTCCATTTTACGGTCAACATAATCGGCCTAGTGAGCAAGCAATTGGCTGCAAGCTATTAACGATTCACCATTACATCCATTACAAATTAACTGTTTGGTGCGGCTTACACGCTGGCGGCATCATCGGTCCTTATTTCTTTCGAAATGAGGAAGGAGCTGCCGTTACGGTGAATGGCGAGCGCTATCGAGCCATGCTGACTAATTTTTTGTTTCAAATAATGAGTCAGCTAAACATCGACGACATTTCGTTCCAACAAAACAGCGCAACTTGCCATACAGCGCGCTTAACCATACATTTATTGCAAAATCAATTTGGTGATATTATTTCCAGAAGTGGTCCTGTTAACTGGCCCCCTCGTTCGTGTGACTTAACGCCTCTCGATTACTTTTTATGGGGCTGTGTTAAATCATTGGCTTCTGGCCAACAAACCAGCAACTCTCGAAGCATTGGAAGCTAATATTCCACCATTGATGCTATACGTCCAGATTTATTGGAAAAAGTAGTGAAAAATTGAACTGATCGAATGGACTATGCAACTTGTAGCCGCGGCGGACATCATATGTAAAAAATAAATGCCATGAAATTATGTATCAGCCGACAGCAGCCGATCAACGTGGTTCTCTTGGTTTGCCCTCTAAATCAAATACTGTTCGTAATGCGTCGACTAATAGTCACGTGTTGACCTCATCATATGCTTCTGTTGTCTCCGAGGGCTCAGCTGCCGGTAATGTTGTGGTTGGTGCTGCTTGTAATGAAACTGCAACTCCTGAGACAAATGCTCGCTCTCCTAATGTGATTGAATTAGTTAAAGGTCATGGCTCTTTGTCTGCTGACACTGCTATTACTAGAACATCATATGTTTCTGTTGATTCCGGGGCTCTGCTGCTGCTGAAAATATTGTTGTTGTTGCTGCTGCTTGTATTGAAAGTTCAACTCCTGTTGGTTTTCGTGCTGTGGATGCTTCGGCTACTGGTATTGAGACTCTGCCTGCTAACACCGTCATCCGCTCCACATACAGTGGGCAAAATCACGATTCATTTAATGTTTGTAATAATGCCGCTGGATTTAATACTAATAGTCTTAATCTAAACAATAAAAGCTCTAATAAGAATATCGTATCCATTGTAGGCAAGAGTATCATGGAAAGAGGAATGAGTATCATGGTGAAAACCTTGACGTTATTAGTCAGCGTAAATGGTTTCATCTTTCCAATTTTCGATCTACTACAACATATGAAGCAATTCAAAAGTTTCCTGCTTCAGTTTGGCTAAGAAGGATGGATCTTACCAGAACAATGTTAGTTTTAAATAAGCTATTCCAGCAAATTCGGTCGGAACTGTATTTAAGTCGAACTTTTGGCCAGCGGGCGTTCGTTTGAAACCATTCCAAAATTTTTCAAAAAACTTCAAGCACTCGGCGGTAAAGAATTAGTGCATATAAGCAAATCTTTGACTACCTCTCAAAAAATGCTGCGTTATTGTGCTCTGCATATAAAAATATAGGAATCTACTACCAAAACGCTGGTGGTCTACGTACTAGGTCAACAAAATTTGCAAATAGATTTATCTGCTCTAGAAAAAGATACTTTTGTTTTCGATTTTCGAAAAGCTGATTAGGTAGCAATTATTAACCACTTATCAAGTGTGGACTGGCATATAGATTTAGGTGAAAATTTGACCAAGTGTTTTAATAACGCCATTTGCACTTATATTTAATTTGTCCCTCAACAAGGGTCAGTTTTAAGATGTCTGGAAGGATTCTAGTATAATTCCTATACATAATTCTGGTTCCCGACAGAATATATCCAATTATCGTCTTATATCTAAACTACCGTTGATTCCAAAGCTGTTTGAAGCAGTTTTAAAAAAAAAAATTTATACCTGCATAAAAAACTCAATATCGGAAAAGCAGCATGGTTTTGTATCTAGAAAATCCATCTCGACAAATCTAACTTTATTTTCTCATATCATAAAAAATGAATTATTTTCTCATATCATAAAAAATGAATTAGAATCAGGAAACTAAATTGACGTCATCTTCACTGTATTCGCTAAAGCCTTTGATAGGGTGCAGCATCCTATACTGGTAAAAAAGATAAGTCTGATGGGTTTTCATTCTTCATTATTTTCTTGGATAGAGGACTACCTCACAGATGTTAAACCCCACAGATGCTAATCTGTTCGTATTGGAAAAAGCTTTTCAAAGGATATTATGAACCTTTCATGTGTACCACAAGGTAGTCATTTTGGACCGCTCTTGTTCGTTTTATTTATAAATGATCTCCCTAACTATATACAGCACTCGGAATGTCTTATGTATGCAGATGATGGTAAAATATTTAAATCTGTACTTTCACATTTTTTTTTTTAAAAAAAGATCAAAGAACCAAGGCATGGGCCTTATACAAATAAGGTTTGGTCTTTGACCTGAAAGGAAAGTGATAGATTATTTAGAGGAATTGATTGGAACCATACGTGAATTATTGATTAGGCAAAACAACCGTGAAAGACAATTTGAATTGCTTTTAACTGAGGCTAGTGTTATGCCTTAACCCCGGCAAGCACTTCCAGCCCTTAGTTGTTCCTGTCCATTAATTCCACATTTTCCACAATTTAGCTGTGGATTTTTAGTTGTCCATAATTCTTAAATGTAGGAAAGAATAAAGAAAGTGGAAAGAACCATGCCCGTACCCCGATTCGAACCAGGGACCTCTGGGTTGATAGTCTAGCGCACTCTCCACTAGACTACAAAAGCCGACAATACTGATCATTTGCTTCTGCAACGCGATTTAAATTACGTTCTTAATTGGTGTACGGTTAATAAACTACATTTAAATATTTCAAAATGCAACATAATGTCATTTTATATGAAACAGACTTCTTTCTTTTTTGATTACTCCATAAGGATCAATGAACTCCAAAGAGTTGAGTCTAAATCTGATCTAGGTAAGTTATTTGATAAAAGGATTACGTTTGCCAGCCACTACGATACCATTATCAACAAGTCTAATGCAATGATTGGATTTATAAGGCGCAACACAAAATAATTTAACGACCCATACACCCATAAAACTTTATTTAACTCTTTAAGGGACAATTTTCTAGTGCGAGCTTAAACTCTAGTCAAGTTAAACTGAGGTAAGCTCACCAAAATTAGACGTTTAAACTCGGTTTAGGCAAAAAACACATTACATGATAATTTAAGTCAATTTAACTTCAAAGAATGCTAAAATATCTAGTTAAACCGAGTTTAAACGTCCAATATGGGAGAGTTAACCTCAGTTTAATTTGACTAGAGTTTAAGCTCACACTGAAAAATTGGTCCTTATAAGATCAATCTTGGAATATGGCTGTGTTATATGGGAACCATATTAATAGTAATGATGGCTCTAATTATTAAGCCAAATTCTAAAACCAAAAATTTGTCCAGAGTTGACGAAAGACATGATTTGCAGAAATTGTACGAAAAGCAAACTCTCAGCTCGAACTTATCTGTTCCAAATTGTGAAATAAAATCGAGATGATTTCGCTGTCTAGGTGATGCCTTCTCGTGCTTCTGCTTAAATGCGAAAACCAAAGGTCGATGATCCGTATAAATTGTAAACTTTTGACCTTCTAGTTGATGACGAAAATGGTTGATACCCTTGTAAATTGCTAGCAACTCCCTGTCGTAGGTGCAATAGTGCATTTGTGTAGGGCTCAAGCATTTCGAAAAGAAACCAAGTGGCTGCCAAGATTCACTAACAAAATGTTCGAGTACTGCCCCAATAGCAAAACTAAACGCGTCGACTTTTAAACATAGTTTAGCATTAGAAACTGGATTATCCAAACTTGCGATAAAAATGACGAGAAAACGTCTCAAATCCTTAATGCACTTAGGAATCGGAAATACCGGTCGCTGTTATCCGATGTCGTAGAAAATCCATTTCAGGAACACCGAAAGTACATTTCGCATTATTGATTAGTATGCCAAGCTTCTTAAAGCGTTCGACAAAAATCTTGAGTTGTGAAAGATGTTCGTCTGGTGTTCTAGAAGCGACACAAACATCATCGCCATAAACAAATACAAATTCAAGTCCACGACATACGTTATCTCTGAAAATTTTGTGCAGAATTGCAAAGTCCAAATGGCATTCGCAAAAATTCCAAAAGACCAAACGGTGTTATGACTGCAGTTTTTGGTACGTCAGTGGGGTTAACTGGAATCTGATAGAAAGCTTTCATCAAATCAAGTTTTGAAAATACAGTGCATCCATGCAGATGCATCTGAAAATCTGTCAAATAGGGCAATGGATACTTATCGGATACGGTGATGTTGTTTAATGCACGGTAATCGCCTCATGGGTCTGACAGTGAATGGGTCTGGCAGTGAATGCATACTTGGTGTCAACAAACAAACAGTCCCAGCGTCTTGGAACCCACGTTACCGTTGACAATACCTCCTTCGAGGTTGTGAAGAACTTCGTTTATCTGGGATCCAGCATTAACTCAACCAACGACATCAGCATTGAGATCAAACGAAGAATAACTCTTGCCAACAGGTGTTACCTTGGGCTCAATAGGCAATTGAGAAGCCGAGCCCTCTCTCGACGAACGAAAATCACGCTCTATAAATCGCTCATCATGCCCGTCCTACTTTATGCATCACAAACCTGGACGCTGAGCAGTTTAGATGAAAAGACTTTAGGAGCATTCGAGAGAAAGACTCTTCGTGAGATCTTCGGACCAATCTGCGTCAATGGCGAGTACCGAATACAGTGGAATGATGAACTGCATGAGCAGTACGCTGACATCGACATAGTCAAGCGCATTAAAATCGAGCGGCTTCGTTGGCTTGGTCATGTGCAGCGCATGAAAGACGATGCTCCAGTGAAGAAAACATTCGATTCAGTGCCCAGCGGCGGTCAACGCAGAAGAGGACGACCGCATCTTCATTGGAAAGACCAAGTAGAGGACAACCTGACGAAGCTTGGAATTTCCAACTGGCGCCAGCAAGCGAAAGACAGAAAAAAGACCGACATACGGCCAAGACCGACATACGGTTGTAGCGCCAACTAAGTAAGTAAGTAAGTAATCGCCTCATGGTCTCCAATCACCATTTGGCTTTATGATCATATACAATGGATTCACAAAGCAACTATCACAGGAGCGAATAATTCCTTTGTCAAGCATGTATTGAAACTCAGCTTTTGCAGCTTTCAACTTTGCTTGATCCATTCTTCTCGGCTTTGCTAAATTTGGAGGACCTGGTTTATACACCAGTGGCAACATGCTATAACTTCGAAAGTTATTAGTTGTCGAAGCGAAGTAAATATAAACGGAAATATATGTCCATTTAAGCATGGTTTTATTTATTATATATTATTTATTTAACATAGAAGAGTTAAATAATGATTTTATGTTAGTGAAATAATAAAAGATTGGCTTTAATAAAAGTATATATATGGTTACCTTAGACCTGTTTTTTCAGATTAAGTTACCCTTAGTTGTGTCAAACAATGTTATTTGTTGAAAATAACCAATTTATAATTTTTAGTTTAAATGCCATATTTTATTAATTAAACAATTTGTAAAAATATTGATTCACGTTCTTTACATGCCAATTATCAGAAAAAAAAGCTTGCGTGCAGCTGTTAAATGTTCGAACATAACTTCGAAACAAACCAAATCGCCTGTCGAACGAAAATATTACAACATGTTCGCTTCGATAGTGAAGTTACAACATGTCGCCACAGGTTTAGAAGAAAAATTGTCAGCAACACTCATGAAAAGTTCTGGATGCAACTTGCAATTTGTAGAACCATCAACCAGAACGTGTTTTTGTAAATCGGGTAAGAGATGAAAATGACGAAGGAAGTCAGCACCAATAATAAGTTTTGTAACATTTCCGAGCACAAAATCCCAATGGAAACATCGTCTTAATTTAAGATCTAGTGATAAAAATTGAGTACCGTACGTTGCAATTTCAGTACCATTCAACGCTGCCACATGTTAAAATTTTACCAAAACTTTTAAAGTTTTTTTGAAGTGAAAACGTAAAATTTAATTCCATTTTGATAAATTTTAGTAGTGACGAAACAAAACAATTTTTTTTTCCCTTTAAAAAAAAGGAAAATATGTTCCCTTACTCTACGTTAAAAGCTTGATTACCCAATCGTAAGGTAACGTAGCTCGACGTTGCCAACTGTTACGCTAAAATCTGTTTAATGATAAATCTGTACAAGTCGCTATCGAAATCGTAACGTGGCGTGACGCAGCGTAAAAGTCTGTAGAAAATAGATTTCTACGCAACGTTACGATTTTTGACAGTTCGACAGCTGTGGGACAAGCGAAAAATATGGTTTAACTTAAAAAAATTGTATATTTTAATAATATATAAGAAAGGATGCAGTCTTTTATTGAAGAGGAGAAGTTAGTAAGCCTACTAAAATAAAATGAGTGCCCTGCACTACGTTGGACTACGATTTCGGTAATCGCTTATCCTCGAGGCAACGTCGCACTACGCTACATTCTGCTGCGCCACCTCACGTTACGCTTGGGTAATCAAGCCTTAAAGAATACACTGTTTTGTATCACTTGTGTCACTTGCAAAAACGTATTAAAATTTTCGGCCTTTTTCAACGTTATCGCACTTGTTTGCTACGAAACAACAACCCTGCTGAGCTTAATGCAGAGAGAATATATAAAGGAGAGAAGGCATCGAAACATTAACAGAATGTTAACATAAATCCAACGATCCGAATATTAATACGGTTCGAACAATTGGTTGTCAGCGTGTGCTGCCAGCAACACAGACTCTGCCAGCAGAGGCAGACGAAAAGAAAAAATATCACCACCAAATGCGAGACAAGCAACAACGAAAAACAAAACAAATACTCCAATTGAATTTTATGAATGAATTGGAAAAAAATGAATAAACACAATTTGTACTGCACCTTATTGGTATGGTTGTGTGTTCATGCAGAATTTGTTTTGTTCTTTGCTTGACGTTGTTGTTATGCTCTATTATATGCTTGTGATCGTGTTTCCGATATTTTTCTTGTTCGGCTGAGCTGAAATAAAATAAATTGGTCAATTTGTGCTGTTTCTTAACTAAGCCAAATATGAAACAAGTGAATATCGTTATGGCTTAACAAATTATTTCAATGAGCGAAATAGCGAATATATATTTTACTTATCTATACTCATGTTATATATTTTATCTTTCTATGTATATATTTTAATATTTTATCTATATATATTTTATCAATGTTTTGCAAAATTCTAATTTATCTACAATTTTCTGGCCATGTATGAAAAATTAAATTTTTTCGAAAATTAAAATTATGTCTTTTTAAAAACGTGACGTTTACAATAAAAACCAGCATGTATTCATATGAGTTCGATAGGAGTGCGCTTAATTACCGCGAGTTGGTCTTTTTGTTGTAAATTGAAAAACATTTGAAAATTTTTGGACTTTTTACACATTTCTCTATTTTTTGCACATAACGCCTTATTTTGTGCATAAAATTGGTATGCACTTCGTTTGTTATCGAATTGTCCCTAAAGATGAGCTATAAAACATAAAAATAGCATAAAAAATACCAGAGTTGTGATATTTTAATTTTTGAAATAATTTAATTTTTTCTGATTTAGTAAAAAAATTTTAAAAATTCAAATTTGAAAAATTTCAATAAATTGCTATTGAAATGTTTTCTGAAACAGCATTTAATAAAAATACAAACAAATTATGTGATTACGTTTAATAACTTGGTCGTTATTAAATTTTTTACTTGGAGTGTAACATTTTGTAAATTTTAAGTTGGAGTACTTTTACAAAAAAGTATCAAAAATTCAAAAATGCAAAATTTAAAAAATTCACGGTTGGCTAAAGCATAGTCTTATGCTATTTCAGGCAAAAAATTACAAAAAACAAAAACTTAAATAAAAAAGTTATAGCTGTTGAAACTTGATTTTTTTTTTCAAAAATACTCGAAGTGAAAACATTCATAAAAAATTGATATAAATATGTTTCTTATTGAAAATGGCTTCAACAATATACAAATAAATTTTTTGATTTTAGTTAGAAGAAATTTTGGAGTTTCAGGGATACTGACATATCAGACCCTGGCATATCAAACCTACCAATTTATTTTTTGTTTGTGTGTCTATGCAGAATTTGTTTTGTTCTTTACTTGACGTCGTTGTTATGCTCTATTTTATGCTTTTGATCGTGTTTCAAATTCTTCTTGTTTGGATACGCAGAGCTGAAATGAAATTAATTTGCGATTTGTAATTTTTCTTTACTTTCCCAAATATGAAATAAGTGAGTGTCGTTTTGGCTAAACAAATTAATTCAATATGAAAAATATTTTATCTAATAGGTACATAGATTCTTTATACTCTATATTTACTTCTATATTCTATTTATATATCTGTATATTAAAATAATGTAAAATCAAAGAATAGATCATACTTAACTACAAAAATTTACTATAATTAATATAGTAGGTATATCACCTACTATATATTTATATTTTTTTAATTCAATTTTAAGCAAAAAAGGCAAAAAACCCACCACATATTTGTTGTTATATATTAAATATATTTATATTATATTTATCTATTTACCTATTAAAATTAAATTAATACATGACTTAAGGAATTTATTTGCAGAGTAGATTTCTCAAATTTTCCTGCTATAGTTTCTCATATTGCTCAAACGGACACTTTGATAAATAAGAAGGTAGACCATTCACGAATAGTTTTAACTTTTATTCGAACATAACATCATTCTCGTTTTATTGCGATAAAAAATTATATGCTAAACTGAAAAAATTATTGCGGATAGTTACATAACTAATTTCTCTCTTGGATCGGTGTTGTTATAGAGTTGCAATCTTTTTGGTTCAATCTTCTAAGCAAAGCAAATTTTATCTGAAGCTCCTGGAAGATATCATTAACAAAGGATATCATTGAGAGCAGTGAAAAAATTAAACTATAATTAAACTATAAACTATAAAAATTTTTAAGCTTAATAATTTCTAAATAAGTAATATATTCTTTAAGTTTTTGATTTTATTGCAATCTCTAGCTACAGGATGCCTGATTAAATTTTAATCACATAAATTTTTCCTATCAGAAAAATATAAGCAATTAGTTGACCATTCAGAACTGCAAAACTTTCCATTGCATTGTCCCGATGATGCTGAAGCAATGAATTCCTCAAGCTTTTCCTCAAAATAACAATAATAATCAAAAAACCAGGGGTATATAATTTTTACAAATTTTGCTTAAGCCAGCAAAATGCGATATTTTTCATTAGGAACATTAATACATGTATGTGAATATCATATTATGTCATAAATGTCCACAAATAAATATATAAAAAATTAATTCAAATGCCGAAATTTATATATGCATAAACCAAAAAAAAAAAACGATTGTAAAATGTTTAATTAATAAGATTGATTAAATTAAAGTTTTCTAAAAAAGATTTACTGTTGGAGATGTTATCAATCTTAATATACATAATTATGCAATACATATTTCAATTATAAATGTTATTTAAAAAAAAAAACAACAAAATAAAATGGAAGAAATGAAAAGTTGGATGTCAGAAAATTCAATATTTTTCAATATGTATATTATATACATATATGTGGATATCATATTGTAAAATGCTACAAACAAAATAATAAAAAACAATTAAAATTCCCAAATATATATAAATGTAAGCACAAAACTACCAATATAAAACATTAAATTTATAAGATTAATTAAATTAAATTTTTCTAAAAATATTTCCCGTTTAAGATGTTATCAATTTAATATATACATTCTATTATATAGTATTTATAAAATGTATGTAATAAAAAAATAAACCAAAGAAATGAAATTTTTTATTGAAAAAAAACATATAAAAATTTTTTAAGATAATTTAATTTTAATAGGTAAATAGATAAATATAATATAAATATATTTAATATATAACAACAAATATGTGGTGGGTTTTTTGCCTTTTTTGCTTAAAATTGAATTAGAAAAATATAAATATATAGTATGTAATATACCTACTATATTAATTATAGTAAATTTTTGTAGTTAAGTATGATCTATTCTTTGATTTTACATTATTTTAATTTACAGATATATAAATAGAATATAGAAGTAAATATGAGTATAAAGAATCTATGTACCTATTAGATAAAATATTTTTCATATTGAATTAATTTGTTTAGCCAAAACGACACTCACTTATTTCATATTTGGGAAAGTAAAGAAAAATCACAAATTTACTTCATTTCAGCTCTGCGTATCCAAACAAGAAGAATTTGAAACACGATCAAAAGCATAAAATAGAGCATAACAACGACGTCAAGTAAAGAACAAAACAAATTCTGCATAGACACACAAACATAAAATAAATTGGTAGGTTTTTGGGTTAGTTCTAATATTTTTTACCTTAAAACCAGGGTCTGATATGTTAGTATCCCTGAAACTCCAAAATTTCTTCTAACTAAAATCAGAAAATTTATGTGTATATTGTTGAAGCCATTTTCAATAAGAAATATATTTATATCAATTTTTTATGAATTTTTTTTGTTCGAAATGTCAAAAAAGGCACTTTTGAAAAAAAAATCAAGTTTCAACAGCTATAACTTTTTTATTTGTTTTTTGTAATTTTTTGCCTGAAATAGCATAAGACTATGCTTTTAGCCAACCGTGAATTTTTTAAATTTTGTATTTTTGAATTTTTGATACTTTTTTGTAAAAGTACTCCAACTCAAAATTTACAAAATGTTACACTTCAAGTAAAAAATTTAATAACGACCAAGTTATTAAACGTAATCACATAATTTGTTTGTATTTTTATTAAGTGCTGTTTCAGAAAACATTTACAGAAAACAAATTTGAATTTTTAAGATTTTTTTTACTAAATCAGAAAAAATTAAATTATTTCAAAAATTAAAATATCACAACTCTGGTATTTTTTATGCTATTTTTATGTTTTATAGCTCATCTTTAGGGACAATTCGATAACAAACGAAGTGCATACCAATTTTATGCACAAAATAAGGCGTTATGTGCAAAAAATAGAGAAATGTGTAAAAAGTCCAAAAATTTTCAAATGTTTTTCAATTTACAAGAAAAAGACCAACTCGCGGTAATTAAGCGCACTCCTATCGAACTCATATGAATACATGCTGGTTTTTATTGTAAACGTCACGTTTTTAAAAAGTCATAATTTTAATTTTCGAAAAATTTTAATTTTTCATACATGGCCAGAAGATTGTAGATAAATTAGAATTTTGCAAAACATTGATAAAATATATATTGATAAAATATTAAAATATATACATAGAAAGATAAAAAATATAACATAAGTATAGATAAATAAAATATATATTCGCTATTTCGCTCATTGAAATAATTTGTTAAGCCATAACGACATTCACTTGTTTCATATTTGTCTTAGTGAAAAAACAGCACAAATTGGCCAATTTCTTTAATTTCAGCTCAGCCAAACAAGAAAAATATCGGAAACACGACCAAAAGCATAAAATAGAGCATAACAACAACGTCAAGCAAAGAAAAAAACAAATTCTGCATGAACACACAAACATACCAAAAAGTAGTAATTCATTCATAAAATTCAATTGGAGTATTTGTTTTGTTTTTCGTTGTTGCTTGTCTCGCATTTGGTGGTGGTTTTTTTCTTTTTGTCTGCCTCTGCTGGCAGAGTCTGTGTTGCTGACAGCACACGCTGGCAACAAACTCTTCGAACCGTATAAATATTCGGATCGTTTGATTTCTGTTAACGTTCTGTTAATGTTTCGATGCCTTCTCTTCTTTATATATTCTCTCTGCTTAATGGAAATCACTACGATTTTCTAAATTTAGCCTAAAAAGCGACATGTTTATCTGTCATTCCATGTCAAATCGGACGCTTTTCGAAACTCACATTTCTGTAAAAATTTGGTACTTTGCACGTGGATAGTACTTTAAAAAAGAAAAATATTTGCATATTTGTTTTTGTAATTTTAAATTTTTTTTTTGCATTTATACACAGTGAAAAATTATAAAAAAAACAAAAATTGTCATTCGGACATGTACACAAACAACTTTATCTTCTAAGCCGTTAGTCCTACAAGAAAATGCATGAGAAATATTTTAAAGATCCTGAATTGGTCTTTATTGTGGTGTCCTTTTTTACAAACAGTTTCGTAAAAAAATTTCAATTTTTTGACCACTAAAAATTTCATTCATATTTTTCATAGTTTTTTTTTTGGCACTTTGAAAATATTATCGTTTTCAGGCATTCATTCTTAATGCATTCTCAAAATTTGATGTAGGAGAATCAATGTTTACTATTTTTAACGAATTTTTCAAAAACTGACTACACAATTTTTAAGTACAAAATACTTTAATTTTTAATTAAAAATGGAATTTTTTGTATTTTTTGCTGAGCTAGTAACATATCGTCGCTGCGCCAACAAAAACAGTTATATGTATGTATTTCAGTAACTTTTCAGGAGAGCAAAAAAACAAAGTTTTTCAGAGCATTTCTAGTACTGCGAGCAATAACTGTTTTTGATCACTTCTAAATCATAAGAGATATAAAAAACTGTAAATGTGTGCAAAAGATACTGTGAATAAAATATGCAATAACAAAATTTACAAAAATCACATAACTGTTTTTTTCTGGCGCAGCCACGATATGTAAAATCAGTCACATTGAAAAATTTTATCAATTCGTTAAAATGTACCATTCCTCCAAACCAAAGTTGTTTTTGTTGGCGCTAAGACGATATGTAAAATCAGTCACATTGAAAAATTTTATCAACTCGTTAAAATTAAGACATATTTTAAGACCTGCACTATTCCTCTGCAGACACTCTATTTTGAAATTTGCTAAAATACTTCTTGGTTGTAATTCCGTGATGTATCCCTATTTTAATACTAAATTATGTTAAATTGCTTTAACATTTTATTTATAATTTTTTTTTGTTTTTGTAAACTTAAACAATAGTTGAAAAAGATGATGTGGATGTAATGCTATTGTAGGACTAGCTTAGAAGATAAAGTTGTTTGTGTACATGTCCGAATGACAATTTTTGTTTTTTTTTTATAATTTTTCACTGTCTATAACTGCGAAAAGAAAATTGATAATTACAAAAAAAAATATTCAAATATTTTTCTTTTTTAAAGTTCTACCGACGTGAAAAATTTGAAAAAAATCGGAATCGTCAAAATTAGTTTTTGGACAAAAGCGTCCGATTTGACATGGAATGACCGATATTGTAGACTTGTAGAAAAAAGTAGCTGCTTTTAAAAATTGCACGAAAAAAGCTGTTTTATTAAACTAACAATTTTTTTAAAAAATTTAATGACACAGTTCAGCCGCTGTTGAAAGAAAATTTGAAGACTTTGTGAATTTAATAAAAATAAAACTAATAAACAGACTCAATATTAAAACCATAAACTTTCTAAAGCATTAATTAATAGTGAAAATAATCCGCACTTTGTATGGTCAGCGGAAAAATATCTGTAAGAGCACACATCTTTGACACATTGACTTTAATTTACTAAAAGTGAATCAGCTATATATGTTTCAAACAATGTTCCTTCTTTCTTTTTTTCATATTTCGTTCTTTTTAATAAAGTATACATAGCGCACAAAAGTGATAAAAGAAAATTATTAAATGTGTATAAAAGTTTAATTTGTTTTTAAATTTCAATACATTTCAGTTAAAAACATAAGAAATAAGCGTGTATGGAAATTTTAAAATTTTCACTTATCACTTTTGTGCGCTTAGCCATGATATGCAGTTGGTGGCCAATTAATAGTGACAACCTTTAAAATATGAATTTATCGTTATATATATTAATTAATCAAAAAAGGACACAAAAGTTATTAGTATTGTTGTAAAAATACTAAAAAATTAAAACTGTCATTTCATCTAGTTAAAATTAATTTTTGTTTTAAATTCAGAATGTTAAATTAGTATATTAAATTAATTTTTTTGTTCTCGAAGTGTAAAGATACTTTAAGCACAAACAGAAAATGTGTTAGATTTATAAAAACATTTTGAAGAAAATGAACTTCGTCAAAAAATTACAGGTAGCGTAATTTTTTGTTATGACAAATAAGGTAAAACATTTTCAAAACGGGAACAGCTTTTGCTAATAATTGATATGTCATATGAAAGCAAGTAAAAAATGCAATTTTTAATTTTTATTATTTTTACAACAAAAAAATTTTTTTGTACCATAATTTCACATTTTAAAGGTTGTCCTTATTAATTTGGACACCTACTGTATATGTTTCTAAGCTTTAACATTTACAGTTTTTATAGTTTAAGAATTTAATATATATGTTCGTTGGATGTTTTAAAACTTATTTTAAATAATGAATGTTTTGATTGATCATATTTGATAAACTTTTCTTTTGGAAGTGAAAGTTTTTTCTTATATGTGAAAGCTTTTTTGGAATTTTGGTAAGAAAAAATTTTAGGCTGTGGCAATCCTGGTACCATTAGCAGCATGCAGCAAACATTTTGACGGTATTGTGCGGTTTCGGCAAGTACATACAGAAATGTTTGCTCCGGTGTCAATAAATAATTGTTTAGAATTCTTTTCTGTGACCAAGAAAAGTGCCAAAGTTTATGTGCCAGAGTATATCTCTTTTCCACACAAGTTTATGCCTGCCTTGGCCCAAATGCATATCCATCTAATTGGGATTTTGATTTGGCGGATATGAGATTTATCTCATTTCCACGTAGGTCCTTGGGTCGGACAATGGCCGCAAACCAGTTAAAATGAGTTTAGTGTTTTGGATGGTTTTCGAAATCAGGATTGTTTTTCGATTACCTTAAATTGATAATCACTATAATTTAATTCGATGTTGGTTATTTATATAGAATTAAATTTACTTAAATACGCGTTTGCTATATATTAAATTTTTAAATTCCGCTAAAAAGCCAATTAATGTGCTTAGTGGAAAATCCTAATTGCCAATAGGGGTATGTGTATTACGTAGGTGCATTCTGTCTGTCCCGGCTGATCCGGGCAGGATCTAGAGTGTTAATCTTGCATGCGTATAGGTCGGGTATACGTATCTTTGGAAGATTCATACCTCCGGGCGAATCAAAAAAAAAAAAAAAAAAAAAAGAGTCGACCGTTCGTAATTCCATCGAAACTGGTGGTCGATATATCAGTCGATGGTGAAATTGGTTTTTTTATGTTGAAAAATTATATAGTGAAACGCATTTACTTGCTTTGTCAGCAAATCGCCAGTGATACCAGCACAATCCGGAATCCTTTTTAGTTTTAGACGTAGATCGAGATTTCGAGTGTGTATTAGCTCTCGACGTCGTACCTAGTCGCTGAGTCGGTCTAGAGCGTGATTCTAACGCGTCAATTCGTGCAATGATTCTATCCAACTTATAAGAATAATCTTTCGAAACTGCAGGTATTTTTTTTGTGCCAGCCCAGAAACAAACAATGCTGCTGAATTTGAAAATGCTTCAGATATTTTGTCTGACAAAAGTGCCTGTTTATCAATGTCCGTGGTGTCACAAACAGCCAAAATACTCCTGATTTTGTCTGGTAGTCGATCAAGAAACATTGTTCTCAAAATATCAACACTCACCTGACCACTGGCCAGAGACTTCATTCTCTGGAGATAGTGCGATGGCTTCTGGTCTCCGATTTCTATTCCACTAAGTAGTTTTCTGAGTTGAGCTTCTGCCGTCACAGCAAATAAATGAACAATGCGTTGTTTTAGCGCCTCGTTTTTACCATTTTCGGGAGGAGATAAAATTATATCCTTTACAATATGGACTGGTCCAAATTCGTCACAAGATATTAAAATTTCGTTGAATCTTGTGTAAAGCCAGCAATACGGAAATTGGCTTTAACTTCAATAAACCAAACTTCGTGTTTATCTTTCCAAAATATAGAAAGCTTCTGTATAATTGCAGACAAAACTTCAGTTGATGGATTTTGAATATGTTGACGCGAAACTGTTGGATTGCGATTGCCTGCAGATCCTGATTTTATATCCTATGGTAAAATTGACATGTTCTTGTTTGTTGGGGTCACCACTTATCGTATTTTTAGTAAAAATGAGTGTGCTTTAAACCACACAACTGAAGTAAAACTTCTTTAGCTCCATCTCTATGTATGTACTAGCATTCCCCGGCAGACGTTGTCCTGCCACAGACCGCCCTACTGCCATATACAAAAATACCAAAAAGTGCTAAATATATTTACAATTTTAAGTATAGTTGCTGAAAGTAACCATATGAACAAAATTATCAAAATTTAGACTAAAACAACCCAAATCATCTCAAATAAAGCATTTTCATTGGTTCGCGGGCTGTTAAAGGCGGCATGAAAACTAATTTTTAGTACATTTGCTGATAATAACCAGCCAAAATTTCAGCTCACACGACAATGTAGTCAATTTTAATGATTTATCAATATATAGGCGTAGCTTTAGTGTGACCACGTCTATTTTTTTGGACAGTTGCCGAAAATAACTATACAAACTAAATTACTAAATGTTAGTCTTATACGACCAAAACCACCTGTAGTAGAGCATTTTCACTGATTTCTGAGTGGTAAAAGGGCCGTTAAAATCCATTTTTAGTACAGTTGCCGACAGTAACTATACGAACTAAATTACCAAATTATAGCCTGTACGACCAAAACCGCCTGAAATATAAAATTTTAACTGATTTGTAGGCGGTAAAAAGGGGCGTGGAAATTTTAAGTACAGTTTCCGACAGTATCCATAAAAACTAACTGACCATATTTTAGTCTTATACGACCAAAACCACCTGTAGTAGAGCATTTTCACTGATTTGTGGGCGGTCAAAAAAGCAGGAAAATCCATTTTTAGTAAAGTTGCCGACAGTAACTATACAAACTAAATTACCAAATTATAGTCCTATACGACCAAAAACGCCTGAAATATAAAATTTTCACTGATTTGTGCGCGGTAAAAGGGGGTGTGGCAAAATAAAATGTTTTTAAACCATGTCCTACCTGAAACAAATCGACTATCAAAATTTCAGCTCAAGCGTTTTGAAGTATAACACATCGTTTTGCTTTTTCGTTTGCTTTTTCCGTTTGCCTCTTTCCGTTGCACTTCACCAACTTACTCCCAAGTGTCAAGCGTGAGTAAAGAATTTGTTCTTTAATAAAAATGCCGAGAGTAGAATGCCTCGTATTAGGAGAGGGAGAAAATAGGCAAGGAAAAAGAAACGCTGCATATCACGCTACTACGCACAGTGTTATAATTGCGGCCAAAACTAGCTTGTATTTTTTTTTAAATATTATGACTTATTATATATCAATCGACAGATAATTGTAGGATACACACCTTTACGGTATGAGTTACATACAATTATATTATACTTAAATAACATTAAACAATATTGCATTAAAACAAACAACAATAAGCAACATATTTTAACAAAGTAATAGTTGAAACACCTTTACGGTATGCATAACCTCATTTTATGTTAGTGTATAGAAATAACATTAAGACCATTCAAACAATCAAACATATGTTCATTCTCAGTACTAACATCTATTTCACTCACTCACATTACAATAATATTGCTTAGTTACAAACATATGATTATTATATTTTACTTTACTCCTACACTAATTAAGTAACATATGACTATGCTTACATTTTTCTAAGTACACAAACAATTGTTAACTAGTTTTAAGACTAAGTACTGTTATGTATAGTATAAAAGAAAGAACAATTTAAAAATAAAATCAATTAGTTTTTGAGCTTAAAACAAGCTGTCACCTAATTCAATAAGTCTTGAGCTTTAATAGCTGCCAACTTTTTTTTTATGCCTTTGCACTTTTTAAAGTGAACGGCAAACATAATAAAAATAAATTTAGAGCCAGTGGCGAATATACGCCGGCAAACCCACTATTCAGGACCTAATAAAAATAATAAATTCTTAAAAATAAATAATATCGCGAATGGCGACCCAAAACATATTTACTACATGGCGATCCTTCCATATCCCAAAACGTATTTACTACATGGCGATCCTGCCATGTCCCAAAACTTATTTACTACAAATTCTTCAACTAAGAGAATTCTGCAAAAATTTTAAAAATACGTGAAGATATGGACTTACAGCATGAGCTGAAAGTTGATTACTTTTTCTGTGAATTTACCAATTTTCGTCTTCGCATATACCTTCTACAGATAAAATAACTCTCGAACGAGATATTCAAAGTATATAAAATTGTATATTTTTGAAAAATACAGAATCTAATGCTTATGATGGTATTTTTAAAAAAAATCCTTCAATTAGATCAGATATAAAACTAGTTTGAAATATATAATTTTTCTAAAAAATATTAAAAAATCAGAAAATTTCAGCAGTGAAGAGGAAAAGAAATTATTTTTTGATTTTGCTTAAACTTTCAAAAAGTGATCTTTTATTTATTAAAAACTGAAGAAAAAAGATAGAGGTGCGATTTTGAGTTGTTTGTCTTTAATTCAATCATATGTGATGGCAGTTTTTCGCATTAAATTAAAAATTGTAAATTGAGTAATTTATACATACTTTGTGAGTCTGCTGTGGGATAAATTTTAAAAAGAAATTAATTATGTTTGATATTTTTAGAAATTTCTGAATAATTATATATTCAATATGACCTTAATTATTTAAATCCAGTCTTTATTTCAAAAGGTATTAACATTAAACATGGCGTTTTTAGTCATGTTAAATTTACTGAAATTGAAAAACCGGAAATTATTTTCCAGCTCTAAAAAACATTTTTTGTTTTTTTTTTTTAATTTTAATGTTGAAAAGATAGAGGTGCGATTTTGCGATGTCTTATTTTTACGTAATTTTTCGTAAAGGGTAATTTTTGGTAAAATTTACATAGAAAATCACGTTATATCATTGTGGGAAAAAAATTTTTTAAGCTTAAAGGAGTAATGTTTATATAGAAATACGTGAATCAAAAGTTTAGGCACAAAGATATTAAAAATTTTAGCTTGTTAGTAAAATTTTTTCCACTTCACTTACAGATAAGCATTTAAAAAACATACTTTTTACTACGTATTCACCGCAAAAGAGAAAATAATTTTAATTTTATTTCAAAATAAATGTTTGAAAAACTAAAAAATGACATGATTTTTAAATCAAAAAATTTTAGGCACATTCTGTGTGTGTACTATGTTTTTGCAAATATAACGGTAATATTTTAGTTTTCTTTAATTTATGATTTCGTGATATATTGAGCAAAATGGGCAGCGGAACCGAACTTTCGATTGAAGTTCATAAAATAATAATAAATCCTTACGTACAGAAAAAGTTACATCGCGAAATTGGTAAAATAGTACAGCGGCCATGGGGCGGGTCGATTTGTAGGGAGTGAAAAAATTCACCAATTTCCCTATGATTTTCGTATTCTATGGGTTATTCCATGAAAATTTGCCGAAGGAACCATACCTCTATCATTTAAATCGAGTCCCCTACTTTTTGTTGGTAGATTTTTTCCCAAATTGACGTTCGTATGAAATATTACCTACACGTTCACATCCATAACTCAAAAACTATCGATCGGGTTTAATCGCCAGTAGGCGCCCAAATTTATCGAGTTCGGTTGATTAATTCATGCGATTTATTATTTTGTTATTTTGTTTTAGCAATATCGCATGAATTAATCAACCGAATTCGATAAATTTGGGCTTAAACTCTTCGTTTTGAATTGTAAATTGAATTTAATAATGGATTGAGCCAAAAAAATGGCCATGAAAGTAATATTCTTGGACAAAATCATGAAAAAAATGGAAAAATGGTCCAAAATTTGGACAAAAATGCCCGTAACTTTTGAACCGTTGGTAACTTTTGAAATGTTGGAGATTTTTTTTTTGTAAATTGATCAAAATGAGCTCACCTTTCCAACGCGCCTACTGGCGATTAAACCCGATAAATCGATAGTTTTTGAGTTATTGATGTGAACGTGTAGGTAATATTTCATACGAACGTAATTTGGGAAAAAATCTACCAACAAAGAGTAGGGGACTCGATTTTAACGATAGAGGTATGGTTTCTTCGGCAAATTTTCATGGAATAACCCATAGAATACGGAAATCATAGGGAAATTGTCGAAAAATAAATCGACCCGCCCTAAGCGGCCATGTTCAAGTGTGTGTAACTTCATAAACCATTGTGTAAATACCGGTAAAGTAGAGCGTAAGACCACATTTGGGTGGCTAAAAACATTTACGCTACGCCAGGAGCGAATTGTGCTAGCTGCAGTTACTCAAAAACCAAAGATTTTAAAAAAAACTTTGATGCTCTAAATAAATCTGGATATCATGGACGAGTTCCTCGGCGCAAGACGTTTATTTTAGCTACAAACAAAAAAGGATATTGTATTTCTCAAAAATCGACGTAAATGAGTCAGATTTATTTTGCGATTGCGTTATATTTAGTGCTAAATTCAAATATAAATTATTTGGCTCGGATGTCGCTCAAAAAACATGGAGAAAGCCAAGCAAAGAGCAGCAGAAAAATAATACAATTAACACAGTGAAACACGGTGGTGGCAATGTTGTGGTTTTGGGGTGTGCAGTGACATCTGGAGTTGGGAATCTTATTTTTATTAATGAGATATGGATAAGCAACTTTATTTGAATATTTTAAAGGAAAATTTGGCACCCAGTGTTGAAAAGTTGGAGTTAACTGGGAAACAATATTTATTTAAAAAATATAACGACCCAAAACATTCGTCTTATCTTGTTTAGGAATGGCTAATCTACCACTATAATCAGTTCAAAAAACATCCGTTGTCACCTGATATGAACCCCATTGAGCATATTTGGCACTTACTGAAAAAAATTTAATTCATAATATAACGTCAAAAATACGCTAAAGGAGGCCATATGCACCGAACGGTCAAAAATAACACCTGAGGAGACATCAAATTTAGTGAGAAGAATGCGTTGACGTTTAGAGGCGGTAATTCAGGCCAAAGGAGGCCTAACTAAGTATTAGATGACGCAAAATATACTCACGCTGATGATTAAACAATAGTACTTTGGGTACTTTTAAAGCTTTTATATAATTCCAAAAAAAATTATTTTTTTAGAATTATTAAAAACAATATTGTAATTAAAATATGCCATCATTAACTTTTCATGTTAACACTGGTGCGAGCCCGACCTACGAAAACAAGTATGTTATTATGTCTACACATAAAACATCTTTTTTCAAAAAAACCTTCTTCACGCCTTCTATGGTTTATACCAGCAAACTGTTGGAGCCTAGATTGATTCGTGATAAAGAAGTAAACAAAGAGCACAACAAACAAGTCCTTGCAGAATCAATGCAGTCGCTTTTTTGAACCTTTGCTTTTGCAAAGTAGTAGAATAACACTGCTTTGAAGGCGACATACAGCACATAATTCTGTTGTAATTTAACAGAAGGTATTCGTATAAGCTTATCAAAGTGGATGGTACTGCAGAAACCACAGAAGACTACTGATGAGTTGATGTAGCTATCAACGAAGCTGCTGTCTAGTCTGCTTGGTGGTTTGTTCTGCAAAGAACTTATTGTTGTTGTAACCTGTTGCTTCATGAACTTAATTGGCATTAAGCTTATATATAATTCTAAAAAATATTTCTAAAAAACAACAATAGCACTTTTTACTTGTGCCTAAACTTTTTTGATTTAAAAACCATGTCTTTTTTTAGTTTTTCTGACATTTAATCTGAAATAAAATTGAAATTAAATTATTTTTTGTTATAAATAAATATTAAAAAGTATATTTTTAAAAAAGTAAAAGTATATAAAAGCTCATACTACTCTTTTCTATAAGTGAAGTAGAAAAAAATTTTACTTTCTTTCAAACAAACAAACAAACAAACAAACAAACATTTTAAATAGCTTTGTGCCTAAATTTCTTTGATTCACTGTATTTGTAAAATTTTTAATTGCTTGGGCATTAACGGGGCGTTTCGAAAGGCAATAATTCATTGCTTTCCATCTGTCAATTGGCAATTATTGCTTATCGAGACCACTCAATTGCCATGGTTGGCAATTCATGGCAAGCAATATTGCTTTACATGTATTGCCAAGCAATGAGCTGCATTTTTTCTTGTTTTACATCCATTTTTCATTTTTCTCCAAAATTTTAAATGTGTACATATATCTATAAAAATCAAGTAGCGTGCAGAATAAATTTATAAAATAACAAATTTATATAATAAATGATAAAATTATATGTTGATTTCGTAACATGACAAAACCCACCCTTGAAATATTGCCATTGCTTGTAATGGAATTTGACAGATGGTAAGCAATGGATTATTGCCTGTCGAGACGCCGGGTAACGCAAGAAAAAATTTTTTTCGTAGAACCTACTCCCGAACATGTCACATGAAAAGATGTGGTCCGTAAGTAGGGCTGCCAGGTCCCGATCTCCACGCGGGTTGTCCCGATTTTCAGCCTTAAAATGTGCGTCCCGCGAAGACCTCACGCGGGACGGCAAATGTCCCGATTTCTTGAAAAACTATTTTATTTTTAATATTTTCACTATTTTTTAAAAATACTTCCTACGTTTTTATTTCTTCATGACTAAATTTGTACAGATTTTTTGTACCCCACTAATTAATTGCACCGAATCGCATACTTTTCAAGCAACCGAACAGTGCGTGAAAGAAAGAAAAGGGAGCGAATAAAACAATAACATCATTCTTTGTGGATATTGTTAATTTTGAATTAAGATTGTGAGCTTTAGATCAAGTGAGTTTTCAAGAAGGCAACAACAACAACAACAACTCTGTATAGAGTCAATCACTTAGCTGACTAGACAGTCTGTTTCGGAAATCGCTACATATTCCTCATCAGTAGTCTTTGAGTGATTAAGCTGTGATCAACTCACTGTTTAAACTAGCATATGAATGTGCAGATCCTCTAATTCATTCTTATGAATTGTATGGCTGCTATTCATATGACACTTCAAAGCAGTAGGCCATTTTAGATCACCGCCATCAACTCTATCAAGGGCTGCCATCTGTTCTAGTTGCTTCTTCATTTATTTCAATATTCATTGGTGTTCGATTGTTTGTCGAAATGCACCATAGAAATGAAACGAGTTTTTGCTTCGCCAGAAGCTAGTGTTCTAACTGAAAGGTGGCTATTTTCACAACCAAATGTTCAATTACACATGAATTTAACCGAAAAATCGATCAATTATTAGATTATTTAATTAATTTGACATTAATTAAACTTATTTGGCCGTGCTCTGCCATAGTTAAGTTAATTAGTTTTTATGATCTATTGATTACTTAACTAATTGAACTAATTAACTTAACTATGGCAGAGCACGGCCAAATAAGTTTAATTAATGTCAAATTAGTGTCATATGATTAGCAGCCATACAATTCATAAGAATGAATTAGAGGATCTGCACATTCATATGCTAGTTTAAACAGTGAGTTGATCACAGCTTAATCACTCAAAGACTACTGATGAGGAATATGTAGCGATTTCCGAAACAGACTGTCTAGTCAGCTAAGTGATTGACTCTATACAGAGTTGTTGTTGTTGTTGTTGTTGCCTTCTTAAAAACTCACTTGATCTAAAGCTCACAATCTTAATTCATGTAATTATTCAATAGATCATAAAAACTAATTAATTGTTAATTTTGCTTTGCTCATTTTCACCTACGATGTTCGTTAAGTTCAACATATCGCATCCTTTTCTAGCAATCAAACATAACATGAACGAAAGAAAACAAAACGAAAAAACAATAAGTGCATTATGTAAAATACATTATAAAATACAAATTTTGAATTTTCAGATATTAATATGGGTTAGTAAAAATATAAGTTTATTTTGTTTCTACATTCATTTATTTGAGTTCTCTGTCACGGACTTTATTTATTTATTTATTTATTTATTTATTGAATATAGATCCTTAAGCTACAAGACACAAAATCTTAAATTTTACAAGCTTAAGTCACGATTGGCTGATTTCGATCAAATATAAAACAATTTACATATTATATAATCAATTTATAAGTATTATACATAAGTAACATAAGGAAAAATAATTAAAATTTAAATTCAACAAAAAAATAGTAAGATTTAAATTTTTAAAAAGAGAAAAAAGAGAAAATAAATAAATATTAAATTAGAATGCATAGAAATAAAAATTAAGTACTTAATTAAAATTAAAAAAAGATATAGCCTTTATGAATTGAGAGAACTTTAGACATTACTAACTAAAAAATTTAACTAATAGGCAAGTTAAAGATGTGATTTTAATTTATGTACTAAAATGATTGAGAAGTGATTTTTTAAATTGATATGCATTACTGATTGATAGCAAATATGATGGTAATAAATTCCAAAGGCGAATTGCGTAGATGAAGAAATGTCGTTCTGATTTTGATGCCTAAATTGAATGATTTGATTTACCCTTGCAGAGCGGGTGAACTTGAGACGCGTATGTAGGTAATGCGGTTCATTAGTGTATACAATTTTGTGCAGCTGCAGCAAAGTACGCAGTTTTAAGAAATTGTCAAAAGATATACTAAGTGTGAGTTTTACATATGCGGAGACATGGTCATGACGTTTTAAACTAAATACAGTAATTATCGCTTATATGCACTATGTTTATAACAGTGTCGGGCACATTTTAATTTCCCAACCACACGTGTTTGGAAACAAAATGCTGCTTGAGCGAAGTCGACACATGTACACTATAAGCTTCTTCGTGTGGCTTTCAATCGTATGCGTTCGGCTGTTGCTTTGTTTTGATTTTTGGTAAGCAAACCAAGTCCGTTGATATTGAGCCTTTGCTGTAGTTAGATCGTCTGGCTGCTCAATTTTACAATTGCACAGATAAAAATGATGCCTGAAGAATGGGAAAATGATTTTTTTTTATAGAAAACAACGATGGTGACGTTCACAAGCATTAAACTCGCGTTAGCTTTCACATACTAAATAAAATTGCGCCACCGATTAGACGGACGCAAAACACATCTGCATTGATAAACTTCCGCTTAAAACTGACGAACGCCAAGTTGCTCTTCGTTTTTCTCTGCTTCACACACAAGCAAAGAATATGATAATATGTGTGTGCCCATCACTGGTTTATAAGCATATCCCTTTTATATGCATTCGAACTTGAGATATTTAACTTTTTCACTTAAAATAGCCAGCATTTTTTCGCTTATAATCATTTCGCTTATATGGGTTTCTCTTTTACATGCATCAAAATAAGGAATTTTTTAAAACCAAAGTCATAGAAAACTAACCAGTTATATGCATCTTTACTAAAATTCCGATTATAAATTTCACATCTCTATTGAGCTGTCAAATATGAAATAGCCTGTCACTGTCTTTGAAAGTGTCAAAGTTTCTTATCTTTTTCCTGTGCAGTTTTAAAATGAACAAAAATAAAAAATAACCTTGTCACTCAAACAAAAAATTTCAATTGTAAAGGAACTTGAGACAAATTAAATAAGATACAAGAACATATGTGCCAAAAATTCTGCAATGTACAAAAGAAAATAACTGACTTTTTTCGAGATAGAAAGGACTAAAAAAATTCAAAAAATTAAGTTAAGTTTTATGTAGTACGAACCTGGCATTATTAAATTTAATTTTTTTAAAAGCATATTTTTTATATATTTTTTTAAAACCATAAGTGGTATAAGTCTGGTAGAAGCCCCAATTTAAATTAATTTAATTCGAATCTGACTTAAAACTTAGTTTGTTTAATTTTTTTTAAAACCCTTAAGTGATATAAGACTGCTAGAAGCGGCAATTTAATTTAATTTAATCTATTTTATTTTTTAAAAACGCTTATTTGACAAACTCTGATTTGTAAATAAATATAATTAAAAATTAAACCAATTCATAACACAATTTTTATTGAAACAATATTCCAATTTTTATTTATGCTTCGTGGAGGCATTTAACCGAGTTTTTATATAAGCACTGTGGATGCATATAACCGAGTTTTTATATATGCTTTCCCGCTTATAAGCAGCAAAAACCAAGCAAATAGAGGTTATGCTTATAAGCGATAATTACTGTACATTAAGGTGCCTCAACTTGTATGGAGGAAAAAAAAGTTGTCCGGGTCACCTCCTGAAAACAAACTTTGGTTTATTTTATGATGATTCCCAAAATATTGCAACTCTAGCTTTAGCCAGCCGTTCGTGAGCTGGAATGGTTTGAAATAACCTCTAAAAATCGCGTTTTTGATTAATACTATTTATACCACACTACCTTCGGTCAAAAAAATTGTCACAAATAGTGTAAATCGATGAAATACATAGTTTTGTTTTTTATTTTTTTTTAAATCTGCCCACACACTTAGTTATTGAGTTATTTGCAGTGATTTTTTCAATTTTTTTTAATGCAGTTTTATAAAAATATGTATAACTTCCCCATTTATAGCCTGATTTACCATTCCGTGGTATCATTGGAAAGGTACTGAATGCTGCTTTTCATTTCTGTCGTTAATTAACCCTTATAAGCACTTTTCTAAAAATGCATTTTATTTTATTTTTATTTTTTTGTGATGGCCTTTGCCTCAATTCCTGAATTTGTTCAAATATAAGAGAAATAAAATTAAATCATGTAGATAAAGAATGCATTTTTTAAATGGACTTTGGAATAAAGTATAGGAAAATACTTTATTGTACTTAGACAAAACAGCTAAGAGTAAATTTTACCACAGTTCTTATAAGTAGTCACTCATGACTTTTACATGACTTTTAGGTTTGACAATGAGTTATATTATATTATATAAATGTGAGTTTTTGAATTGTGATCGCTTAATTGTTCAAGTTATTCATAAAAAAAATGCTTTTCGTTTCTCGCGAGTTAAATAAAAATCAATTGCCAACAAAAAGTGATGTAATAAAACATTTATTATTTTTGCGCGAAAAAATAATAATCGGTCTTACTATCATCAAAATGTAAGTCTAAATGTAGGTCTAATTATCATCAAAACATGCTAAATGATTTAAGCAAAATTTGGAAAAGAGCAGAAATTCCGGTTATATCGAAGACTGCGATCCGCAAAAAACTTCAAAATTTAACGCTTTTATATCGGGATATCACAAAAAATCCATCGCATTACAATGCAAGCGAGTGGGCCGAACTATTTTCAATGTCTGTTTGCAAATATGCTCTAAAAATTAGAGTGTCTTGTAGTTGCCCAGGTGAAAAACAAATGCCATTGCATGTTTGGAATTTTTACCTTGATCAGTCGAGCCGAAGGTTGCTCACGCTAGATGACGTTGAAAACCACATCCCATGTGATTCTATTACGGACTTCGAAAGCGAAAGTGAAAACGAAAGTATTGCAACAGCCACTTTTGTACCACAACTAAGAGAAATGGATGTGGATGATCCTACGATATTATTTTACAATCGCGTGCTCATGACACACAAGGAATTCGCCAATTTAATGTCCCCAAGATACAATTCAATTGTGATTCCTATAAAAATATGATAGATTGGAATGAATTAAGAGCTAATACAGAACTGCCATGCATCCAGTTCTATACTCAACAATACTTATTAGAACTACACGACTCCAATGAAATTGTAAAAATTCCTGGTAATGAAAAGTTTTTAAAATAATTGCTATGCTTTTCTTAACAAACAATTTTCAGAATTTCCATGTCATTCACAAAATACGGAACGTTTTGTACATGTGGTAAGCCAATCCTGCGTTTCGGTAATTGATAAGAACAGACCTGCACATATTGCAAACAAGATTCAATCGCGCAAGCGTTACTGTAAAATTGAATCACGAAAAGATTTGGAATAAAAAAAAAATTATTTCTTTGATAAAACTCTAAATTGTTTTTTTTTTATCTTTCAATTAGCGACTTAATAAATAACCACAAATTTTTTATCATGTTGATAAAAAATGCATTTTTATAAAAGTGCTTATAAGGGTTAATTAACGACAAAAATGAAAAGCAGCATTCAGTACCTTTCCAATGATACCACGGAATGGTAAATCAGGCTATAAATGGGGAAATTATACATATTTTTATAAAAACTGCATTAAAAAAAATTGAAAAAATCACTGCAAATAACTCAATAACTAAGTGTGTGGGCAGATTTAAAAAAAAATAAAAAAACAAAACTATGTATTTCATCGATTTACACTATTTGTGACAATTTTTTTGACCGAAGGTAGTGTGGTATAAATAGTATTAATCAAAAACGCGATTTTTAGAGGTTATTTCAAACCATTCCAGCTCACGAACGGCTAAAGCTAGAGTTGCAATATTTTGGGAATCATCATAAAATAAACCAAAGTTTGTTTTCAGGAGGTGACCCGGACAACTTTTTTTTTTGAGGCGCCTTACTGTACATATCTTGTGATATTGTTAAAAAGTACATTTATTTTTTGCCTACAGATACAGTCGCAGTTGGCATACAGTTTGCATCCATAAAGAAGTGCTGGAATCAAATAAGTTTTGGCCAGTAGAAGGCGTATTTTTTGCCAATTTCTTCCCAATTGCTCGTAGTATGTGGTCATTCCACGTTAGGGTTTTATTAAAAATTACGCCGAGGTTCTTAGCAGTACTAACAAACTCAAGCTGTGAGCCGCTCAACATAACTCTTGGTAAATACGTGTGATCAAGCGACTTCTTATATTTAGCTATGCATTTTGATTTTGAGGGATTTAAACAAAGATCATTTTTCTCAGCCCAAATACGCACATTTTCTAGGTCCTCATTAAGCTTTGTAAAGCAAGAGTTTGCATTATTAAGCCCACCGCTTACATAGAGCTGAACATCATCTGCATAAATGTGAACATGACAATTCTTTATAACTTTTGGTAAGTCATTAATATACATGATAAATATGAGCGGCCCTAGCACTGACCCTTGTGGAACTCCTCTAGGCACTAGACGAACTCCAGAAGTTAGATTACTAACATTTACAGCTTGCGATCTGCCGATGAGATATGATTTGATAAGATTAACCGCGGTATTTGAAAAATTAAAATTATTTATGAGTTTCCTAAACAATATTTCATGAGTTACTGAGTCAAACGCTTTTGAATGATCAAGAAGAGTCAACAAAGTAAAATTATTCGCATTTAATTGTGTTCTGATTTTTTCGGTCACATCTATGAGAGCAGTCAAGCAGCTTCGTTTTGGCCTGAAGCCCGATTGTCTTTCGAAGATTAAGTGATTTCGCAGTAGAAACTGACTTAACTGCTTATGAACAAGATTTTCAAATACCTTTAATATATAAGACAATATCGCTATGGGTCAGAATTCTCCATTCCCTCTAGGAGTGGGAATGATTTTTGCAATTTTCCATTTTAAGGGAAACTTAGAGGTAGTTAAGATGGTATTGAAGAGGTGTTTGAAAAATGGCAATAATGTAGGCAAGAGAGCCTTGATAAAAACTGGATGCATTTCATCAAAACCTACGGCGTTGGACTTAACCGACTGAACTACTTCCCATACCTCTGTCTGATTCACATAGGAAAAACTAAAATAATTTTCCATGCTGACATTATTTTAAACCGATATAATTTGGGGTCGATTAGTCCTAGGCGTAGGCAATGGTAGTTTCAGAAAATTATCATTTATTACATTTACATCGACTTGATCTGGGTTAACTATTGTAGAAACTTTAGGCTTGATGCCAATATTACGTATTTGTAGCCACTTTTGTTTTGAATTTATACCTGAGCTGAATTTGTTTTCACAATATCTAGTTTTTGCTGCTTTCAGGTCACTTACTACTTGCGTTCTATATATTTTGAAAATTGCAAACAGGTGTGAAGTTTTGTATCTTTTCCATTTATTGTAAGCGTTATTTCTTTCGCGAATCAGATTTTTTATGTGTTCATTAACCCATGGATTTTCTTTAACGCAGACTTTTTTAAGTTTTCATTGGAACAAACGTACTAAAAAGGTCAGAAATGTTGCTTTGTAAAAAATTCACTTGTTCGTCAACATCTGGCAGGAGATATATGTATGACCAATCAATTGCGAGGGCTGCTTCATATAGTAATGAGTAATTCAAGTTTTTGAAGTCACGGAAGCAAAACGATTTTTCAGTATATGTCAGACAAAAGTTGTATTTAAGGAAAATTAAATCATGTTTAGAGAAAGCGGGTGCAGAAAGTTGGTCATACATTAGAATAAGCTGTCTGTTGTTTACTAGAAATAAGTCCAAAAGTCCGGCAGCCAACTTTTCATTCAGCAGGTTTTTTTTTGTTATTCTAAGCGTACTGGACGATTGAATCTCTGTCCCGATTTTTTTGCTTATGTCCCGATTTCTTTTTTGTAAAATCCCGATTTTTAAAAAAAAAACCTGACAGCCCTATCCGTAAGCGTAGAATTATCGGAAGGAGTTGAGATAATTACATGAAACTTTGTGCACATGTTCATATGCACCCAAATTCCTGGACAAATGATAATTTTTTAATAACAGTTCACGAACACGCCCACCTCCAATACAACCCAAAACAGTGTAAATACTATAAAATGGCTTATAATTGAGGTACAAATATAAGATTTGGTATGTGTGAAAGTTGCATCGAAACTACAAAATATGCAAAAAATAGCCAGCCCACAAATACGACCACTTCCAATACAACCCTCAACGTTAAAAGCTATTAAAAGTGTTATATAGTATATGAGTTAGAGAGAGAACATTTTAAATGAGAGTATATATGATCGAATCAAGTTTTGTACCAAAAAATCCGCTCACTTAAAACATGCGTAAAATTGGGTACAGTTATATCCAAGGTGGTCTAACGTGTACTTATTTATCCAAAATAGAGCCCAATTAAATATTAATATTACAAACTTTTAAATACACACCTTTTTAAAAAATTGTACTGTATAGTTTTAGGACGCGAACTATTTTTGATATCAGTTTTTCTGATTGTCAAAAACATATGGTTTATGCCGTTATCTTTAAAATAAACAAAAGTATTTTTACCTAATTAAATCAAAGTCTTTCAAAGTTATCATATTTATCAAAAAATTCTCAGTGCAGTGAAGTTAACCAGTTTTAAAATATATAAGGTGAAAAATTTCTCACATTGAGTGAATTTATTTTTTGCTAATAAAACTATGTTTTAGAAATGGCACCACCACTTTTTATTAGAGATGTTTTCAATTTATGGAAACAATCAAAGATTGATTGTACAATTAGAAAGCAAGATTAGAATATAGGAACATTTTTTAAATCTTACTATTCAGTACCTCGTTTAAGTAATGATACTGTTAACAAAGTGCATTTTATTGTTTTTAAATTTAATGAAGAATTTAAACTTTCCTGACAATAGATTTGTTTTACTGACAGGTTAGATGATGTAAGTTCATTCGCGTTTTAGTAATTTAACTCAGATTCTCCTGGAACAGCAAGTTGGCTTCTTTAGATTTAAACTTTAGGGCTCTGGAGAATTCGAGTTTAAAATAGCGATTAATGAGGAAGCGAGTAAGTTTTCTGCTTGTCAAAGTCTGTATTGTCAAAATGGTGTATTTTTAAAATACTGTTTGCCTAAAAACCTGTATTTCAATATACTGTTTTTTTAAAAATTTGGCTTTCAAAAAGTCTGCTCTCCATCATTTACAGCATTTTAACTGTATTTTTAACTGTGTTTCTTAAGATGAAATTATTTGCCCTTGTACGGAAAGTTGTTATTTTAAACTTGTTTACCTTGGTTATTCTTAGTCCATATTTTGCAGAATTTTGGCATACAGAATTTTTTGTCACAGTTTTCTGCTCTCCATCATTTACAGCATTTTAACTGTATTTGGGATACAAAATGGTGTTTCTTAAGATGAAATTATTTGCCCTTTTACGGAAAGTTGTTATTTTAAACTTATTTACCTTAGTTATTCTTAGTCCATATTTTGCAGAATTTTGACATACAGCATTAACTGAATTAAATGCAGAATTTTGTAATGTAGAATTTTGTATACAAAATTTCATACAAACACGCAACAGCACCGAACCCAATTGATAACTTTGCAGACAACAATAGCAATTTTTTACTAAAATATGGAAAATCAAGAAAACAAAGGTTTTTGCGGAAAAGAAAGTTGTTTTTAACCGAAATTTTAAAAAAGAGAATAGTGACGAAAACTAAAAAGTTTTTTCGAGTTTCCTCTGAAAAATTTTATTTTGCCAGTCTCCCGAGCAGGGACGCCAAATCAATCTCTAATTAATTGATTAAGCTAAATACTTAATTTTTCAGACAAAAACAATGATTTAACAAATTCACTAAACAAGATTATATTAAACAAATCAATTTGGTGCCTTCAATTTTGAATACATATATTTAACTGCTGGAATTTGGATTTCAATGACCTTAACATCGCGCACCTGCGGTAGGTGAAAGATTACTACACAGCGTGAATAGTCTTAAGGACATTTTAGATCATCATACAAATTGACCACTTCTGAATTATTTTGTTTCTCAGTAACTAACTGCAAGAATTTAAATTAAACGCCCTTAACATCGCGCACCTGCGGTAGGTGAAAGAATACTACACAGCGTGAATAGTCTTAAGGACCTTTAATATAGTAATATAAATTCATCAACTCTGACTCAATTTGAATGTTCGTGCTTAACTGCTGCAATTTGCGTTAAACGCCCTTAACATCGCGCACCTGCGGTAGGTGAAAGATTACTACACAGCGTGAATAGTCTAAAAGACCTTTAACATCGTAATACAAATTGTCAGCACCGCGTTCATTTTAAATATTTGTACTTAGCTGTTAGAATTTGGCTTAAATATCCTCAACATCGCGCACCTCCGGTAGGTGAAAGATTACTACACAGCGTGAATAGTCTTGAGGACATTTATCATACTCCAAATTCATTCCGATTGATTTAGCGATTACTTTAGTTTGCTTAAACATGTTTAAATCGCGACAAATAGATAGTGGACGAGTCTTATCTTTCGCAGAAGATTTTTAAACACTTAAGTTCAAAACATACAAAGTAAAAACGTTTGTGAGACGGCTCACGTAAATATTTTGCGGTCGCGTCCAAAATAGAAAAAAATTTCTATAGTTTCGCGTAAGAATATTTATTTTTGATTAAATTAGCTAGAACTTGAGTAGGCATTAAGATAAATTGTAATACCCGAATAGCAAAACAGAAGGAAAATCCTGTCTCTCGCATTCCTGGTGTATTTAAATTTTATCTAAAATATAGATAATTGAAGACCTCCTATCTGACTGAATCAAGGATTGTTGATTATTAATTGTACTTTTGAACTGCAGGTGCAAAAGGCACCCAAGCTCAGTTGAATATAGGACCTAGCAGGTGGCAACCGAATACGATCATATACATTGAAATTTAATAAATTCTAATTATTCACTAACCTTGAAATTTCAGAGGTATAAAAGCAGGTAGACAAGGTAAATATTTGTAGAGGTAAAGGCCTCCATACTTTCTCTTTCAGTCTTAGGTGGGTTGGTGGTTAAGCTAAGTAAACGCGATCACGACAAATTTTCCAGGGATAGGCGACTTGGTACTCGCCAAGCAACATCCGCTGTCCAGCGCCATCAACAGCTTTGCGGCAAAACTAGCTCCCAAATATGACGGCCCGTATGTCGTCGTTGGATTTAGTTCACCCGTGATTGCGCAAATCCGCCAAAAAGGTGGAGTAAAAGTCAAAAAAATCCATGTTAGCGAACTCAAAGCGTAGCGACGGGACCAACGTCGTTAAACAAGGTCAAAGCGCGGCAGCATCCGCGTGAACATCTGCAAGCCACAGAAGCATCCGCGTAAACAACTGCGAAAATCGCAGCAGCCACTGCGTTAACAAAACGGCCAAGAGACCGCGACAATAACACCAGTCGTGTGAAAACAGACATTCATGTGCCCGTCTCAAAATCGGGCCTACGCCAGCAACTTTTGTGTGCCAACGTTGTCGCCAGACGCAGCAACACGTAGGGCCAACAAGTACCGCCGACCAACGATTGTCGAATTTCAGCAGCCAAGTATGCATAAGAGGTGTCATCGCGCCCACCCATTGTGGGCCAACGATGCCAAACGGTGGCAGTATCCGCAGAAACAACTGCCTTTGACGGGACCAACGTCGTTAAACAAGGTCAAAGGGTGGCAGCATCCGCAGAAACGACTGCCGAGCGCGAAAACATCCGCGTGAACAACTGTGGGAGTCGCAGCCACCACTGCGTCAACAACGGTCAAATCGCAACTGCCACTGCGTCAACAAAGTGCAACCTCGTAGCCACCACTGCGTCAACAATGGTCAAATCGCAGCTGCCACTGCGTCAACAACGTGCAACCTCGCAGCTGCCACTGCGTCAACAACGGTCAAATCGCAGCTGCCACTGCGTCAACAACGACCAAACGCGGCGGCAAACCGCGATACCAAATGCCAGGAGGAGGGGTCCAAGGTGGCGGCCGCACCCGCAGAAACAACTGCCAAGAGCGGCGGCAAACCGCAATACCAAATGCCAGGTGGAGGGGTTCAAGGAGGCGGCCGCTTCCGCAGAAACAACTACCAAACGCGGCGGCAAACCGCAATACCAAATGCCAGGAGGAGGGGTAACAGGAGGCGGCCGCATCCGCGTAAACAACTGCCAAATGCGGTGGCAACCGCAAAAACCACTGTCAATGGAGAAATCGAAGTAGACGGGACCCACGTCGTTAACCAAGGTCAAAAGGAGGCGGCATCCCCCTAAATACAACTGCTTACCGCGGCGGCAACCGCGTCACCAACTGCAATTCGCGGCCAAAACCGCGAGCACTGAATGAGGTGTATAGACGGGACCCACGTCATTAACCAAGGTCAAAATCGCGGCTGCATTCGTATCAAAAACTGCCAAATCGCGGCTGCATCCGTGTCAAAAACTGCCAAATCGCGGCTGCATCCGTGTCAAAAACTGCCAAATCGCGGTGGCATCCGTGTCAAAAACTGCACGAGGGCGACAGCATCCGTGGTGACAAATGCGAGAGGCGGCAGCATCCGCGAAACCACTATGAGGCGGTGACAAGGTTCAAACTGTAACCGAAAACGTAGTAACATCAATTGAGGTAGTTGCTAGATCGTGGCCTACAACCGCGGCAACAACTGTAAACTGGAGGCAGCATCCCCCTGAGTCCAACTGCAAAACGGCGGCAACATCCGCCCTAACCAACTGTCAAAACATGATGGTCATCAACCAGGTTAGAATCAGTAGCATTCACCAACTATGACATCATAACCATAAACGCAACTACATCAAGTTTTGTACCAAAAAATTCGCTCACTTAAAACATGCGTAAAATTGGGTACAGTTATTTCCAAGTTGGTCTAACGTGTACTATTTATCCAAAATAGAGCCCAATTAAATATTAATATTACAAACTTTTTAAATACACACCTTTTTAAAAAATTGTACTGTATAGTTTTAGGACGCGAACTATTTTTGATATCAGTCTTTCTGATTGTCAAAAACATATGGTTTATGCCGTTATCTTTAAAATAAACAAAAGTATTTTTACCTAATTAAATCAAAGTCTTTCAAAGTTATCATATTTATCAAAAAATTCTCAGTGCAGTGAAGTTAACCAGTTTTAAAATATATAAGGTGAAAAATTTCTCACATTGAGTGAATTTATTTTTTGCTAATAAAACTATGTTTTAGAAATGGCACCACCACTTTTTATTAGAGATGTTTTCAATTTATGGAAACAATCAAAGATTGATTGTACAATTAGAAAGCAAGATTAGAATATAGAAACATTTTTAAAATCTTACTATTCAGTGCCTCGTTTAAGTAATGATACTGTTAACAAAGTGCATTTTATTGTTTTTAAATTTAATGAAGAATTTAAACTCTCCTGACAATAGATTTGTTTTACTGACAGGTTAGATGATGTAAGTTCATTCGCGTTTTAGTAATTTAACTCAGATTCTCCTGGAACAGCAAGTTGGCTTCTTTAGATTTAAACTTTAGAGCTCTGGAGAATTCGAGTTTAAAATAGCGATTAATGAGGAAGCGAGTCAGTTTTCTGCTTGTCAAAGTCTGTATTGTCAAAATGCTGTATTTTTGAAATACTGTTTGTCTAAAAAATTGTATTTCAATATACTTTTTTTTAAAAATTTGGCTTTCAAAAAGTCTGCTCTCCATCATTTACAGCATTTTAACTGTATTTGGGATTGTTGTGACTCACAACGAGGTATTCCCCAAAATATTGTCTTTTTACTAGTGGCCAAGTGCTGGCAATGAAAGTTGGTCCACCGCAACAACTAAGCGAGCGATCAACATTCATTGCATTGCGGCACTTTTATATGAACTCAATGCCAAGGCCAGTAAAATAAACAAACCAAAAGTAAGACAATAAAATGAACACTGATCTACCGCAACAACAACTTGGCGATCAGTTTTCATTTTATTTAAAGACAAGAAAATAAAGCCAACAATTTACTTCTGTGCGGCCAGCGTAAAATGCTGACTATGCAAAAACCAGAGGTAAATTAATTTTAATATTTTATTGTTGTATTTAACATACACACAGTTTGGCTAAGCGAATAACGCAAATGAAGTATAATTTAAATAAGAATTTAAATTTGGAATATGACCCAATTACACATGTTATACATGTTTGTATGATTGTTCAGCCCAAGTTGGCATCATTATATAAGTATGTATGAATATGTTTTATAATAAGAACTTAATAATGAAGTTAATTTAAGTCAAAGGCGGAAGATAAAATTACGCAACCGCTGTACAATTAAGTATGTAATTAATTATGTTTGTAAAAATGAAGAAGAAGAAGCGCGGCCAGATATGTTATAAATATCTGGTCCCCGCTAAAATAAAGAGATTGATGTAAATGAAACTTAAACGGTGGCATTTATTATTCACGGAAGAAGACCAGACCAATTTCCTCGGAGGATTCAAAAGAAACCAGTAAGTATAAACTAAAACCTCCACGCCTGAATGCACCTAAGGGTGACGGCGACAGAGGTCTTTTTTTTAGTAGTTGTCAGTGGCGCTCTTAAGCGCCGGCAAACAACCCATAGGTAGGACGTCGCTCGGCGACTGTTAGGACCAACGCGTATCCTCTCAGAGGGGCAACAAAATGGCGCAGCCATTTATGAATTAGATCCGGTAGGATCCTTCTGTCCACGGGGACAGCAAGGATGTTAGGATCCTTATTGTTACAGGAACAATAAGGACAACTTTGCTTGTTTAATTAAAAAAAAAAATTTTTAGAGGAGTACAATTTTTATTAGATCCTTCTGTTATAGGAACAGTAAGGACATTGGATTTTTTTTTTGAAGGGACTCGAAGTGATCGGTGGTACTTTGTTGTTACAGGAACAACAAGGATATTTTGGAATGAAAAATTTTTTTTGGAATTTAAATTTTTGTTAGGAATCTTATTGTTACAGGAACAATAAGGATATTTTTGAAACTCACATTTTTTGTGAAGAAAAGTTTTTTTTTGGGCTTTTCGTTCACGGGAACATTGAGGATAATAGATCCTATTTTCTTTTATATACTGGTTTAAGTTTCGGTTGTTCAAAAGTTTGCAATTCTAAGTTTGCAATTCAAAATCTTCCACCACCTCTCGGAAAGAGGCTGGCAGGAATAAAAGTTTCTGTGTTCAAGGTTTAAGTTTCGTTTAAAACCTTATTTTTTGTTTAATTCAACAGAATTTTTTTTTTGGATCCACTTCAAGGCGATGCTGGAATTTTACGAAGCAGATGCAGTTGGTCAACAAACAGCAAGGATTTTTTTTTTAGAACTAAATCACCGCGGAAGAGGACGCGACTACAAAGAGAACCAGTCAAGAGATATCATGGCAAATTTTTAACATAAAAATAAAACTTAAATTGTGTCGGTGTTTTTCGTCACTTATTTGGCGAAATACAAACAAAATATTTGAAACAAGCTTTTATAGCCTATGCATCAATTGTTGCTTCGATATGTTAATATGAAAGCTAATCACTGAAAAGAAAGAGAATAAAGATATACATATAAAAATAAAACAAACTAAATATTGTAGCATGTCTTTTATTAAATTCCATATTTTCACATGGCGCAGGCAGAATTTGACAGTTTCATAGAACAATTGTGGAACGAAATAGAACATTTTTGTAATTCAAGAAAAGATTTTGAAGCAGTAAAAAAGGGGTCTATGATTCAAAAGAGTTAGGTAAAGCCGAGGAGGCAGAGGTTGTCCTGCAAATTTTTACGCAGCTGGTACATAGTGAGTCGAGGGCATCTGTTGAAGAAAAGGAGGACCTGAACGAGCGATTCAGGGATATCGAAAAGAAATATCACGCAATAAGGATACAACTCGAAGAGACAGAAGAAGGAATAAGGGAAATTGAAGACGAAAACTTAAAATTGAGAAAAATAGTGGGAAATAAGAATATATCCGAGGAGTTAGTAAAACAATTAGTCGAGAACGAACACACAGAGTGTGAGAAGAAATTGCAGGAAGCCCAACGAAAAAAAGAAAGTTTAAAGTTGGTAAGAAGAGACCGAGAAACAATAGTAGTACCAACAACCGTTAAAATGAATATAAGTGAAATAGCAAAAACGGTGAGTAACTTAGTACCGCTATTTTCAGGTACTGAGTCACCGGCAGAAGTTTATAGGTTTATACAAGGATGCGAGTTGGCATTCAAAGCGGTGAAACCAGTAGAGGCACAAGACTTCACAGATTGTGTGAAATTAAGGTTACATGGGGAAGCATTTGAATTTTGCAGGAGTAAGAAATTTGGCAAGGTTGAGGAACTCTATGGGGCAATCAAAGCGAAGTACCTTAAAGAGACAACGTATAATACGTTGATAATGAAGCTATCGCATTGCGTCCAAAGGCCGGGAGAGAAGTTAAGTTCGTTCGCAAACAGAATAAGCGACATAGAGTCTCGGGGTAGAGATCTAGTAGGTGATGACGGTATCCTGTGGGAACAGCTAAGTAGTTCATTCGTTAGTGCGTTTAAGGTGGGCGTCTCCGACCCGAACCTACGAACGATTTTATTAACGACAACCGGTTTGGGTCTCGCAGCGTTAGAAAAAAAGGCGTTAGAAATGGAGATCATGTTAAAAGGAGGTGAGCTAGGGAGAACCGCACAAGGCCATAATAACTATGGGCAAGAGTACCAGGGCAAACAGGGAATTAGGTTTCCCCGGGAAAGAAATCAGAAACAAAGAGGGCAGTATAGCATACAGGAAGAGGATGCAAAACAATTGACAAATAGCAGATTATCAATAAGGTGCTCATTTTGCCAGGAGAGAGGGCATACCAGGGACGTGTGTATAACAAGGAGAAACACACCATATTGCGAAAAATGCCAGGAATATGGCACGAAAAGGGGTGGAAATGTGCCCAAGAATTTAAACCCAGAAGTGATAAAATGGAGGGAAAAAGATATGAGGGTAATTTTAATTCAAAAACCCATTCAGAAATAATGAGAAAAAAAAAACAGAAACAGGGACCAAATAAAGCGATTGAATGTAGGTGGTGTAACAAGTTAGGCCACGTAGAAAAAGACTGCTACGCTAAGAGGAATTGGGAGAATAGGCAGGGAAACTTTCAGGGGCCCCGCAAAGGCCAATAAGCTGGGACCCCCGAAATAAAAGAACACTTAGGCCGACCAAGATAGTAACAGATAATTCTACGTCTGAAGAGATTGTGAATATCTGTACATCTAAGTCAACAGAAAGGATAGTAACAGATAATTCTACGTCTGTAGAGATTGTGAATATAAGTACATCCAAGCCAGTGGAAAGTTTAGTAACAGATCATTCGACATCTGAAAATATTGTGAATATCTGTACATTCAAGCCAGAAAATTCAGTAACAGATCATTCGACATCTGAAAAGATTGTGAATGTCTGTTCGTCCCAATCAGAAGAAAATGTAGCGAATGTAGGTCCGAATTCAGAAGAAGTAATTAAGTTGCTACGGGCAACATCGAAAAATTTTTTTATAGCAGTTTAATAATAATACAAATAATTATATATGTGGTGAATATGGCCATGGGTAGCATGAAAAGAGCCCATAGGAATATAAAAAGGGAAATAAAAGAAAAAAGAATACTTGTCGAAAATATTATGAGAGCGGTAGAGAAAAGTATAGAAGGGAACTTCAAAGGAGTAATAAAATCATTAAATAAAAATATAATAAAAGAAAAATTCGATGGGGTATTGGAAAAATTAAATGGAAACATAATAAAAGGAAAATCTGATATGGTATTCGAGAAATTAAACGAAAATATGATACAAGAGGAATACAATGTGGAATTAGAAAAATTAAGTGAAAATATAATAAATGGTGTTCGGTATAAAAATATGACGGTGTTGGAGAAGAAAAAGGGTGAATGTTTTGGAATCTCCAAAGTAGATGATGTGTTTATAGAAATTCCTTGCAAGAATTCTATAAATGGTAGACTCATTCTTCTTGTAGATTCCGGAGCAGACACGAGTTTAGTGAAACAAAATGCATTAAAAACAATGCAAGACAGGGGAAAAGATATAAGAAATTTGTGTGGAGCATTCGGAGGTTTCGTGAAAACACTTGGGTCAGTGAAGATAGAACATGACGAGGTAAATAATCTTAGTTTTAAGTTGCACGTAGTTGCATTAGAACAAGGACTGCCTGCAGATGGCATATTAGGCCGGGATAATTTATGGAATAAAACCATAATAAATACGATAGATAAATCGTTAACTATATACGACAGAGAAGGAGGTAATATAAAATTACCATTGAAACAAATGAATGAGTTGAGTTCAATTAATTACAGTGAGGAAATACAAATAAAAGCTAGAACGATACAAACAGTAAGAATTAAAGTAGAGACTAAAATTCCGGTGGTAGTTGTACATAAACAGGAGATTGTGCAAGGGGTTTATTTAGGAGAGAGTTTAACGAAGGTAGAGAACGATACCGCTTATGTATCAATTTTGAACTCAAATAATGAGGATGTTATCTGGCCGAGGTACTATAAACCGAAATTTTCCAATTATAATATATTTAAAATGAAGTCAGGCTCAATGTATGGAGTAAACGAGTGTAAAGTAAAAGAAAGGAATAAAAAATTAACACAAACAATTAAATTAGATGAAAGTTTGAACGTAGAGGAAAGGTCTGCTATAGAAAATTTAATAAAGGCATACCATGATATTTTCCTATTGGAGGGGGATACATTAACATATACTCCAGTGATAGAACACGAAATTCAGGATCAAGCAAATCAGCCTCCTATAAATCAGAAACAATATAGATTACCTCAGGCGCATAGAGAAGAAATTCAAAAACAGGTAGAACAGCTGTTAGAAGACGACATTATTAGGCCAAGCAAATCACCTTGGAATTCGCCATTGCTGTTAGTACCAAAGAAAGCAGGAAGCGATGGTATGAAAAAGTGGAGATTAGTCATAGATTTTAGAAAGGTAAATGACGCAACAGTTTTTCCAATACCAAGGATTGATGAAATATTAGATCAATTAGGGCACTGTAGGTATTTTTCAACATTAGATTTGGCCAGTGGGTACCATCAGGTTCTAATGAGTAAAGAAGACAGACAAAAGACAGCATTTAGTACCGCATTTGGTCATTACGAATTCAAAAGAATGCCATTTGGACTCACCGGAGCTCCAGCGACTTTCCAGCGATTGATGAATAATATACTGACAGGATTACAAGGAATAGATTGTTTTGTTTACTTAGATGATGTGGTAATTTATGGCAAAAATTTACAGCAACATGGGGAGAGATTAGCACAAGTATTCCAGAGGCTTAGGGAAAATTGCTTAAAATTGAATACGGAAAAGTGTCAGTTTCTGCGCAGAGAAATAGCATACCTGGGACACAAATGTTCGGAATTAGGGCACTACCGGATCCACAGAAATTAAAATGCGTGAAAGATATTCCAATACCGAGAAATAGGAAAGAGGTTCAAGCATTTTTAGGACTAGCAAATTATTACAGGAAGTTCATAGAGAATATGTCACAAATGGCATCACCCATAAATAATTTATTAAAGAAAGACAGTAAGTTCCAATGGTCAGATAAGTGTCAGGAAGCGTTTGAAAAAATAAAGGAAGCGGTGACTTCATCACCCATTTTGGCATATCCCGACTTTAGTAAACCGTTTTTATTAATAATTTATAAACCAGGTAAAAAGAATTTAAATGCAGACGCACTGAGTAGAATACCACAGCAGAACCAAGAGATAGTTGTAGTTCAAACCACATCTAAAGCAAGAGAAAAAGAAGCAGCCGAAGAAACTAAAGATTCACTAGCGGATTCACTAGCGGAAGTGGATGAGGGAATAGAACAACAAGCCAATAATAACATAGAAATCCTAACAGATAGGAAGGATATAGAGAGAATATTAAAGGATTTTCATAATTTGCCATTAGGAGGACATCAGGGAGCGCTGAGAACGTACTTTAAATAAGAAAAGAAAACAAATGGAAGGGAATGCAAAAGGAAATTAAGGAGTATGTGAAAAAATGTAATAAATGTCAAATAAATAAAAGTTCTAGACTCACCAAAATGCCTATGGTATTGACAGACACCCCAACACGTCCGTTTGACAAAGTTTATATGGATATAGTCGGCATATTGCCAGAGACTGTGTCTGGTAATAAATACATTTTAACGTTTCAAGATGATTTTTCGAAGTATATGGCATGTGTTGCGATACCAGATGCCGAAGCAAGCACGATATCGAAAGCATTTTTTAACGAAATTATAACTCGCCACAATACACCAAGGGTGTTAATTACAGACAACGGCTCAAATTTTATTTCACGAGTGTTTTCAGATGTATGTAAAATGTTAGGTATTAAAAAATTACATATTACACCGTATCATCCACAGGCAAATGGTTCCCTAGAGAGAAGTCATAGGCCTTTGGCAGAATATTTAAGAGGGTTTGCCAAAGAAGACGGGTCCAATTGGGATCAGTGGTTATCGTCTGCGATGCACGTTCACAATAACACACCGCATACGACAACAAAGCAAACACCTTTCAAAACTTTATATGGGTTTGACTCAGAAATGCCAACGAATTTAAGGCGAAAGTGTAGTCCGATGTATAATGCCGAGGATACTTCAAAAGTTATGAAATATCAAATTCAGAGAGCGCACGAACTGGTAAGACAGAACCAGGACCGTGCAAAACAAGTATCTAAGAAATATTATGATAATACTTTAAATGCAGTAGAATTTAAAATTGGGGACAGGGTGCTAATGAAGAATCAAGCAAGGAAGAATAAATTTTCACCAATATGGATAGGACCGTATGAAGTTTTATCAATAAAAACCCCAGTAACTACCGAGATTTCGATAAAGGGGAAAGCAAAGAAAATTCATAACAATTAACTTAAATTGTTTCATGGGAATTAGAAATAGAGAAAGACAGTTAAGGTGTTAGAATTTTATATAAGACGAAAAAAAAAAAATAATAGTAACACGAAAAAATGGCGCTGAATATTTTTAGGGAAAATCTAATGACATAAAATAAAAAATTTATGGAAAAGGGAAAAATAGTATAAAATTTATATGAGGAGTACTAAAATTATGAGAAAAAAATAATATATTAAAAAAATTTAGTAAAGTTGTAAAGAAAAAGGTTACTATAAAACAGAATTTAAAAAAAAGTAGTGAATGTGAAAGCATATTTGTGGCCATAATACGGCAATGAGAAATAAATGGAGTAGAGAAAACTACTAACTGAGGAAATAGTCAAGAAAAGGTTATATAAAAGGCATTTAAATGGAACAATTAGAGAGCCAAGGTAAATCAGGAGAAAAAAAAGCGGAGAAAATCTAAAGTAAAAGGCAATTGTGTTGGCATCTTCAAAGTGAATGACGTTTTTACAGAAATCCCTCGCAAGGATTAAATTCTAGTACAACACATTCTACTTGTAGATCCCAAAATAGTGCCACTTTATTTTTATTCTGTAAGTTTTGTTTTGGATTGAAATATAAAAAAAAATTAAAAGATTTGATTGAAATGAGAAAAAAAACTTTTTAATGGAAAATAAATAATTTTGATAGCGTCAAATGAACGCAGTAAAATATAATAAGTAATATGATATAGGAAGTAAAGGGAAATATAATGAAAAAGACATATAATTTTTACATAAAGGAAAATATTATTTTAAAGATTAGAAGAAAATTGAAAATCACGAAGTTGAAAATTGAAGAAATTGTTATATATATATTGAAAAAGAAAAAAAAAATTAAAAAAGAAAAAAAAAATAATAATTAACTTAAAGTAAATGAAAAATCTCAATTCGAGAAAATGTTAAGTAAAGCTATAAATTAAACATATTGAAATTGAGAAATTGAATGTAAGTAAAAATTAAGGTTTTTAATTAAAAAGCATACGCAAAGAAGATATGTTAAAATTTTTAATAAATACTATGTAATTATAATTAAATGTTTCTTGAAAGTCATATAAAAGAACAATATAAAATAGCATGCGAGTTCGCATAAAAATACTGAGTAAATAATATAGAAATATTGAAGTATGTAAATGTTATATAGATTCATGAAAAGCATGTATGATTAACAATTGTGTAAATTAAAAGAAAAGTAGAATTCAATTTAAAAATAATAAACAAAGTTGGAAAAAGAATAAATTATGTTTGAAATAGATTAGGGAACATCATATATTGTTGAGATTGGGGGTGCAACCAAAGATGACGTCGATGAACCCGAAAGCAGTGAGCAGAAACAAAATTTAAAATGATTAAAGCAAGTCAGGAAATAAACTTCAACCACGAGAAGTGTGTGCTGGAAAGTCAACAACAAAAAATAGATTAAATATTAAATCAGAAGAATTTGATTGAATTGAATTTAAAAAACAACAAAAAAAATTTTAGAACAACAAAAGGTATAACACCCTTAATAAACCAGAAAAAATTTGAAAATTAATAATAAAATAGGTATAAATAGCCTTTCTAACACCACGAAACCAAACAATTAATCCAGATTTGGCACAATAATGATATAAAACAACAAAAGGTATAACACCCTTAATAAAGCAGAAAAAATTTGAAAATTAATAATAAAATTATAAATAGCCTTCCTAAAACAACGAAAACAAACAATTAATCCAGATTTGGCAAAATAATGCTATAAAACAACAAAAGATATAAAAATCTTTCTAAAATCAGAGAAATGATACACCAAAAGGGATACAACCTTTCTAAAATTTTTCTAAACTCACAAAAGTATTACACCAAAAGGTATGAAAACCTTTATAAATTGCAGCAAAAAGCAAGAATTTTATATTAAAAGACATAAAAACCATTCAGCAGAGAAATATAACACCAAAATGCATATAAGGTTACCGACTGAAAAATTGATATAATCAAAAATAAAACAGTTTCACCAGCAAGGTCGGAAGTCCATTTTTAAACGAAGACCAGGTTAACCAGCTATAGGGCTTAAAGCCTCCTGGCAAACAGAAACGATATCACCAACACACACACTTCCACAGTATCAAAAACTATAACGAGGAATGAATTAAACGCCGTGACAGTTTTTCCGGCGCACCGATGGACAACACTAATAAAACAACAATCACCCCCAACAAGTGCCAGGAAGTTAGGGAATTATAAATTTATAAGTAAAAATATAGAAACAATAAATTAAAACTAAATACAGAAACAATGTAAGCATAATTCAAATAAGAAATATGAACACGAAATGTAAGTCATATGTAGAAACAAAAATTTACAAACAACTTGTTGACACAATATTAAAGCGGCAATTTTTGAATAGAAATGAAGTAAGGAAAACTATTATAACTTTAATGAACAAGCACACAAATAAAATTAACAAAGAATTAATGGACGAAAATTTTAACCTCTTCAAGGAGAAAATTTTCTTTGTGTAAGGGGGGAGGAATCTTGTGACTCACAACGAGGTATTCCCCAAAATATTGTCTTTTTACTAGTGGCCAAGTGCTGACAATGAAAGTTGATCCACCGCAACAACTAAGCGAGCGATCAACATTCATTGCATTGCGGCACTTTTATATGAATTCAATGCCAAGGCCAGTAAAATAAACAAACCAAAAGTAAGACAATAAAATGAACACTGATCTACCGCAACAACAACTGGGCGATCAGTTTTTATTTTATTTAAAGACAATAAAATAAAGCCAACAATTTACTTCTGTGCGGCCAGCGTAAAATGCTGACTATGCAAAAACCAGAGGTAAATTAATTTTAATATTTTATTGTTGTATTTAACATACACAAAGTTTGGCTAAGCGAATAACGCAAATGAAGTATAATTTAAATAAGAATTTATCATTGGAATATGACCCAATTACACATGTTATACATGTTTGTATGTTTGTTCGGCCCAAGTTGGCATCATTAAATAAGTATGTATGAATATGTTTTATAATAAGAACTTAATAATGAAGTTAATGTAAGTCAAAGGCGGAAGATAAAATTACGCAACCGCTGTACAATTAAGTATGTAATTAATTATGTTTGTAAAAATGAAGAAGAAGAAGCGCGGCCAGATATGTTATAAATATCTGGTCCCCGCTAAAATAAAGAGATTGATGTAAATGAAACTTAAACGGTGGCATTTATTATTCACGGAAGAAGACCAGACCAATTTCCTCGGAGGATTCAAAAGAAACCAGTAAGTATAAACTAAAACCTCCACGCCTGAATGCACCTAAGGGTGACGGCGACAGAGGTCTTTTTTTTAGTAGTTGCCAGTGGCGCTCTTAAGCGCCGGCAAACAACCCATAGGTAGGACGTCGCTCGGCGACTGTTAGGACCAACGCGTATCCTCTCAGAGGGGATACAACAGGAAACAAAATGGTGTTTCTTAAGATGAAATTATTAGCCCTTGTACGGAAAGTTGTTATTTTAAACTTATTTACCATAGAATTTATTTGCATAGAATTTATTTATTTATTTATTTAGAGAAACGTGTTGGTACAATAAGAACTAGGTTCTTTTATAGTACGATATAAGCATTAGCTTGAAAAAACAAAAAAGCAATAATACTAAACTATACAGTCATAACAACAAGTATATACTTAAGGTTACGTTAAATTTTTAAAAGAAAGAAAGAAAGCTATAATAAATATTAAGCATATTAGATGCTAAATTGAATCACATTGCAATTATTTTTTAAGAATTAATAATATAGAGTAAAGAATACAGGAAATAGATTAAAATATAGTCATGAAACTATGAAGTAGAGAAGAAAGATAGGATAGAGCGCCTAAAATTACCTCTCCCACTAATCTCTCTTAACCAACGAGGCAAAACATTCCACAATTTAATGGCGTTAATGAAAAAAGATGAGACGAGTGTAACGAATAATGCCTAGGGACTATTAAAACATGACTTCTTCTGAAAGACAAAACTGGAGTTTTTCAAACAAGTAGCGAGGTGTTTTTTCATGTATGATTTTATGGAGATACATACAGTTACGAGCACTAAGATATGTAGTTAGGTCACATCCAAGTACAGCGTTTCTGAACGTGGAAAGGTGGTCAAATTCGCAAACCATATACGTAGCGTGTTGCATAATTAAAAGCAATCTGTAGTTTTAATTGGGAGGAAGAGTCGAGTTTACTGTACACCGTTTCTGAATATGAAATTAAAGGTAAGATCAATTGTTTTACCAATCTACGTTTTAAATCAACAGGAGTAACACTAGCAGACATTCTTAAATTACGAAGGACATAATAAACTTTTTGTACAACACTATTAACGTGGTCAACACAAGACAAAGATGAATTTATGACAAAACCAAGGCTTACTGCTTTTGATACCACATTTAGCTTGCTAGTTCCTATAAAAAGGTCAGGGACATCATCAACACAAGTTTTACTCTTACAGATGGGAAGAACATACGATTTGGCAGCATTGAGTTGAAGCCCATTACAGTTAGCCCATTCATCAATGCTACTGAGATCTTCATTCAACCTGACGCACAGATCATCAAGAAGCCCAGTTCGCCGAGACAGATAGAGCTGGACAGATAGAGCTGGAGCGTACGCATGAAAAAAAGCGTGCTTACATACATTAAAAATGTCATTGATGAACAAAGAGAATAGCAGCGGGCCTAGAATGGAACCTTGTGGGACGCCACTTTGTACAATTTTATACAATGAAAACATTTGACCGACATTAACTCTTTGAATTATGTTACATATATAATTAGACAAAAGATTGACAGCACAAGACAAGACAAGACAAGATTGACAGTCAAAGGGTGGCAGCATCCGCAGAAACGACTGCCGAGCGCGAAAACATCCGCGTGAACAACTGTGGGAGTCGCAGCCACCACTGCGTCAACAACGGTCAAATCGCAACTGCCACTGCGTCAACAAAGTGCAACCTCGCAGCCACCACTGCGTCAACAACGGTCAAATCGCAGCTGCCACTGCGTCAACAACGTGCAACCTCGCAGCTGCCACTGCGTCAACAACGGTCAAATCGCAGCTGCCACTGCGTCAACAACGACCAAACGCGGCGGCAAACCGCGATACCAAATGCCAGGAGGAGGGGTCCAAGGAGGCGGCCGCACCCGCAGAAACAACTGCCAAGAGCGGCGGCAAACCGCAATACCAAATGCCAGGTGGAGGGGTTCAAGGAGGCGGCCGCTTCCGCAGAAACAACTACCAAACGCGGCGGCAAACCGCAATACCAAATGCCAGGAGGAGGGGTAACAGGAGGCGGCCGCATCCGCGTAAACAACTGCCAAACGCGGTGGCAACCGCAAAAACCACTGTCAATGGAGAAATCGAAGTAGACGGGACCCACGTCGTTAACCAAGGTCAAAAGGAGGCGGCATCCCCCTAAATACAATTGCTTACCGCGGCGGCAACCGCGTCACCAACTGCAAATCGCGGCCAAAACAGCGAGCACTGAATGAGGTGTATAGACGGGACGCACGTCATTAACAAAGGTCAAAATCGCGGCTGCATCCGTATCAAAAACTGCCAAATCACGGCTGTATCCGTGTCAAAAACTGCCAAATCGCGGCTGCATCCGTGTCAAAAACTGCCAAATCGCGGTGGCATCCGTGTCAAAAACTGCACGAGGGCGCCAGCATCCGTGGTGACAAATGCGAGAGGCGGCAGCATCCGCGAAACAACTGCGAGGCGGTGACAAGGTTCAAACTGTAACCGAAAACGTAGTGACATCAATTGAGGTAGTTGCTAGATCGTGGCCTACAACCGCGGCAACAACTTTAAACTGGAGGCAGCATCTCTCTGAGTCCAACTGCAAAACGGCGGCAACATCCGCCCTAACCAACTGTCAAAACATGATGGTCATCAACCAGGTTAGAATCAGTAGCATTCACCAACTATGACATCATAACCATAAACGCAACTACATCAAGTTTTGTACCAAAACATCCGCTCACTTAAACATGCGTAAAATTGGGTACAGTTATTTCCAAGTTGGTCTAACGTGTACTTATTTATCCAAAATAGAGCCCAATTAAATATTAATATTACAAACTTTTTAAATACACACCTTTTTAAAAAATTGTTCTGTATAGTTTTAGGACGCGAACTATTTTTGATATCAGTCTTTCTGATTGTCAAAAACATATGGTTTATGCCGTTATCTTTAAAATAAACAAAAGTATTTTTGAATTAAGATTATGAGCTTTAGATCAAGTGAGTTTTCAAGAAGGTAACAACAACAACAACAACTCTGTATAGAGTCAATCACTTAGCTGACTAGACAGTCTGTTTCGGAAATCGCTACATATTCCTCATCAGTAGTCTTTGAGTGATTAAGCTGTGATCAACTCACTGTTTAAACTAGCATATGAATGTGTAGATCCTCTAATTCATTCTCATGAATTGTATGGCTGCTAATCATATGACACTTCAAAGCAGTAAGCCATTTTAGATCACCGCCATCAACTCTATCAAGGGTTGCCATCTGTTCTAGTTGCTTCTTCATTTATTTCAATATTCATTGGTGTTCGATTGTTTGTCGAAATGCACCATAGAAATGAAACGAGTTTTTGCTTCGCCAGAAGCTAGTGTTCTAACTGAAAGGTGGCTATTTTCACAACCAAATGTTCAATTACACATGACTTTGACCGAAAAATCGATCAATTATTAGATTATTTAATTAATTTGACAATAATTAAACTTTTTTGGCCGTGCTAATTAAATCAAAGTCTTTCAAAGTTATCATATTTATCAAAAAATTCTCAGTGCAGTGAAGTTAACCAGTTTTAAAATATATAAGGTGTAAAATTTCTCACATTGAGTGAATTTATTTTTTGCTAATAAAACTATGTTTTAGAAATGGCACCACTACTTTTTATTAGAGATGTTTTCAATTTATGGAAACAATCAAAGATTGATTGTAGAATTAGAAAGCAAGATTAGAATATAGTGTAGTGAATATATATAAAATATAACTAAAATTCAAACTATCAACGTTTATCAACACTAAAAATTAACGTTATTAAAAGCTACTCATTTAAGCTAAAACAGCAATTGTAATTAGAAATTAATGTTACAAAAATATTCCTATACTACTTACGCTAGTTAATTAACGACACTTAATTTAACGTTTACCAACACTGAAAAATTAACGTTACAACAAACCACTCAATTCTAATTTAAAGCAACTAATACAAATCAAAAACTAATGTTAGTTAAGTACTAAAAAGAATGCTTCACTACTTACTGTAATTAAATTATTACATGCATCTACTAAGACTAATTATAATTCTAATATGTCCATAGATTTAAGGATGATATAAAAGAGGGAACTGCTTCCCAAAATAAACAGTCTTTAACGAGATTCAAAGCTGAATTTAATTAGCTGCTTTTTTATTTTAAAGTTCCTGGCACTCTTAAGTGCCGGCTTTCAAATTAAAAGTAATCTTTTCTTGCCCGTGGCGTTTTTAAGCGCCGGCAACCATAATTAGGCAGGGCCTACTTAACGTCAACTAGGACCAACACTACATGGCGATCCTGCCCAGCTCGAAACTTATTCTGGAACAGGACATATTAGAAGAACACGCACAAAATTTTATCAATAGCTACAGGACGTGGCTAAATTACATAGAGGAGGAGAAAATAAAAGAAACTAATGACGGAGGAGTACATCCCAAGTGGACCAACCACCACAAAGGCACCCGTCTACATACCGTGCAAAATTACAAACAAGCACAAGATTTCCCTAGAAGAGTACCGCAGTCGGGAGTCATCAAGACAACAACCACAAGCTGTAACTATACAAAGCTACAACAGGCGGCAGGAACGGAGAAAGGAAGCACTGCTTACCGCGATTCCCAAAACGGAAAAACCGAAACACCGACGTGCCGTACAAATTGTGCGCGAACGCAAGCGCCAAGCAAGCATAAAGAGGAACTCACCAGAAAATACTCTGCCAACTACGTCGCAACAGCAGCAACATCAACAGCAACAGAAACAGTCAAAACGCCACCATCGCTCTGGACATCTGGTGCGTTTGAGAACGGAGCTTGGCACGATTAAGCGGCTGATACATACCAATCCACCACCACCGTTCGAGCTATCCGGTCACTTGTGGGCACGAGTCGATGCCATTGAAGAGGAAATCGCGAGTCGCACCAATAAGAATAAATAAACATTATTTTCCACAATAACATGCACTTTTAACTTTATTCGTTTTTATTATTATTTAATATTTTCCGTATTAAAATGAAATATTTAATAAACATATGTACATTATTTTAAACTTTATTTTATCACTAAAATAATATTCGAGCATATTTTTTTTTTAACAAATCTTCTCTTTCTATTTGTTTATACTTTTTCATGCTGGCCTGACATTTTCCTTTGTGCTCTGTTCGTAATTGTAATAGATTACAGACACATACCAAAAAAAAAGGGAAGTGTTCAGAACATAGTAAACAGAGTTACCAACTCACTACTTTTAATACTACTTTTTTTTATAGACACTAGTTTTCTTTTCACTGAAAATTTTAACATTAGAAATGGAAACTTTAAATGGAAACCATTAATATATACTTACAAGAATTAGAAAAATTGAAATTAAATCTAAAAAAAAGTAAAAATAGATTATATAGCGAGCAATATACAAAAAAGAAATTACACAGACTTGAATTCATTAAATACGCTATAGAAACTTTTAAAAATTCAACAGAATTTAATGCTATTATATTACAAATTGAATTAATTCTTGCGGAAATTTTGAAAATTCTTGGTAATTTGAATATAAAATCAAATGCAAAAAAATTTTCTGAAGAATTAGAAATTGATTTAGATTTAACAAACGTTTGGGAAGAGGAAAACTCTCCAAAAATGGCTAGTTTTGATATCAATACTGTAGGCAAAAATCTACAAATATTTAAAGGTAATTTTAATAACTTAGAAGATTTTGTCGTTCAAACACAACTTTTACACGACTTAACAAAAAATGAAGATCGTGAAATATTCATAAAATATGTATATAATTTTAAACTTTCAGCACAAGTTCGTAGTATTTTAGGACGTGCAAATAAACCAAACACTTTTGCCGAACTAAAAACATTGCTAGAAAACGCGTATCCGAACCCAAAAGCTATTCAGCAAGTTTTAACAGAGTTAGGTACAACTAAACAAAACAATTTAAACATAGCAGAGTACAGGGAAAAAATATGTGAACTTTGCGACCAACTTAGCAACTTTGAAATAAAATCACTTGCAAATCAAACACAGGAAGCAAAAGAAGCTATATATAAAATAAGCGAAAGCATGGCTTTAAATGTTTTTACGAAAGGCGTAAATATAGAATACCAACTTATTCTATTAGCTAATGCTCCAAAAACATTTCAAGAAGCAATAGACACATGCATGACAGCTGAAAAAAGCTTAAATTCAAATAAAACAAACATATTTCGTATACACAATAGAACAAACAGAAATATCAACACAGATTTTAGACAAAACAATTCTTTTAGACAAAACTACATGTCTAACAATATTAATCAAGGACAGCGAGACAATAATTTTTCTAGACAGAACAACAGATACGAAAACAGAAATTACAGAAACAACACAAACAGATACCAAAACAATAACGAATACAGACGGAATAATAATAGACAGGGAAACTACAATGGCCGGATGGCAGAAACTGCTATCCGAAGAGGCCAAAACTAATATACAAAATTTCAGAAAATTTAAAAAACTGCATAAAATTACAATGTACAGAATATAATAAAATTTTAAGCTTTTTGATTGATACAGGCGCAGATGTCTCAATTTGCAATATAGATAACACAAAAGAAATTAATACAGAAAACATTTCAAAACTAACCGGTATAACTACGGAATCCATAGAATGCTTAGGTACGACTAATCTTAACTTAGTCATAGAGGAAGAAGAAATAAATCATACCTTTCATATTGTAGATAATAACTTTCCTATTAACACAGACGGAATAATTGGACGAGACATACTGGAAAAATTTATGACAAAAATCAACTTTGAAACATACACAATAACATTCATTATAAATAGCAAAGAGCTTATTGTTCCAATTATCTCGAAAAATGCAGGAAAAAATATAATTTTACCAGCAAGGACTGAAACCATTATACCTATAGACTTAAAAAGAACAGAAGACAGCATAGTTCTGAATGAAGAAATAAAGGAAGGAATTTTTTTAGGCAATTGCTTAATACCAGAGAAAGGTATAGCACATATTAAAATCTTAAACACAACAGATGAGATAGTAATTTTAGAAGATTTCAAGTGTCAAATCAAACCATTAAAAGATTATGAAATATTAAATATAAATAGAAAACAAACTAAAAATGATCCAAGTAGATTACATAAATTATTAGAAATTATGGACATCGGACACAACGACCCACAAGCTAAACAATCACTCGTTGACATAATTACAAACTTTCAAGACATTTTTCATCTCAAAGGAGAAAAACTCAGTGCAAATAACTTTTATACACAACATATTCAAGCGACAGACTCAACACCAGTTTACATAAAAAACTACAGACTGCCACAGACCCAAATGACAGAAATAAATGAACAGGTAGACCAACTCTTAGAAGATAATATTATTGAACATTCTGTTAGTCCATACAACTCGCCACGGCTTGTTGTTCCAAAAAAATCAACAAATGATGAAAAGAAATAGCGAATGGTGGTAGACTATAGAAAACTAAATGAAAAAATAGTTAACGATAAATTTCCACTAACAAAAATCGAAGATGTGCTTGATAAACTGGGAAGAGCCAAATACTTTTCGACGCTTGACATGACTAGCTCTTTTCACCAAATCAACTTACATGAGGACTCTCGCCCACTAACAGCCTTCTCGACAGGAACTGGACATTTTCAATTCAAAAGACTACCTTTTGGGTTAAAAATATCTTCTAACAGCTTTCAACGAATGCTAACAAAAGCGCTGAGTGGACTGGATGCAGAAGCATTCCTATACGTGGACGACGTTATAGTATTTGGATGTAGTTTGAAAAACCACAACGAAAATTTATCCAAAGTATTGCAAAGACTGCAAAAATATAATTTGAAACTAAACGCGGACAAATGTTGCTTTCTGAAACCAGAGGTAATATATCTTGGCCATTTAATAACTGCCAAAGGGATTAAAACGGACCCCGCAAAGAATGATGTCATCAAAAAATACCCAGTACCTACTAACGCAGATGAAGTTAGGAGATTTGTAGCCTTCTGCAATTATAATCGCAGATTTATACCAAACTTTGCTGACATAGCAAAAAGTTTAAATAATCTTTTAAAGAAAAATACAAAATTTGTTTGGGATGAAAACTGCGAAACATCCTTTCAAGAATTAAAAACTAAATTATTAAATCCACCGATACTTAAATTTCCAGATTTCAACAAACCTTTTATATTAACCACTGACGCATCAAACTATGCTCTTGGTGCAGTCCTTTCGCAAGGAGAAATAGGTTCAGATTTACCAATCGCATACGCAAGTAAATCGTTAAACAAACATGACTTAAACAAACCCATTATAGAAAAAGAACTACTGGCTATACATTGGGCTGTTAATTTTTTTTGACCCTATCTATACGGACGAAAATTTTTGGCACTAACTGACCACCGACATTTAATATCACTTTTTTCCCACAAAAACCCATCGTCGAAGATGACACGCATCAGACTTGACCTTTGCGACTACGACTTTGAAATCATCTACAAGAAAGGCAAGATGAATACAAATGCAGACGCGTTATCAAGGATTATTGTTAATAGTCAAACTTTACAAGCTATGATTCCAACAGGGAATGAAAATGAAATTCTAGCAATTACAAGAAATATGAAAAAGAACTTAAGTGAACAAAACAATAACAACAACAAAACAAAAGAAGATACTTCCAACGATAAGCCTGATCAACTTTTTGTTTGGGAATGTACATCTCTATCCGACAGAACCAATATGAAAAAACTTAAATTTATTACACACAAAAATTATAAAGGTACCAAAATAGAAGTTTATGATAAAGAAGTGATTACAGGATGCAGTGATAACCCATTGTTCACACAGCTGACCCTGGAAAAACTGTCATCAAGAATGTATAACTTAAATATACAAGCGCTAGCATTAAATAAAAATGATAACATATTCAAAACCATGGCCATGGATAAATTCAAAAATACTTATAACAATTTAAAAAGAAATAAAGAAAATGTAAAAATTATATTATATAATGAACCAAAAAAAATTTTAGACAGAGAAACACAAAATAAACTTATCTATGAATACCACAACTCGACACACGGAGGACACTTAGGGATAAGAAAAACAGTTTTGAAACTCAAACAACGATACAACTGGAAAAACATGAGTAAAATGACAAAACAACACATACTAAATTGTGAACAATGTAAAATTAACAAACAAACTAAACATACGAAAGAAAAACTTACAATCACTGACACACCAGAGAGTAGTTTCGAAGTAGTATCCATAGATACGGTAGGACACTACGTCTATCGAATGACTATCGTTACATATTAACAATTCAATGTGATCTAACTAAATACAAAGTAGCATGCCCTATGGAAACTAAAGACGCCGAAACGATAGCTCGAACACTAGTAGACAACTTTATACTTATTTACGGACATTTTAAGACTTCAAAATCTGACAAGGGTACAGAATTTACAAACCAACTTATGTCAGAAATTTGTAAATTATTAGACATACGGCAAATTTTCAGTACTCCTTATCACCACGAAAATTTGGGTTCAATAGAAAGGAACCATAGAGTTATCAATGAATTTTTGTTAAACTTTTGTAAAAATGATGAATGGGATCACTGGATACCTTACTTTACTTTTGCCTATAATACAACACCTCATGTTGACGTAAAGTATTCGCCTTATGAGCTTATTTTTGGAAAGTTGCCCTGCTTGCCAAACGATGAAATTTTAAAAGAAACAAAATTTTACAACACTGAAGATTACGTACAAGAATTAAAACAACGGCTAAAGTTTTCATGTGAAAAAGCAAGAAATTTAATAAACACAGTAAAAGCGAGAAAAGTTGAAAACAATACTATAATTAAAGAGTTAAATCTAAACGTAGGAGATTTAGTTATAGTTAAAACAATGAATAGAAGAAAATATCAAGCGCCATATCATGGTCCTTATCGAATTTTAAAAAGAAATGGAGTAAATTCAATAATAGACATAAATGGAAAAAGTAAAGAATATCATAATAATATGCTTAAGAAATGGATATTAAAAAAAATGCTTGAATTTTGTATTATATAAATTTTAATTTGTATATATTTTTTCTTTATATTTTAATATATTCTTTATCAATACATTTTATTAATCTATTAATTTAATTTTAGTAAACAAAACTTGTATTTACTTAATTCTATATAAAAATTTAGTTATATTAACAAGAATTTTATTTACTATATATAAAAAAAAAATATTTTATGTACACAAAAATAATTTTTTTTTCTTAAGGTTAGGGGTGTAGTGAATATATATAAAATATAACTAAAATTCAAACTATCAACGTTTATCAACACTAAAACTTAACGTTATTAAAAGCTACTCATTTAAGCTAAAACAACAATTGTAATTAGAAATTAATGTTACAAAAATATTCCTATACTACTTACGCTAGTTTATTAACGACACTTAATTAAACGTTTACCAACACTGAAAAATTAACGTTACAACAAACCACTCAATTCTAATTTAAAGCAACTAATACAAATTAAAAACTAATGTTAGTTAAGTACTAAAAAGAATGCTTCACTACTTACTGTAATTAAATTATTACATGCATCTACTTAGACTAATTATAATTCTAATATGTCCATAGATTTAAGGATGATATAAAAGAGGGAACTGCTTCCCAAAATAAGCAGTCTTTAACGAGATTCAAAGCTGAATTTAATTAGCTGCCTTTTTATTTAAAAGTTCCTGGCACTCTTAAGTGCCGGCTTTCAAATTAAAAGTAATATTTTCTTGCCCGTGGCGTTTTTAAGCGCCAGCAACCATAATTAGGCAGGGCCTACTTAACGTCAACTAGGACCAACACTACAATAGAAACATTTTTAAAATCTTACTATTCAGTGCCTAAGTGTTTAAGTAATGATACTGTTAACAAAGCCGTGCATCGAAAATCATCTGCTTTCAAAACAAAACATCATGATTGGCTCCACTCTCCTGACAATAGATTTGTTTTACTGACAGGTTAGATGATGTAAGTTCATTCGCGTTTTAGTAATTTAACTCAGATTCTCCTGGAACAGCAAGTTGGCTTCTTTAGATTTAAACTTAAGGGCTCTGGAGAATTCGAGTTTAAAGTAGCGATTAATGAGGAAGCGAGTCAGTTTTCTGCTTGTCAAAGTCTGTATTGTCAAAATGCTGTATTTTTAAAATACTGTTTGTCTAAAAACCTGTATTTCAATATACTGTTTTTTGAAAATTTGGCTTTCAAAAAGTCTGCTCTCCATCATTTACAGCATTTTAACTGTACTTGGGATACAAAATGGTGTTTCTTAAGATGAAATTATTTGCCCTTGTACGGAAAGTTGTTATTTTTAACTTATTTACCTTAGTTATTGATTTATTTTTATTTATTTATTTATTTATTCATAGTGCTATAAGAACTCAGTTCTTTTAATGCACAGTGCACTGCGGTAATACAAAGATTATAATATATTTATTACAATAAAATTTTTAAACTTATATATAATTATTAAACATATTAAAGAAATTAACCTAATAATAAGTAGCGATAGAGTGAGTTTGAAGAGATTGCGTGGAGAACAGAATTCTATTCTTAGTTCTATTATTCTTAGTCCATATTTTGCAGAATTTTGGCATACAGAATTTTTTTGTCAGTTTTCTGCTCTCCATCATTTACAGCATTTTAACCGTATTTGGGATACAAAATGGTGTTTCTTAAGATGAAATTATTTGCCCTTGTACGGAAAGTTGTTATTTTAAACTTATTTACCTTGGTTATTCTTAGTCCATATTTTGCAGAATTTTGGCATACAGCATTAACAAATGCAGAATTTTGTAATGTAGAATTTTGTATACAAAATTTCATACAAACACGCAACAGCACCGAACTCAATTGATAACTTTGCAAACAACAATAGCAATTTTTTACTTAAATATGGAAAATCAAGAAAACAAAGGTTTTTGCGGAAAAGAAAATTGTTTTTAACCGAAATTTTAACAAAGAGAACAGTGACGAAAACTAAAAAGTTTTTTCGAGTTTCCTCTGAAAAATTTTATAAATGGAATATAAATAAATATCTGTATATGAATATGATAAATAATTATCATCTTGTATATGTATAAAATAGGATGTGTGTATGTATGTAACGTATGGACTCCAAAACGGCTGGGCCGATTTTGATGAAATTTTCAGGTAATGTTCATCTTGGTACGGTGGGTAACATAGGCTATATTTGGACCCGATAGGTGGCGCTGGGGTGGATTTATATCGAAAATTTGAATTTATGGACCAATTTAACTGAAATTCAGAATGTATGTTTGTTTGATCATAAGAAAATAATTTGTGTATAAATGGACCCGATAGGTGGTGCTGGGGTGGACTTATATCGAAAATTTGAATTTATGGACCAATTTAACTGAAATTCAGAATGTATGTTTGTTTGATCATAAGAAAATAATTTGTGTATAAATGGACACGGTAGGTGGCGCTGGGGTGGACTTATTTCGAAAATTCGATGGCGTGAAAAATATATAAATACTTTTAATTTTATTTTATAACGAGGGGAGTAGCGAAGCACACCGGGTTCAGCTAGTTTAATATAAAATAGATTGCAATAAATACCTTACCTTTCTTCTTCTTCCATAACTATCGCGCAGTATAAATATTCATGTTGCCGGATTCTTGCATTTAGCGCTCGCCGAATGTAAAATTTCTATTCCCTTGAACATTTGGCTTTTGCAATAGTTGCAAGATTTTTGTATCGAACGTGATACTTTGATAATATGATAAATAATTATCAGTTAATATAAAATAGATTGCAATAAATACCTTACCTTTCTTCTTCCATAACTATCGCGCAGTATAAATATTCATGTTGCCGGATTCTTGCATTTAGAGCTCGCCGAATGTAAAATTTCTATTCCCTTGAACATTTGGCTTTTGCAATAGTTGCAAGATTTTTGTATCGAACATGATACTTTGATATGTTGCGCAATATTGCTGCAGTTATTGAGACTCGAACAAGCCCTATAAAATGCGAAAATAGGGAAACATAAAATTTGGGCGCTTTCTATTAATTGTGCACACCTTTTCCGTTTTCAATCGATTTTCTTCAAAAGAAGCTTATTTTTTTGTAAACGTATGGACTTTGAATAAAAAAATTAAACTGGCAAAAATTTTGCTTTTTAAATTAATTGGCACTTACTTTTTTTGTGAATTTTTTATTTCTGTTTTATTTATTTCTTCTTCTTTTTCTTCTTCTTCTTCTTCTTCTTTCTGTTCTTGTGGGATTTATTTTTTGCGAGATATCTGCAAATAAGTGAACTGAATTACCTGGAACCTCTTTTTTTCTAAAAAACTTAATTGGGTAAAATCTCGAAATCGAAATGAGAAAACAATAAAAATATTGTGCTTTTCAGGGCAATGGATCAATTTTACATAAGTGGCATTCAAAACACATTTTCGCTGTAAACCAGTGTAATCACGATTATGTTTTATTTCGGGGTCAGTAGTAGAATTCCCAAACGTGTTAACGACGATTTTCGATATCGCTAGTTAGTCATTTTCTATGAACGTGGCACGCACAATGACCGATAACGACAACGATTATTATCGTTAAATTTTTGGGAACTCGACTACAGGTTTATCTTCACACAAAATTTAATCAAAATCGGTCCATTCGCTTGGGCGTGAAGGAATAAAATCATACCTGTAGCACGAGTAGATGTGCTGGAATATGAGGATAAAAGAACTAATAAATAGATTGTACGGAACAAAATTATATACAACCACGTAGAGCAAGTAGGAGCATCTACCCAGTAGCGGATGGAATATATTCCGAATATATGAAGCATCAATTACCTTGTAATGACCACTACTTCCGACTATATTACCTTACTATGCATAAAAGGCCTTACATTTAACATTGAATGAGACAGGAGGTAAGTGATCGCCTCCCTTCAGCATTACCTAGAAGTTATGGAGTAACATACTACTTGTATTAAGTTATAAAAATCACTGCATTACTTTTCCTTGTATGCTACATTACAGGTAATGAGGTATGAGTTAATTACTTCTGCTATATGCAGACGCATTACTTTTTGAAAAAAGTAATGCTTCCTTACCTGGTAATTTATTCTGTATTAGTTCTATGGTAGCCACTGGCAAATCCGCTGCTGGGTACAAACTTATTTTTTATTTAGTATATATATTTTTGCTATATATTTTGAAAAAATTGCAGATATGTTTTTCGTTGTATTTTTTATTTATCTGCTTAAGTTTTAAAAGATTTTTTTCTTTTAGCATTTAAAATACAACTTTTTAAAAAATCGCCAAAATTTATTTGCTATAGTATAAAACAAAAACAAGACATTTTTTTAAGTACATATCATATTTTCACTTTTTTTTACTTTGATTACAATATTGTAAAAACAAAATAAGTGAAGCGCTTACAAAACAGGTAGTAAAAATAACTAATGTTCCGAAATTATTTTCGTCAAATAATTATCAACTTTGATATCGTTGTGAGTCTAAACTAGAAAACTTTTTTGAACTATTTTTATTAGTTTCTTTTATCTGGAGTATAAACGTTCGACACGTTAACATTTTCTCACTTGCGTGGGTTTGTTTGGGTCGCTAATTAAGTTTTGGGAGTTTAGATTTAAATATGAACATAAAGTTGTGAAAAATGGAGAAATTTATGTATTTTGTATATAGTTTGGAAATATCTATACGCTTTTATAAATAAAAATAAATGCATGAAAAAAATGAATCAGCATTTTGTGTTTTTACAGAGCGAATCACAACTACAAGGAAATAAGTGTGCCGCATGATTTTAAGATTATGGCGGATCATATGACAGTGCCACGGTTGTACATGGAACTTTTTGCAGTTGTTTGCATTGAAACTTCTCATTATGTAGCATTTGTGAAAGCAGGATCTGGGCCAGATGCACCTTGGTGTTTTTTCGATTCAATGGCTGATAGAAAAGGTCGTACTGGAAAACGTAAACTTCAAATTAAATATCATTTATTTCTATTTTTCTTTTAACATAGGTGAAAAAAATGGTTACAATATTCCGGAAATTATTACAATTCCTGATTTGCCTCTTTGGTTATCAGAGGAAGGAGCAAGAACCGTGAATGAAATGTCATCTAATGATAAAATGCTTCCTGAGCACGCTAAGCGTTTATTTTGTGACGCATATATGTGCATGTATCAAAGCGCGGACGTAATGATGTATCGTTGATCAATTTTATTGATTTATCGGCTTAATTGCACAAATTATAAGTAATAATAAATTAAATAAAATATAAATCTAATTCTTCTCCGTCAAAAATTACGTCTTGGTTTTAATTAAAAATTTTTAGGAATAAGCTTGGACTAGACCGAAGTTTTAATACCGCACTTTAGTATATTTTTAGTATATTTTAAGTTTTGGATGTTGTACTATTTTGGTACCACTTTTATGGGGCGTGGTTTTTATCCAAATATTTCATGTTTAAAACTCTGAGTACATTCTAATTACACTAGTGAACAATTTGGAAAAAATTTTTGAGTGGCGAAAACGACATTGCTAGTTCGACGGAGTATTGTTTCTAGATAACAAAAAGCATTATGACATTTCCAGCTTGGTTCGGATTTTTTTTTAGAAGAATTTTTCGATTTTTTGAGTTTTGGAAAATATTAATCCAGTTTTGATCCTTTAACTCCAAAGGTATTTATTTATATAAAAAATTTTATACGTATTTACAAATGAAACACTTATACATTTAATTTAAGATATAATTTATACTGATCTAATGATTTTTGCAGAAATTTTCTAAAAAAAAACATTTGTGAAAATGTTTAAAAAATACCGTTTTTTTACATTTCTCCATATTAAAGTACGCAAAAATATACTTATTAAAATCGGTGCTATTTTCATCGTTAAATTGCTCCGGTCAAAGGGGGCGGGAGCAATTTAGCGCGTAAAAATAACACGCGTGATGGTAGGCTTTCGGTAGCCTACCATGAGGAAAATGCTGCTTCTGAACTGTGGGAGAACTTTTTGTGGGAGAACAAAATAGCAAGTACGTATGTTGGAATGTCCGTCTGTGACGCGCGGCGTCCACAATACTTTTGATGCATATTTTGGTCTTGTTTTTTCTTTGTTTTTAAAAAAAAAATTTTACAAAAATTTTAAGGTACGAAGCATCGTAGCAGGTTGGATAGTTTACTTATTGCGGTTTTAGTGAAACTACCCAAAATTACCTTAAAAAGTCTACTTGGTGAGGTAGTGATCAAAAATTCTTCAAACTTTAAAAACACAATTATCATAAATTTAACTAAAGGTGTTACTTACAAACAATGTTTTACGCTCTACGTTTTTAGATAAATTTTAAAAATCATTAAATTGCAATTTTAAGTATTAATAAGATTTGCAACACTGTAAACTCTTTGCAAATAGTAAAATAACGTATATAACGTAAACTAAGAAATCTCACAAATATATAAAAAAAACAACGAAATCTTTGCGCTGCTATAAATAACTAGACGAAACCCGACACGTAACTGCCACGCCCCCGCTACCAAACACCCAATAAATGTTATAAGTGAAACGGCACTTGTAAATTGTGGTCAAATAGTGAATTCCGAGGCTGTGCGTTCTATAATGCCAAAGCTATTCGTTATCGCAAATTTTGATCGTATGGGAGGTGCCAGCCACCTTTCCCAACGTCCATAAAATGTTATCAGGAAACGGTATGTGTAAATTGTGGTCGAATACTGAATTCGGTAGCTGTGCGACCTATAACTCTAAACCTATTCGATATCGCAAATTTGGGTTGTGTGTGAGGGGCCACGCCCCCTTGTATAACGCCCATAAAATGCAATCGGTGAAATGGTTCCTGTAAATTGTAGTCGAATAACGAATGTGCGGCCTATGATTAAAAAGATATTCGATATCGCAAATTTTGCCTGTATGGGAGGTAATTTTGAAAATTTTCACTGAAACCGCAATAAGTAAACTGCTACAAAAATACTTTGTACCTTAAAATTTTTGTAAAATATTTTTTTAAACAACAAAAAAAAAACAAAACCAAAATATACGTCGAAGTTATATTATGGCGTTCTGTAAAATGGGGAAATGTAAAAAAAAATTTAAACTCTTTCACAAATGTTTAAAAAAAATTTCTACAAAAATCGTTAGATCAGTACGATATTAGATCAGATATCCTAAATGCAAGGTATTAAGGTTGTTAAGATTCCAACAAAGAAAAAGACTTGATAATTTCTACCTTGCTAAATAGCTTTAAATTTTATACCTTAAATTTATTAAAAACAAAAAAATAAATAATCTAGTGTTTTCTGGCTTTGAGAAAAAATAGTTTTTCAGTTTGCAGTAAAATTTTCGGAAAAGAAAACAGACAATTTGTTTTATGTTAATTGAAACGCTTCAAATTGGTGACCCTGAAAAAAGAAGCGCAACTGCAAACAACATATAAAATCTACGAATTCTACGGCGCAAAATGCAGCGCACTCCACCTCAACCAATGGCCATTCTAGCTCAAACATGAATAATTTTCTTTGAGAGTCCGTTATTCATGCACCGAGTTTCCAAAAATTTCCTCCGTTTTGGCCAAAAAACCCTCGTGTTTGGTTTCTCCAAATCGAGTCCATTAGACTTGGATAAAACTAAGTTCCGACATCTGACATCAGCGGACAAGTCCTTGGCGACCAACAACCCTCAATTTTCCTGCGAACAATGCAAAGCTTTGGATGAGGACAAGTGGGTGATAACGTCATTAAATCACTCTTCTTAGAGCAGATGCCAGACAATGTTCGTGCAATTTTTGCTATCAGTGAACAGCAGGATATTAAGAAACTCGCAGAGCAAGCTGATAAAATTATAGATATGGGCAGTCCTGCAATCATCTCTGCTATCTCAACACGATCATCGGTACCAGACGCATCAGGAGTTATACCCATGGAATTCCCTCTCTAAGAAATTTGAAGCCCTTGAGCAACGCTTCGAACAGATGAATTGAAGCAGAGAACACCAGCGCAGACGAAGATCATCCTTTAAGTGGCGTTCGGTTTCTAGGTATTTCAACAATGGTTACTGCTGAATTAACAAGCGTTTTTTTTTATTTATTTATGATTATTCCTTTTCATCAAGCAGAGTACAAGCTTTAATAGACTACTGTAGTATATAAATAAAACTAAAGTAAATTAATGAATACAAAATTAAATATAAAAATCATTAATGAGATCACAAGAACCATAAGAACCAACAGGATCACATTTATAAATATTCTAAATAATCTATATATATAAAAATGGATGTATGTATGAGGGTATGTGGGTATAGGGCTGTATCACGTATAGACTCCAAAACCGCTGAACCGATCTTTATGAAATTTTCAGGGAAACTGAAACCACATCTTGAGTGTTCCTGTGAGGTTTGGTAACTATTGGACGAGGTATCGTGGTACTTCCCATACAAGCTAAATTTGCGCTATCGATCACAAACCAAAAAAAAGGATATATATCTGACGGTTTCAATCGTAAAAAAATAAGATTTAGTAATTTTGTTCAGATGGTTACTGTCGGTAACTGCACAAAAAATGGGCGTGGTCGTAATATAAATACGCCCACTTTTTCGAAATCGTGGCAATTCCGGAGTTCAACACATTTTTACAGTGAAACTTACTCTGTAGGTGCTCCATGAGGCGGTCACTATATATAAATGTTTTCACGCCCACTTTTACCGCCCACAAATCAATATCTATATATATAAAAAGCAAAACGATGTGTGTCTGACTGTGTGATACCTATAGACTACAAAACTACTGAACCGATTGACCTGAAAATTTGGCAGTCGATTTGTTTCAGGTACGAGAAGCGAGTCAGTTTTCTGCTTGTCAAAGTCTGTATTGTCAAATTGCTGTATTTTTAAAATACTGTTCGTCTAAAAACCTGTATTTCAATATACTGTTTTTAAAAAATTTGGCTTTCAAAAAGTCTGCTCTCTATCATTTACAGCATTTTAACTGTATTTGGGATACAAAATGGTGTTTCTTAAGATGAAATTATTTGCCCTTGTACGGAAAGTTGTTATTTTAAACTTATTTACCATAGTTATTCTTAGTCCATATTTTGCAGAATTTTGGCATACAGAATTTTTTATCACAGTTTTCTGCTCTCCATCATTTACAGCATTTTAACTGTATTTGAGATACAAAATGGTGTTTTTTTAAGATGAAATTATTTGCCCTTTTACGGAAAGTTGTTATTTTAAACTTATTTACCTTAGTTATTCTTAGTCCATATTTTGCAGAATTTTGGCATACAGAATTTTTTTTCACAGTTTTCTGCTCTCATCATTTACAGCATTTTAACTGTATTTGGGATACAAAATGGTGTTTCTTAAGATGAAATTATTTGCCCTTTTACGGAAAGTTGTTATTTTAAACTTATTTACCTTAGTTATTCTTAGTCCATATTTTGCAGAATTTTGACATACAGCATTAACTGAATTAAATGCAGAATTTTGTAATGTAGAATTTTGTATACAAAATTTCATACAAACACGCAACAGCACCGAACCCAATTGATAACTTTGCAGACAACAATAGCAATTTTTTACTAAAATATGGAAAATCAAGAAAACAAAGTTTTTTGCGGAAAAGAAAGTTGTTTTTAACCGAAATTTTAAAAAAGAGAACAGTGACGAAAACTAAAAAGTTTTTTCGAGTTTCCTCTGAAAAATTTTATTTTGCCAGTCTCCCGAGCAGGGACGCCAAATCAATCTCTAATTAAATGATTAAGCTAAATACTTAATTTTTCAGACAGAAACAATGATTTAACAAATTCACTAAACAAGATTATATTAAACAAATCAATTTGGTGCCTTCAATATTGAATACATATTGTGGTGTGAGAAGTCGTTTCTATTTAGTATGTCAAGGTAGTGTATTTGTGTATTAGAGGCGCACACTAGGCTTGGGCATTTTAGTTCACTAAAAATATCGCTCTATTTAGTTCAGTTGAGTTTAATGAACTAGTTCGTTCATATAGTTCTTTTAGTTCATTTAGTTCGTTCGCTCTTTTAGTTATTTTCGTGCACTCGTTCATGTTGTTAGTTCGTTAGGTCTTATAGTTCGTTTGGTGTTTTAGATCGTTAGGTATGCTAGCTCGTTGTATTTTTTAGTTTAATAGGTCTTTTAGTTTGTTTTGTTTGCTCGTTTATGATCAGATCTAAAAAATGAAATGAACTATATGACCGAATCAATCATTACCTGCGGACATAGAAGATATTAACATAAAAATACTACATATGGGGCATCCCACACAATATTTGCCGCAAAAATTTGTTTTTGCAAAATTTTTTTTTACCGTTCATTAGTGAAAAACTATATCAGCACGGAGTCAAACCATTGTTGAGTGAAACCAAATTTTTTTTCTAGTTCATTTCGATCTGACTCGCTGCAAAATCAATTGAACTAAAATAACTAAAAGAACGAGAATCAACGAACTAGTTCACATAGTTCATGAGTGCGAATAGTTCAATTGAACTAGTTCGTTCGTGAACTACCCAAGCCTAGCGCACACGCCTTTTTAATCAGCCGCAATGCTTTTCGATCATAGAAGCCACAAAGGCTATTTCTTTTAAGCCGCAAAGGCTTATTATACATCAAGCCACAAAGGCTATTTTAATAAGCCGCAAAGGCTAATTTTAATCAAGCCACAAAGGCTATTTTTTGAATAAAAGAAACTTAATTTGGGCTCTTCGCCTTATGCCTCCAAATCTCAATCTGTCTTTATTTTAAAATATTTAAGTTTATATACAATTTTTACCAGTATTTTTGTTAAATTAATTTACTCCTATTTCCAAGACTCCTCCTTTAATTCCAATGATTTTTAGATTTATTTTGAGAAATCAATAATTGACCAATCACTTTTAGTTTGTTAACCTTTCCAAATTTTCCCCACTAATTTAATATTTTAAACATCATTTATTGGTTCGCTCAAATTCTTTGCCTTGACTTTAAAGTGTCATCGGCACTTATTCGACTTATCGCTTGTTGTTGTTGCTTTGTGTTTTTCTGTGCAATGCACTTGTAACACGAGTCCCGCTGTCGCTGTTGCATTTCAGCTTGTGCGGTATCTAGCGGCATAAGCGTAAAGGGGTGCTAAATGTACTTCATGAGAATTTGAGCTACAATTAGTTGTGTTTACTTTGAGGTTTTTTTATTTGGTTTAATTTGGAAATTTTGTCAACATTATGTTGATATGTTTATTGTTATCATATGTTAGACAATTGAAGTGAAGATCTTTTGGTGATTGTCTGTCTTGAATGTGTGTACGTATGTAAGTACACTACACCCTCACCCTTAAGCGAAAATTTACTTGCAAAGATAAATTTTTAAGAACTTGGAGTTTTGGAAAAGAATATGTTTATAATTTTTATAGTATCTTTAAATAGTTGTTATTTTACAATAATATGAAATATGTAGTCTTAAGATTATTTATGTTTAAATTATTTGTTTATTGGTAAATAATGGTAATATTTATACTAATACGAAAAACTTATATGATAATGGACAATGTTCTAAATCATGATATTAACGTATTTAATACTAACATTTTGTTTTTTTAATATTTATATTGTTAGGTAGCTTGGTTGCTATTGAAGTCCAAAAAAACACAATATTTAATTTTAGTTTTAATTTTATTTATTTCGGTTAGATCGCGAGTGACCAAACATTTTCAATACAGTTACACTCCTTGACTGACTTCTTATGCTAGTCTTAATCTAAAAAGAAACTTACGAAGAAGGGTGTACGTGACAAAAGTAGAAAGTCAAGTATCGATGCAATTCGACATTGATACTTGAGTTCAATGACTAAACGCGAAACTATGAGAATAAACGAAATATGACCCGGTCATTAACTTTAATAATTTATTGTGGAATTTGGAGTTCAATAAATTCCGAAATATGACGCGGTCAATAACTTTAATAAGTTATTGTGGAATTTGGAGTTGAATAAATTCCGCGCTATTTGATACTGCACTTACACTTAGGGTGATAAGTGCAATATGAGTTTATATGTAGTATGAACGAAGTATGTATTGATTTGCATTGTCACGCTACACCTCTCTTCTTTTGGAAAAAAAAATTTGTTTGAAGATTTTTTTTTTTTTATATTAATTTTAAGTTACAAATTATGTTATTTATATTTTGAAAAATGTTGAATAAAGAAATTATGTACAAATATTAATATTTACTTAATAAAATTCTTATTTAATGTTTTTGAATACAGGATATACATTTTTTTGTTTGTTTTATTAATACTACAGTAAAATGAACTAATGTAGGTAAAGTTGGGATTATTAAAAATACAGTAATGTTGGTAAATTTGAGATTATTAAAAATACAGTAATGTTGGTAAATTTGAGATTATTAAAAATACAGTATAATGTTGGTAAATTTGAGCTCAAATGTTTATAATTATTATGTAGATAGAAATTTTCATGATTATCTTAATTTTAATCTATTTTTGTGTACATTCAATGTTTTTGAACCGTTCCTTTGATTTTAGCTTTGCATGATCTACAAGTCTTAAAGCGCGCTTGTGAGCTTCTGGAAGTCTAAAATTCAGCTCTTTATCATATGCTTCAAAGTTATAAATTTCTGATGTTTTCTTATTCATAAAGCTATAGGGCTGTGGTGTTTTTCCAAATACTAGCTCAAACGGAGCGTAGCCATGAACTGAAGATGGTGTTGTATTGTAACAATATACAAAATACGTTAACCATTCCTCCCAATCGGCTTTATCAGGGGAAAAGTACGATCGTATGTACTCATTAAAGGTTCTATGACTCCTTTCGACCATTCCTAAAGTTTGATGGTGATAAGGGGTTGAATTAATTTGGTTTATATTTAGAAGTTTACATATCTCTGCAAATATTTGATTTTTATACTCAGTTCCTAAATCGGTGAGTATTTCTTTAACTGAGCCGTATATCAAAATACAATTGTCGACGATTGCTTTTGCTATAGTTTTGGCTGACTTGTTTGTAACTGGAATTGCTATGAGATATTTTGTAAGTTCACACATGATTGTTACTGCGTATTCATTACCCAAGATCGATATTGGTAATGGACCTATTGTATCAATTTGTATTCTGTCAAAAGGCTTTTGAGGTGTTTGAGTAATTACCAATGGTTCTTTGGATTTTATGCCTGACTTGTTTAATTTGCATTTTTCGCAATTCTTCACAAATTTACGCACATCATAGGTTATATTTTTCCATGTGTAATATTTTCTAATTTTTGTTAATAGTCGGTTAATTCCGCTATGTCCACCTAGGCTTGGATCATTGTGGAATTTAATTAAAATTTCAGTTTTTTCATTTGGATCCGTTATTGTTTTAATTTCTGGCGTTAACGCAATTTCATTTTCTTTAATAACTCGTTGCCTACTTCTTTAAAATTGTATACACTTGTATATTTAAAAAGGTCATCATTTAATGCAATTTTTATGTTGCTTAAACCTATTTTGTTGACTAATTTTTCAAGTCTAGGGAAGAATTTCTCTAGTAAAATTTTCCCTTGAACAATTAGGTTTTTGATATATACTTCTAGAAGTTTTATTTTTCCTTTCATAATGAGTAGTTTCTGCATGCTTTGATTTAATTTAAGGCAAGGTATTTTTTTCATTTCTTTGTGAGTTATCGTTTCATATATTTGTTGTCTAATTTAATTTGTTTTCACAGATGAAGGGTTTATATTTACGTTTTCATGGGATTTTGATCTTGTTTGCACTGCACAAATCTGTGCGTTATCTACATTAAGGCGTTTGATAAGCCCAAAATCAATACGCGATAATGCATCAGCGCCACAGTTGTCTTTACCTTTTATATATTCAATATCGAAATCGAATTCTTCGAGATCAAGACGCATACGGGTGAGTTTAGATGATGGGTTCTTTAAAGCAAAAAGATATGTCAAGGGTTTGTGATCACTTCTGATTAAAAATTAATACCATAGATGTATGGCTTGAAAAATTTTACTGCCCAATGAATGGCAGTGAGTTCCTGTTCAATTACTGATTTGTTACTTTCGCCTTTCGTGAAAGTTTTGGAGGCGAATGCATCTGGAAGTTGTAAACCATCGTATTCCTGACTTAGGACAGCGCCATATGCTATTTTGCTGGCATCTGTGGTTATACAGAATTGTTTGTTGAAATCTGGATATTTTAAAATTTTGGGATTCATAAGGGAATTTTTCAAATAGTCAAATGATTTTTCGCAATCTTCAGTCCAGTTGAATTGTGCTTTTTTTTCGTGTAAGCCTAGTCAAATGTATAGAGTAAAGAGAGAAATTGGGAATGAATCTTCTGTAATAGTTGACGAAAGCTACGAATCTTTTAATTTCGTCTGCGTTAGATGGTTTTGGGTAATTTAAAATTTTTTTCAAATTTCGATTCGTCTGGCAGTATGCCCTTGTCGGTGCATTTATGCCCTAAGAAGGTCACTTCCGATGAAAAGAAAGTACATTTATCTGGATGTAGTTTAAGATTAGTTTTTCTACATATTTCGAAAATTGATTTTAAGTTACTGATCATATGTTCTTCCGAACAACCTATTGCAATAAGATTACCATGTATACGAACGCTTTGCTTGGACCTAGACCTGAAAATGCTATCTGCATCATGCGTTGGAAGGAGTTCGGAGCTATTTTGAGTCCAAATGGTAATCTTTTAAATCTAAATGATCCATTTATACTGGAAAATGAAGTTAAGTCTCTGGATGAAGCATCTAGTTCTATTTGATGAAAGCCTGAAATAAGATCTAAACAGGAAAAATATTTAGCTCGACCTAACTGGTCTAGAATGTCATCAATACGAGGCAAAGGGTATTTATCTGATGTTAGTTTTTTGTTCAACTGACGAAAGTCAATTACTAATCTCCATTTTTTTCTGCCGACCCCGGTAATGACTTTTTGGGAACAAGGAGTATAGGGCTATTGTATTCTGACACTGAAGGTTCAATGATATCATCTTCAATCATTTTATTAATTTGTTTTTCTATTTCGGGTTTGTAAACTTGGGGTAATCGATAATTTTTTATATAGACGGGTGTATCGTCTTTCAGCTTTAATTTTTGTTTGTAAAAATTGTTGAATGTAACTTAGTCTGTTTCAACTGCAAAAATGTCTGTATGATTTCTGCACAAATTTAATAATTTTTCTCTAAATATCAAGGGACAATTACCTTCAAGTTTTTGTAAAATAATTTTGTCTCTTTCATCACATTTTTTGATTGGGTCTATCTGCAATATGGTGTATGATTCTAAACTTTCACCTGCAATTTTATAATCTTCTAGCAAAATATTTTGATGTGTTGTGTTTAACATTTTGACATATATGCATTTTTTACATGCAATACATGCAAAACGAAAAATGAAAATAAGAGGCACTTTTTTCCGATTTGGACTTAAAAAAAAAAAAAAAAAAAAATTGTATTTGATACAAATATTCCTGGGGCTATTTCTTGATTTGGGATTAAGAATTCTTCCTCATTGATATTAACAGTGATATTTCTGATAACTTCTGCTCTTGCTGGTAAAGATATGGCATTTAATTTTGGAGCATCAAGTATTTGGAGAATTTCACACGAATTTGAAAAAACTGGTCTAATGACAAACAAACTTTTAGATGAATTATAATCTAAAACACAATTAAACTTTTTGATGAAATCCAATCCAATAATACCATCACAAGGTATAGGAAAATTGTCTTCAACCACCTGTAGGTTATGCTTTAGTTTAAAATTTTTGAAAAAGAACGTATTTTCAATGTATCCCAAAGTTGCTATTGTGCCTTCCCCAATACCTGTTAGCTTATAAGTAAAATCTGTATTCAATATTATATTGTTAATAAATTTTTGTTTTATTATGCTTATATCGGACCCAGTGTCTAACAAAAATGCGTTTGACGAGTCATTATTAGAACTCTCGACAATCACATAATTGCAGAACTTTAGGTTTACGTTAAGTAATGTGCATGTGTTATTTATTCCTGATAAGTCCCCAGTTGGGCTTGCTGGGGTCTGTAACCGTTTTCCGAATCAGCACCGATTGCTCTCACGTTTCTGTTACCGTTTCTATCATTGTTTTGATTCTGATTGTTATTGCGATTTTGTGGATTATTTTGGTTAAAGGATCTTCGCTGCTGTTGATTATTGTTGTTATTATAACGACCACCTCTAAAGCGGTAATTATACTTGCTACTACCCCTGTTTGAATTTTGGTTACGATTATTGCGGTAGTTTGGTTTATACCGTACCATATTTACTCTGAACACATCTTCTGATTCGTTGCTTAGTTCAACAAATTTAGTAACAACATCGCTAAGCTGATTGAAAGTCCCTGCCTGTAATAATAATTTAGCTTTGTCCGATTTGGCATTTTTGGTAAGTGATTTAACGGCCGTTTGTGTTGAATATTTTTTGGCTATTTCACTTGGCAGACCATCGGAAATGTATGCCATTTCGAGTTGTTTTGCCAAGGTTTCAATTTTTTGGACATACTCATTTGTTGGCTTGTTATTTTGCTTAGCATTTACTAGCTTAGCTATAACTGCTTGAGCATCTTCTGCTTTTATGGAAGATTTTAACTTTGCTATTATTTCAACTATGGTGTTTACAGTTGTTATTAAATTTCTTGCAGTGCCTGTTAATTTACTTTTTATCAGGTTAACTGCAACGTCTTCATATGTGCTTTTTATTAAATTTACTAGATTTATTGCATCAATAAATCTTTGCAAATTTACGTATGTGCCATCAAAATTTGGCAAAAATTTAGCCGCTGATGTTAAAAAGTTTGCCACAGTATCGTCCTTTATTTCTTTAACTGTTTCTGCGGAACTGTCTGAAACGAAGGAGTTTTCACTAATATTAGCCTTGATTGAAGTCATTAAATCTTTTGGGATAATAATGTCCAACTCGAGCCTTTCAAAAAGTATCTCAAGTCTGTCTTTAATTGCTGTAAAGAACTCAGACACAGACACTTTATATTGTTCTGATAGAACATGAAATATATCTTTCAATATAACAGCTACTTCATTGTGTTTATTTATGAGTTCTGTAATGTGCTTTAATTGAGTCTGTGCTGATGGGAGTTTTGTTTTATTGACACATTTATAACTTTTATCAAAGTCAAGTTTTATCTTCTTAAATTCTTCATACAAGTCTGTCCATTCAATACTTTTATATTTCGTATGAGGCATTTATTTTATTTTATTTATTTTTATTTTTTTTTTTCGATCTTCTTATATACGTGGCGCAACGTTCCTAGGTTTATTAAAATGCGCCTTAATATAATATCTTGCACATGTTTATGTTATCATTAATATTAAGAAGAGTATTGTAACGGGGATCCCCATTACAAGTTTGCACCCCGTACACTACGCCACTGCCTTACTACACCACTGTGCGCTTAACTCAACCAACAGCCATACCTACACACACACGCACACATACAACCAGCACATTCAACGTAGCCAACAGCCGAGTCTACATAAACCACACGCAACGCTATAATTCCCAGAAGGTTAATGGCAGCATACGGATAAATAGAGCGCTTTGTGACAGACTTCGGCACGGCTTGAGAGCGTAGTGCTTTGTACCGTCGCTTACTTGTTGAAAACGAGAACAAGTTTGTTGTTTCGAAACGAGCTATCGCAAGGTGGCTCGTATTTATAAATTTAGTTTTTTTTTTTATTTTATTTAGTATTTAGCGACTCATTACGTTTGCTTCGGCATATCGGGAGTCTCGTCTTTTTCTTTCTTATTTAGCGACTCATTACGTTTGCTTCGGCATATCGGGAGTCTCGTCTCTTTTTTTTACTTATTAAGTATTTAGCGACTCATTACGTTTGCTTCGGCATATCGGGAGTCTCGTCTTTTTCTTTCTTATTTAGCGACTCATTACGTTTGCTTCGGCATATCGGGAGTCTCGTCTCTTTTTCTTTTTATACTTATTAAGTAGTTAGTAACTCATGACGTTTGCTTCGGCATATCGGGAGTCTCGGGGAATTCTAGTATTTTTTTTTGTTAAAACGTATACCAAGGCGTTCATGCCATATTTGTAAAGATATATATCTTAGTATGCAAATTGTATACAATAATACGAACTATTAAGTCACGCAGCATAGTCGGGTCTTGCCGAAGTCAGTGTCACACCGAACAACACCGAACATCACCGAACATCAGCGAACACGAACATCACCGAACAGCACCGAACTTCAGCGAACACCGAACATCACCGAACTTCGCCGAATACCGAATATCATCGACCCAGCATCGACAGACTTACCCACAACTGTATATTTATCATATTCCTAAAGTATTGTGTATTGTAAGAAAGACTTGATTTAACAATAAAACAGAAAATATCACCTGAGCACTAGAATCACCAAGTCTACTTATTTATTTTGGACAAAAGTTTGAGGGTCTTTTGTTTGACCCTGGAACCGCTGAGCATACCTCAGCCTTTGAACAAAACCCCCTTACAAATGGCGCCCGAGCAGGGACCTGCTTCCAAAGACGGCAGCGAAAAAACGGAACGCACCCACCAACGACGACGAAGCAGGTGCAATACACAATAAAAATAATAATATGGACAAACATTTAACATCGGACTCACTCGGCTGGATATATTTATTTAAAAATGAGCGGCTCATTAACGAGTGTCACAAGATCGGGTTACCGATTGATGGCTGCACTGTAGAGGATTTACGAAGGCAATTAAGCCACTTCGTCAAAACCAAACGAAGTAGAGCATCAACCGAAAATATATTTCGAGCCCTGGAAGCCGAAGTCGAAGCAGAAGAAAAATTGCCGATCTGCAACGACACAACAATAATAACAATCGGAAGCGACAACACACCTATGCACATTACTGGAGGTACGGCAGGGTAGGGCTCTACAGTGGTATCGTGTTAAACGACCAACGATCACCACATGGGACACGTTTCGTGCAGAAGCCGAAAGATTTTTCCTGCCGAAGCGATTTATGAGCCACCTGGAGGAAGCAATTTATAATCGTAAACAGATGCAAAGAGAAAAGGCAAAAGATTACATATTATGTATGCAAACCCTCATACGCAAACACCCGCAGCTTAAAACTCTAGACCACACAGACCGGATTTACGATGGGTTACGAGTAGAATACAAGCTCTACGCCAGACGAAGTGACTTTACTACGCTTGATGAATTAATGGACCTCACCGAAGAATACGAAGAGCTCAGGCGAGACGAAACGAAATTGAGCCGAACAGCCGCTCACTGCCTACGAGATGCGACACCATACGATAAAACCACACATTGCTGGAGGTGCAAAAGACGAGGCCACTGGCGCTATGAATGCCGAAGCCAAGCACGAAAATTTTGCTCACGATGTGGTATGGACGGCACATTATCCCGCGATTGCCACTGTTTGAACCCACAACCGTATACTCGCGACCCTTCTGATAGCTTGACTGATGGTCGCTATTATATCACCGTAAAGGTCATGGGACGACCGATAAAGGCATTGATCGACACCGGATCTTCACTATCATACGTCGACGATAGCATCAAACAATTTTTAACTGAGCAAAATATTAAACCGCGGCCACACAGCAGGAAAATGCAGCTAGCAGATAACTCTATAGTCGATTGCGAGGACGCGTATCCCATCCGAGTCGACTATGGGCAAAAATCAGTATTTGTCTCAATCTCCCCACTATCATCACTAGCAGAGCCAATGATCCTAGGAATGGATTTCTTACAACGCAGAGGCATAAAATTAACGATGGACGGTCATGAGCTGGACCACCAAAGCAATGACCAAGCGGAAAAAGTCTCAAGCCTGTACTCTCTTGTCAGACGAGACAATTTGACAGCAGAACCAAACGAAAAATTTTTTTAAAAGGAAAGCGATGCCTTTGAGCACGAACTATGCGCCGGCAACGATCAAGCGCACCATCAACCGCATTATTAAACCCGAACCACCGAAAATCTCCGAAACCCGAAATATTCGGCCGACTATTCGTTTATCACCCCTGCCGACACCCTGTCACACAGACGGAAGCTCTGACGTGCCAGAGACCAGGAACGCAGAAGGCGCAACTGATGAAACTGCGCTGTCACTACTTATACCAGGTGGAAGCGAAATCCAACTGTACTGAACTGGGAAGCACATAAAACAGCAAGGAATGAAGCTACCTCGGCAGTTAGATCGTCCAAACAATCATTCTATTTGTCAAAGCTAAGCCTCTCTTTACCTTCGAAGCAGTTGTGGAATAATTTAAAAAATATTGGAATTACCACTAATGAAGTTGAATCATGCAAAATTGATCCCAATTTACTTAACGATTTCTTCATTTCAAGCTCGGAGTCTGCTGACTCAAGTGAAACGTTTAATTACAACAGTACTGCCACTGAATTCTCAACTCAGTTCGATTTCACCGCTGTTAATGAATTGGATGTCGCACGTTGTATAGCTAAAATTAAGTCGAAAGCTCCCGGTGAAGACGGAATCTCAATTAAGTTCATAAAACTTATATTACCTTATGTGCTCAGCCCTCTTGTGCACATAATTAACCATAGCTTTGCAACCTCGTGCTATCCCTCAATCTGGAAGGTAGCAACCATCATTCCAATTGCAAAAAAATCGAAAACTCGTGAGCCGGGTGACTTAAGACCTATTAGTTTGCTGTCCTCAATGTCAAAGGTCTGCGAGTCTTTAATGACTGAACAGATATCGAACCACATAAACGAATTTGGCCTTATGTCAGATCTTCAGTCTGGGTTCCGCCAAGGACACAGCTGTTCCACTGTTATCGTGAAACAATTAGATGATATCAGAATGCCATTTGATAAGGGAGATCTGACATTGCTCTGCTTACTGGACTTCTCTAAAGCATTCGATACCGTCAACCATAACATATTATGCAAAAAACTCAAGTTCAACTTCGGATTTTCAGATACTGCAGTTCGTTTTTTAAATAGCTACTTAGGTGGTAGGACACAGCGAGTAAAAGTAGGGAAAAACTTTTCATCATTTAAAAACACTACTAGTGGAGTGCCCCAAGGCTCAGTTCTGGGCCCACTGCTATTTTCTATGTTCATCAATGACATTTTCGATAAGTGCAATAATGTCACAATGCATGCCTATGCGGATGATTTGCAATTGTATTTGTCTAGACCAGTTGGACTTATTGAAGATCTTTGTGTTACAATCAATGAAGATTTGGATATGATATCAGAATGGGCCCAATCTAATAAGCTTAAACTAAACCCCTTAAAATCGTACGTTCTACCAATCTCTAAAACACCTCTTGCAAACATTGATCTTCCTCCAATTCTTTTAAGCGATGCTGAATTGAAAGTTGTTATTAAGGCTTCAAATCTTGGCTTTCAAATAAATACGTCCTTGTCCTGTGAGGATCACATAAATTCTTGTGTGAGTAAGATCTATTATGTTTTAAGAAATCTGAAAATGACTGCATCATTTGTTCCCATCGAAACGAGACGAAAACTAGTCTTACAACTGTTGATGCCAATTATCACCTACTCGGAAGTCGTTTATAGCAATCTGGATTCACGATCATCTCATAAGTTGCTAGTTGCTCTTAATAATGCTACCCGTTACGTTTATGGTCTCAAAAAGTTTGACCATGTATCATTCTTCCGCACTAAATTACTTGGTCGCTGCATATTTCGGTATCTTGAGGCTAGAAATTGTTTATTTCTGCATAAGATTATATACTCACGTTGTCCACATTACCTTTATGAAAACTTCAGTTCTGTAGATCAAACAGAAGTATGAACCTATTGATTCCAAGTTACTGTTATAAAAATTCTAGTAGGCTGTTTTTCGTCAGTGCAATCAGGATGTGGAATTCTTTGCCTAATTACATTAAGGTTGTTTCCAACCAAAGAACCTTCAAGCGTTTAATTTTCGAATATTACTCTTAGCTATAATCTATCCTTGATTTCTATTACCTTCTTTATAATTCTATTACTCTTTTTCTCAGCCTTGCATTGTTAATTTTCCTTAATTTATTTATTGTATTGTTTGCTTCATTATAAAATTATCTTATAATACTTATACAGTTAAGCTAAAAATAATTGCCTCAGTATGCCTTTTATCAGCAATTTCTCATGTTGCTTAAAATTGTTGTTTATTTTTAATTCAGAGCATTGATTACCTGTTGTTATTTAATTCAATTTTTAGTTACTATTACTTAATTGTTAATCTTTAGAAATTAATTTTATAAATTGCTTGTTGTTATTTTCTTTAAATGTTTTTAACATTGACTGTGGCATGCTAAAGAAATTATTCTTATATGCTAACATATTCGCATAATAAATACAAATATAAATACTACTACAGCTAAATCCGTTTCGAAAACACAAGCCAAAAAAAAATCCCTAACCGCCGCACCGGCATCACAGCCACGCATCGAGTCGTCGACCATAACAGCGCCAACAACACTAACCGTACACCGCCCCACCATTACACCTGCCGCTTCACTCCATCGGCAAGCCCAGAATTTTACTGGACACACGCGATCGAGGACCACTACAAAGCACACATAAAAAAAGAGGAAAAAATAACCGTAACTATTTTTAACAGACGACAAGGCTCGACTATGCCGTAAAGTATAGAGCAAAACAATAAAATTTTTCGCCTTTCGTTTTTAAAAGCACCGTTTCGTTTAAAAATGTACTTATTTTCTTACTTTTTTTTATTTTAAGTCTCTATTTTTAATTGTATTATAAGGAAAAATACTTTTAAGTTCACGATGAACTCATCCGCATTAAGCGTAATTTTTTTTTATCCACCCGTTATTTAACTTTTTTTCTATTTTCTAAGTACTAACTCTTAATTTTGTTGCTAAGAATATTATTTTTTTTTTACATTTATTATGAACTAACCGAAACAGAAAACCAACAAAATTACATCACCGTAGTCTTAGCGTTCATCATTATAATATAATCTTATCTCTATTTTCTTTTCTTTTCTTATCTTTTTTTCAAGTGATGAATCACTCTCCGAAGTGGGGGGAATTGTAACGGGGATCCCCATTACAAGTTTGCACCCCGTACACTACGCCACTGCCTTACTACACCACTGTGCGCTTAACTCAACCAACAGCCATACCTACACACACACGCACACATACAACCAGCACATTCAACGTAGCCAACAGCCGAGTCTACATAAACCACACGCAACGCTATAATTCCCAGAAGGTTAATGGCAGCATACGGATAAATAGAGCGCTTTGTGACAGACTTCGGCACGGCTTGAGAGCGTAGTGCTTTGTACCGTCGCTTACTTGTTGAAAACGAGAACAAGTTTGTTGTTTCGAAACGAGCTATCGCAAGGTGGCTCGTATTTATAAATTTAGTTTTTTTTTTTTATTTTATTTCGTATTTAGCGACTCATTACGTTTGCTTCGGCATATCGGGAGTCTCGTCTTTTTCTTTCTTATTTAGCGACTCATTACGTTTGCTTCGGCATATCGGGAGTCTCGTCTCTTTTTTTTACTTATTAAGTATTTAGCGACTCATTACGTTTGCTTCGGCATATCGGGAGTCTCGTCTTTTTCTTTCTTATTTAGCGACTCATTACGTTTGCTTCGGCATATCGGGAGTCTCGTCTCTTTTTCTTTTTATACTTATTAAGTAGTTAGTAACTCATGACGTTTGCTTCGGCATATCGGGAGTCTCGGGGAATTCTAGTATTTTTTTTTTTTGTTAAAACGTATACCAAGGCGTTCATGCCATATTTGTAAAGATATATATCTTAGTATGCAAATTGTATACAATAATACGAACTATTAAGTCACGCAGCATAGTCGGGTCTTGCCGAAGTCAGTGTCACACCGAACAACACCGAACATCACCGAACTTCAGCGAACACCGAACATCACCGAACTTCAGCGAACACCGAACCTCACCGAACATCTCCGAACTTCAGCGAACACCGAACATCACCGAACTTCGCCGAATACCGAATATCATCGACCCAGCATCGACAGACTCACCCACAACTGTATATTTAGCATATTCCTAAAATATTGTGTATTGTAAGAAAGACTTGATTTAACAATAAAACAGAAAATATCACCTGAGCACTAGAATCACCAAGTCTACTTATTTATTTTGGACAAAAGTTTGAGGGTCTTTTGTTTGACCCTGGAACCGCTGAGCATACCTCAGCCTTTGAACAAAACCCCCCTTACAGTATAAAAAGTACATTGCCACTAATTGGCCAATTCTCATTCTCCTTTCCATTTTTTGCTACTTCATGTATTACTTGCTCATATTTCACTATTTGTTTTTCTGTATTTAATTCTTTTACATTTTCGTAACCCGAAATTGCAATCAATATGCCGTTCAACACCTTTTTCCACCACGTCATTTTGCAGTGGTTTTTTGATACCTAGTGTTCCTTTATATTTTTTTTTTTCATTCACAAATTAATTTGTTGTTACTGTTGATTTTATATTCATTTACTTGACCTATATCAGCGGTACGTTTGTTAGGGCCTGAAAGGTTTATTGCAAAATTACTTTTATGTTTGTAGTTGCATAATAAGAATACAATTTTTTTGTTTTTTTTTAATATCTTTCGTTTTACATTATTTTAATAATAATTTGAAATTTATTTTGTTGTTGGAAAAAAGTATTTATATAATTTAAACTATTAGTGTTTAGTCAGTTGGCTTTCTTCTAATTGTAACACTTAAATTTAAAATAAACTTGTATAATCTTAAAATGGAATTTGCTTTCTTCATGATGTAGTAGTTAATATATTTTCTGCTAAGTCAAAGTTGAATGCTGTTGTAGTTCTGGTACAGGTGTTAATGATGATGATGACGTTTGAAGAAATTAAAGTTGGTGCTTGAATTTCCCTGTTGTAGTTACCAATATATTATTTTGCTGTGTTATTTGCGCTACAAATGAATTGTAAAGCTATCATCTGCAGCAGTTGTTGTTGTTGTCGTCATATGCATATTGCTGCTATTATTGCTGCCACTGCTATTGTTGATGTGCAGCTCATTGTTCTTGCGTGCTAATGCTGCTGCACTTGTATTACATTCAGCTGTTCATCGGTTAGAGTTACAATCAACCGATCGTTTGATTTAATTTGAGTCGTTGTTACAAATTCATTGGCGTCAAATTGCCCCGCTTCGATTTTGATGTTGGGAAATTTGTTTTATTGCTAATGTTGTTGTTGGTGGGTATTTGTAGTTGGTCTTGTTTTTATTTTTTTTTTTCAAAAATTTAACTTAAACAGTTTTATATTAGTCTTTGTGTAATTTGTTTCGAATTTGTTTTTGTGTGGAAGAAATACTCTTTATTTTCATATCACTTTTGAATTAATAATTCTTTATTAATGAAAGTCTTTTCTTTTTCATTATAATGTTTGAGCCAATAATCTTTACACTTCTGATGATTATGTTCTTTTTTTTCACTGTACACTTTTGGTAGTTTTATTGCAGGACATTTTTTTAATAATTTACTGACTGCGGATCATAAGGATTCAGGACTGGCAGGATCGCCATGTTAGGATAGCTTGGTTGCTATTGAAGTCCAAAAAAACACAATATTTAATTTTAGTTTTAATTTTATTTATTTCGGTTAGATCGCGAGTGACCAAACATTTTCAATACAGTTACACTCCTTGACTGACTTCTTATGCTAGTCTTAATCTAAAAAGAAACTTACGAAGAAGGGTGTACGTGACAAAAGTAGAAAGTCAAGTATCGATGCAATTCGACATTGATACTTGAGTTCAATGACTAAACGCGAAACTATGAGAATAAACGAAATATGACCCGGTCATTAACTTTAATAATTTATTGTGGAATTTGGAGTTCAATAAATTCCGAAATATGACGCGGTCAATAACTTTAATAAGTTATTGTGGAATTTGGAGTTGAATAAATTCCGCGCTATTTGATACTGCACTTACACTTAGGGTGATAAGTGCAATATGAGTTTATATGTAGTATGAACGAAGTATGTATTGATTTGCATTGTCACGCTACAATATCAGTAGTTCTGAAAATTCAGTAAAGTAATTTATAGAGTCTTAATATTTTGTATTATTTATACATAAAATATTTACATATTTTTAATTTAATGATGTGTTTATAAATTTCTTTAACATATTATTATGGAATTTCTTATGTTTATTATTTACATCAATAATGGAGTTCACTCCTTCTCTAAGTATTATTTTATATGGTCCGTGATATGGACTTTGACTTTTCTTTCTACTTTCAAGTTTAACTAATACTAAATCTCCTTCTTGGAAATTGGATATATTAACATTCTTGTCATAATTGATTTTTCGTTTATATTTTACGGTTTTTATTATTTCTCTTGCTTTATTAATGGAATTTCTAAGTCTTATTTTCAATTCGTTTGCATAGTTTTCTAAATTGTAAATTAGTTTGTTTTCTTTTGTTAAGTCATTTGAAATGTTTGGTAATTTACCAAAAATGAGTTCGTATGGTGAGTACGATGTATCAACATGTGGTGTTGTATTATATGCGAATGTGTAATATGGAACCCATTTATCCCATTCATAATCATCAGCAAAAGATAGAAGATACTCGTTAAGTACTCTGTGGTTCCTTTCAAGTGCTCCTATAGTTTCATGATGATATGGTGCTGAGAAAATTTGTTCTATTTTTAATAAGTTGCAAATGTTTTTTAACAGCTCATTCGTAAATTCAGTACCTCTGTCAGATTTTAAATTTTTGAAAAATCCGTACTTTAAGATCAATTGTTCTACAAGTGTTTGGGCGTCTTTTATTTCAATTGGATGTGCAATAACAAATTTTGTTAGTTCACATTGCATGGTTAGTATGTACCTAAATCCATTTGATATTTTTAATGGTCCGACAGTGTCGATTGATATTGTTTCAAAACTTGTGTTTGGAGTGTCAGTTATTGTCATTTTTCTTTTATGTGTCTAGTCTGTTTATTACGAGTGCAATATATACATTTGTTTATGTAGTTTTTCACCATCTGGCGCATATGTTTCCACACATAACGTTGTTTTAGTTTAAAGATAGTCTTTCTAATACCTAAATGTCCTCCATGTGGTGTGTCATGGTATTCTTGAATTATTTTGTGTTGCATGGATTTATTTGTAATTCTTTTAGGGGGTTGAAATATCATCATTTTTAGCGATTCTTTATTATTTTTATTAATCTTTTGCTGCAGCATATTATATATTTTCTTAAATTCGTCTTTATGCATAATTGTAAATATAATATTGTTTTCATCTAGCGCTGGTTCTTTAATATTTAATTTGTTCTTTTTAGATACTAATTTCTTCAGAATCGACTCTAGAGTCGCTGAATTATCATTAGATCTTGCATGCATACTATTATTATCTTAATTTATTCCTGATGATCGTTAATTGATGTGCAATCCCATATTAAGAGTTGATCAGACTCCAGCTTAGATGCATTTTCATCATTTGCAAGTTCTTCTTGCTTCTATTTATTTCCCCTTGTTATTACCATGGCTTTTTTTAGACTGATTGTTTCTTCAGTGGGTATCATTTTTTTTAAAATATCCGAACCTATCTTTATTCGTGATAAAGCATCTGCATTTGTATTAATTTTTCCTTGTTTGAAAACTATATTGAAATCATAATCAGATAGGTCTAGTCTGATTCTGGTCATTTTTGATGACGGATTATTGTGACTAAATAATGAAACTAAAGGTCTGTGATTTGTAACAACTATACATTTCTGTCCGTATAAATATGGTTTAAAAAAGTTTATCCCCCAATGTATGGCTAAAAGTTCTTTTTCTATTATTGGTTTATTTATGTCATGTTTTTGTAGAGTTTTACTGGCATAAGATATAGGTAAGTCTTGTCCTATTTCACCTTGTGATAACACTGCTCCCAAAGCGTAATTTGAAGCGTCTGTCGTTAGAATAAATGGTTTTGAAAAATCGGGATATTGTAAAATAGGTGGTTCTATTAATTTCTGTTTCAGTGTTTCAAAAGCTGTTTGACATTGCTCTGTCCAATTGAAAGTTTGGTTCTTTTTTAGTAAAGCATTTAGGCATTGTGCAATTGTTGCAAAATCTTTTATGAATCGTCTATAATAATTGCAAAAGGCAACGAATCTACGCACTTCGTCTGCATTTAAAAGAATTGGATAATTTTTTATTGTTTTATATTTTGCTGGATCAGTCTTAATACCGTTTTGCGTAATTAAATGTCCTAAATAAACTACTTCCGGACGTAAAAATTTGCATTTACTTGCATTTAATTTCAGGTTGTATTTGGCTAATCTATCAAAAATTTTAATTAAATTATTGTTGTGGTGTTGTAGGCTACATCCAAAAACTATTATGTCATCTACATATAAAAATGCTTCTGAGCTTAAACCTGTAAGAGCTAAAGTCAACATACGTTGAAAACTGTTTGAAGATATTTTTAGTCCAAATGGTAATCTTTTAAATTGATAATGACCGTCATTAGTAGAAAAAGCTGTTAGAGGTCTTGAATTTTTGTCTACAGGGATTTGGTGAAAAGAACTCGTCATGTCGAGTGTGGAAAAATACTTTGCTCTACCGAGTTTATCTAAAACATCTTCTATTCTTGTCAAAGGAAATTTGTCATTTACTATTTTATTATTTAATTTTCTGAAATCAACTACTAAACGCCATTTCTTTGTATCGTCAGCGCTTTTCTTTGGTACAAGTAGAAGTGGTGAATTGTATGGGCTTGTAGATGATTCAATTATATCATTATTTATTAGTTCTTCAACCTGTTCATGAATTTCTTTGTTTTGAGTGTATGGTAATCTATAATTTTTTATGTATGTTGGTGTATCATCTATTGTTGATAACTTTTGTGTATAGAAATTGTTTATTGTTAATTGTTCTTCTTTTAAATGAAATATGTGTTGATATTGTCTGAATATATTTATAAGTGGATGCTTTGCCCCTACGTCTAATTCTTTCAAAACTTTTTGGAATCTAATTTCGTCTTTATATGTATCTTGTTTGAAAAATAAATAATTCGATAATGGTATCAAATTTGGTTTTAGTTTGTTTATTACTATTTCTATTTCTGTTGTGTTAAGTATTTTTAAATGACATATGCCTTTTGATGGAACTATAGAGTTTGCTATGAATACCCCTGTCTGAATTTCTTCATTTAATATTACACTATCCTGATTTAATTTTAAGTTTATTGGAGTTATAATTTCTGTTCTAGGTGGTATTCGAATTACATTAAATGTATTTTTGTTTATGTACAAAGGTGTTACTACGTCAGTGCTGCCTAGTATTATCGTTAGTGTTTGTGTTTCATAGTCAATTTTACACATATATTCAGTTAAAAAGTCTCGTCCTAAGATGCCGTCTGTGTGAACTGGGAAATCTTCATCAACCGCATGAAAAAAATGTTCTACTACGTCACATTGAAAATCTAATTTTAGTTGTACAGATCCTAGTGTTAAGGTTTCTTCTTTTGTTATTCCTGTTAGCTTACATTTATTGTCTATATTAATGAATGAGTCTTGCGCTATATTTTCGAGTTTACAGATCGAAATATCTGCTCCTGTGTCAATTAAAAATTTAAGGTTTTGTTTAGAATTTTTACATTTTACTATAATATAATTTGTGTTTTTATCCGATATATTATAAATCTTTAATTTTGCTGTCCCGGAAGATCCTCTGTATCGATCTCCGAGCATTCCTCGTTTCCCTGAATGTTGTTGTTCATGACATACATTCTGTTGTTGTTGTTTTCGTTTCTGTTATTATATCTGTAATTTGGTGTTCTCTGTTGTTATAGTTATTTGATATATTGAGTTGTTAAAATTGTTATTGTATTGTCTGTTATTCATTCTAAAATACATTAATTTATTATTTGTGTTTACATTATTTTCTAGTTCTAAAGCTAGATTTGTTGCGTCAATTAATTTTTTTGGTTGAGATGCAAAAATTGTGTTTTTTAAATTGTCATTTAGTCCATTTTTACAAATTGTTAAAGCGTAGCTTTCGTTCATTTTAATGATGACGTTTCTTTGTGCGTCATCGCCTGTTGTTTCTGATATCTGTAAATTATTTAGTTCAGCGATGAGGTTTATTAGTTTGTCTTTGAATTGTGTTACTGAATTGTTTCTTTGTGTTAATGTGGCTAGTTGTGTATGTATCTGAGCTGTGGTTAGATTGATCTTGTATGTATTTTGTAAAAGTGTTTGTAGTTTGGGAAAAGTGTCAATGTTAGCCGTGTATCCTAGAGCGGTTTTCACGTTTGTGCTTAGTTTTATGCTCACTATTAATTCTATTAGTTTCTTTTTATCATCGGCTGTGTAAGTGTTGTATAACAGTCGATTAGCTTTAGAAAGCCTTCTAGTTCTTTATAATTCCCTGAGAAAATGGGAATTATTTTCATAATTGTCTCTAAGTTAAACTCTGCCATTTTTGTGTTTACCTTATTTTCTGTTATATTACTTGTCATCAGCTCTAATAGTGACCTAGATTTGTGAACTAATATGTAAAATTCTTCTGTCAGTGTTAGCAGTTCGTGATTATTTTTTAGTGAAAGTTTATGTTGGTCGACGTCCTTTTTATACTTGTCGATCAATTCTAATTTGATTTTTATGGTCGATAGTGTGTATTTTCTATTTATTGTTTTCTGTATATTAACTTTAATGTTTCTAACTTTTTTGTAAATTTCTGTTAATATTTCCATATATAAATTCTTCTTTATTTTTTTTTTGAAATTTTTTTATTTTATTTTTTTATTTAAATATTCTGCATTCTATTTATATGTTTTAATACATAATTCTTATAATAATTGCTTATTTTATAAACTATATATATAATTAAAATAATAATAATTATTGTTATTATTACAGTTATTGATATACGTGTCACATCTGATGTAGTGACTGCTGACCCCACATTGTTCTGTATATTTTCCGTGATAACAACACGATCTTCATTCTTATTATTTAGCATTGTTACGTTGTAGATGGAATCTGTTATTATCCTGATCATTCGTAAAAATCCTTTTTAGGTTTGTTCTCTTCTCTGCGAACTTTTCTCATGCGTTTTTCCATTTCTTTGAAAATCTGTTTATGTGTCCTTAGGTGTTTGACCATTTGATTTTCATTAATTTTTTCTTCACAAACAAAGCAGTACATTATTCGAATTTATGGAAATTATGTGGAATCCATTTAGAAATTTTGGATTTTATAGTTCGCCGGTTGTAGGTTTACAGGAACGAATTTGATTGATGAACAGGATTACGAAGTTGCGGATCGGGATCACAGGAACGAAAATTGCAGGATCACAGGAACGAAAATTGCAGGATCACCATGTGGTGTGAGAAGTCGTTTCTATTTAGCTGTGTGTCAAGGTAGTGTATTTGTGTATTAGAGGCGCACACGCCTTTTTAATCAGCCGCAAGGCTTTTCGATCATAGAAGCCACAAAGGCTATTTCTTTTAAGCCGCAAAGGCTTATTATACATCAAGCCACAAAGGCTATTTTAATAAGCCGAAAAGGCTAATTTTAATCAAGCCACAAAGGCTATTTTTTGAATAAAAGAAACTTAATTCAGGCTCTTCGCCTTATGCCTCCAAATCTCAATCTGTCTTTATTTTAAAATATTTTAGTTTATATACAATTTTCACCAGTATTTTTGTTAAATTAATTTACTCCTATTTCCAAGACTCCTCCTTTAATTCCAATGATTTTTAGATTTATTTTGAGAAATCAATAATTGACCAATCACTTTTAGTTTGTTAACCTTTCCAAATTTTCCCCACTAATTTAATATTTTAAACATCATTTATTGGTTCGCTCAAATTCTTTGCCTTGACTTTAAAATGTCATCGGCACTAATTCGACTTATCGCTTGTTGTTGTTGCTTTGTGTTTTTCTGTGCAATGCACTTGTAACACGAGTCCCGCTGTCGCTGTTGCATTTCAGCTTGTATCTAGTGGCATAAGCGTAAAGGGGTGCTTAATGCCCTTCATGAGAATTTGAGCTACAATTAGTTGTGTTTACTTTGAGGTTTTTTTATTTTGTTTAATTTGGAAATTTTGTCAACATTATGTTGATATGTTTATTGTTATCATATGTTAGACAATTGAAGTGAAGATCTTTTGGTGATTGTCTGTCTTGAATGTGTGTACGTATGTAAGTACACTACAATATATTTAACTGCTGGAATTTGGATTTCAATGACCTTAACATCGCGCACCTGCGGTAGGTGAAAGATTACTACACAGCGTGAAAAGTCTTAAGGACATTTTAGATCATCATACAAATTCACCACATCTGATTTATTTTGTTTCTCAGTAACTAACTGCAAGAATTTAAATTAAACGCCCTTAACATCGCGCACCTGCGGTAGGTGATAGAATACTACACAGCGTGAATAGTCTTAAGGACCTTTAATATAGTAATATAAATTCATCAACTTTGACTCAATTTGAATGATCGTGCTTAACTGCTGCAATTTGCGTTAAACGCCCTTGACATCGCGCACCTGCGGTAGGTGAAAGATTACTACACAGCGTGAATAGTCTTAAAGACCTTTAACATCGTAATACAAATTGTCAGCACCGCGTTCATTTTAAATATTTTTACTTAGCTGTTAGAATATGGCTAAAATATCCTCAACATCGCGCACCTCCGGTAAGTGAAAGATTACTACACAGCGTGAATAGTCTTGAGGACATTTATCATACTCCAAATTCATTCCGATTGATTTAGCGATTACTTTAGTTTGCTTAAACATGTTTAAATCGCGACAAATAGATAGTGGACGAGTCCTATCTTTCGCAGAAGATTTTTAAACACTTAGGTTCAAAACATACAAAGTAAAAACGTTTGTGAGACGGCTCACGTAAATATTTTGCGGTCGCGTCCAAAATAGAAAAAAATTTCTATAGTTTCGCGTAAGAATATTTATTTTTGATTAAATTAGCTAGAACTTGAGTAGGCATTAAGATAAATTGTAATACCCGAATAGCAAAACAGAAGGAAAATCCTGTCTCTCGCATTCCTGGTGTATTTAAATTTTATCTAAAATATAGATAATTGAAGACCTCCTATCTGACTGAATCAAGGATTGTTGATTATTAATTGTACTTTTGAATTGCAGGTGCAAAAGGCACCCAAGCTCAGTTGAATATAGGACCTAGCAGGTGGCAACCGAATACGATCATATACATTGAAATTTAGGCCCTTATTATGAGTTGCTTTCGACGTTCGATCTTCGCTGGTTATCGAATAGCGAATATCGAAAGTCAAATTCTTATTATGAGCAGTGCAACCCTGTCGCAATATTCGTTGCTCATAGAAAACTCAGTCGAACAGAATTTTGCTTTCGATGCGATTCGTGCTGTGAAATAATTGTTAAAAATGTAAGTATTTCGTTATTTTTTTTTTGTTTTTTGACTTGCAAAAAGTAATTTTAAACTGTTTTTGTTAATCTTATGCAGGTCTAAGGTGGTGAGCAACAAATCACAGTTAGAAAAACTGGTGTCATTGATGGAGGCAAATCCTCTAGTTGCGAAGGGCATTTCTTCCAAAATTCAATCGACAAAGAAGTGGGAAGAATTTACACTGGAGTTAAATTGCCTAGGACCACCAGTAAGGACAACAGCAAAGTGGATTAAGGTTAGCTAAAATAATATATGAACAAATATATCTGTAGAACAAATTTGACCACTTGATTTTTCAGGTGTGGGCTGACATGAAGTCAAAAACAAAAAAAAAAAATTGTCGCAAAACAAATCCGAATACCGAGCAACCGGTGGAGGGCCGAACAGCCTTCATGTTTTTACAAATATCGAGGAGGCCATAATTGGATTGTTTGAATTTGAAGCGTGGATTAATCCACCAGGCGCCTGGGCATAACATGCGAAGACCAGCGGCCAGGTTTGGATGAGGAAGCTTTGGATAAAGAAAATGCATCAAATCCCAGCCAGCATCCCGAAGAAAATTTGCAAACGTGCTACGAAGACCAAAATGTTATAGTTTCTGAAATAAGAACACGCAAAGAAAAAGGAAAGAATGGAAATAAGACGGAGAGGCTGAAGTTGTTGGAAACGCAGACAAATTCACAGCAAAGTTACCATGAGCAAATGCTGTCAATTATGAGGGACATAAAGAAATGTGCACAAAAAACCGAAGAATACACGAGAAAAATGTATTACCTCAAAAAAGACTCATCAAAAGAACTTTTGGAACTGAAAAGAGAAAAACTTAAACTATATAAAAAAAAAAATTAAGTCCTGAAAGAAAATACTAACAAAAACAAGATGTTCTAGATCTAGATGTTATCTAATATGTTCTAGATTGCAAATATTCCTGAATGAATTCATGCGATTATTTTGTCTTACGTGATTGGAGCTAGAAGATGCTACCTAAAAATCGATCTCTTAGAATAAGATCTTAATTAAATGAATAATGAACTATTGTGATAATTTTTTTTATGTAATGTACATGTGTACATATGTATGAAGTCATAATATTATATGTATATAATATTATAATATGTTTATTAAAAAAACTCTGAATTGCATTCTTGTTGTTATTTAATTGCATGCTTGTTGTTATTTATTTAATCATGCTTTTTTACAACGCTCTTAATATTTGGTTCCTTATCATTTCTGCTTCCGAGTTAACAGATTCAATTTCAACGTCTCCACCATCAGCGTCATGAACTTCAATAGAAAACTCTCCTGGAGCAATTGCACTTTATAGGACATGCAAATATTGTGCAGAGCTGCACACACATTTATAATTTGTGTTGCTTTTTTTGGAGTATAATGAAGTGCTCTCGCCTGCAACAAACATCTGAAACGATTTTTCAAAACTCCAATTGTTCGCTCTATTATGTTTCTTGCTTTCGCATGTTGTGTGTTGTAGGTGCTTTGTGGAGAACCTTCCTCAGGATTCCTAAATGGCGTCATTAAATATGGTTTTAAAGCGTATCCAGCATCGCCTGAAACCAAAACATTAATTGAAGAAATTTATAACATATTGCTGTTTCGTTTAATTACGTACCAAGTAGCCAAGTGTTTTGAATACCGTTTTGATATGCTCTTCTAAATGTGATTTCAAGGACGGCATTTATGTACCGAATTTTCATTGCGTGATCGCAAACCTAAAAGATAACATAAACATGTACATTTGAAATCAATCAAAAATTTAAAGCATATACATATACTTACTACCATAGCATTAATACTAAAGAATCCCTTTCTGTTATAGTATAAATGCTGCAAATCTTTCTTGGGAGCCACAATTTTAATGTGTGTGCCATCAACACAGCCAATTATTCCCGGAATTCTACTTCTATTAAAAAAAGATGATTTTGCTTGTTGCAGTTCAGCCTCAGTATATTGGAATTTTATCCATCTTTCGCATATACAATTTTCCAGGACATCTAAAGCCTCTGATAACACCACAGATACTGTGGGCTGTGCAAGTCCAAGCTCATTCTCATTCCCAATGCTAAGTTGATACGATCCCTGAGCACAAAATCGCAGCATTGTTGCCAATTTCAATATGCTTGGAATCGATCTTGCTCGTGCACATTGCTTTAGCTGTTCATCTGTTGTGGTCATCAAGTCCACAAACGCTTCCTTGGACAGTCGAAAGTTCTGTAGAAATCTGTAAACAAATTTTATAAATGGTAAAGACCACAAATCTTCCTTGGAAAACTGCACTTACGTGGTAGAATTAATTTCCAAAGGGTTGGAGACGTCCCTCAATAATTTTCTACTTCTTTTTAGCTCCATAAAACTTTCATTCTCTTCTGATGAATCCTCTTCCGATGAATCGGTGAACCACAATTCCGTGGAAGTCATAATATGTTTATTTTTTGTTTATTTTCTTATTTTTACCACCATTAATTCGAAAACAAATTGTATTTATTAATAAAAATGACAAACAGCTGATTATAGTAGCCAAGCTAAATGAGCGAAATTCACAATAGTGCTATTCTTTGTCGAAAGCAAGTTATAATACCAAACGTAAATTCGTTCGATCAGGCCTTTCGACTACAGTCGAAGATCGAAAGCAGTTCATAATAAGGGCCTTAATAAATTCTAATTATTCACTAACCTTGAAATTTCAGAGGTATAAAAGCAGGTAGACAAGGTAAAGATTTGTAGAGGTAAAGGCCTCCATACTTTCTCTTTCAGTCTTAGGTGGGTTGGTGGTCAAGCTAAGTAAACGCGATCACGACAAATTTTATTCACGGCAGCAAGACACATCACCGGAGTAAACATGGCCAGAACGTCGTGGATCCACAGCCTTCGCAAAGACGAACTTAGAGTTTACGCCATGGAGTTCGGGTTTAGTCAGAAGAAACGGTAGAAGGGATGCACAAAAGATTTGCGGCAGTAGTGGCAGAAATAAAAGAGGCGGCCCCCCTACGTAAGGCCACCAGCGATCGTCCAAAAAGGAGCTTCAGGGAACGAATATTAGCTCGCTTCGGGGTTCCTAAAATACTCATCAGCGACAAAGGCACGCAGTTTACGAGCCGCGCGTTCCGTAAATTTTTACAGGAACTCGGTACGAGACAACAGTTCATCGCGCCCTATATGCCGCAGGAGAACCCGACCGAAAAAGCTAATAAAACTCTCAAAACAATGATCGTGCAATTCAGCAATAATCAACATCGAACGTGGGACGAGTGCCTCCCCGAACTCACCTTAGCACTTAATAGCAGCCAATCTGACATCATCGGTTTCAGTCCTGCGGTTTTGGTGCAAGGCCGCGAGCCACGACTACCAGGAGCACTCTATGATGAGCGAAGCACCGGCAGAGAGCCGCAATCACCAGCTGGGCGTGCAAAACAGCTGCAGGAAATATTCACGATGGTGAGGCAAAAACTGAGTCAGGCGACCTGCGATCAGGCCCGCTATAATAATTTATGCAGACGTTACTGGCAGCCAGGGATAGGCGACTTGGTACTCGCCAAGCAACATCCGCTGTCCAGCGCCATCAACAGCTTTGCGGCAAAACTAGCTCCCAAATATGACGGCCCGTATGTCGTCGTTGGATTTAGTTCACCCGTGATTGCGCAAATCCGCCAAAAAGGTGGAGTAAAAGTCAAAAAAGTCCATGTAAGCGAACTCAAAGCGTAGCGACGGGACCAACGTCGTTAAACAAGGTCAAAGCGCGGCAGCATCCGCGTGAACAACTGCAAGGTGCGGCAGCATCCGCGTAAACAACTGTGGGAGCGCAGCCGCCACTGCGTCAACAAAGTGCCATCCGCAACCGCCACTGCGTCAACAACGGACAAATCACGGCGGCATCCACGTAAACAACTGCGGAAAGCGTGGCAGCATCCGCGTGAACAACTGCAAGCCGCAGCAGCATCCACGTAAACAACTGCGAAAATCGCAGCAGCCACTGCGTTAACAAAACGGCCAAGAGACCGCGACAATGACACCAGTCGTGTGAAAACAGACATTCACGTGCCCGTCTCAAAATCGGGCCTACGCCAGCAACTTTTGTATGCCAACGTTGTCGCCAGACGCAGCAACACGTAGGGCCAACAAGTACCGCCGACCAACGATTGTCGAATTTCAGCAGCCAAGTATGCATAAGAGGTGTCATCGCGCCCACCCATTGTGGGCCAACGCGAGCAGCACCAGAACGCCAACGTCGCAGCCAAAAGCAGTCGTCGAACCGCAGCAGCCCGAAAGCGTCAACGTGTATTAGTAGGCTAAATGACCATCACAATGCTAACAGCGAAGTGCGGCAGCATCCGCGTAAGCAACTGTAAAACGGCAGAGAAGACGCTAATAAAAGGGGCTGTAATGGAGATCGTGACGATAAACACGTTAACAACTGTCAAACGTGGAAGCAGCCACGTAAAAACTTGCTAGTAGGCGACGGGACCAACGTCGTTAAACAAGGTCAAAGGGCGGCAGCATCCGCAGAAACAACTGCCTGCGACAGGACCAACGTCGTTAAACAAGGTCAAAGGGTGGCAGCATCCGCAGAAACAACTGCCTGCGACGGGACCAACGTCGTTAAACAAGGTCAAAGGGCGGCAGTATCCGCAGAAACAACTGCCTTTGACGGGACCAACGTCGTTAAACAAGGTCAAAGGGTGGCAGCATCCGCAGAAACAACTGCCGAGCGCGAAAACATCCGCGTGAACAACTGTGGGAGTCGCAGCCACCACTGCGTCAACAACGGTCAAATCGCAACTGCCACTACGTCAACAAAGTGCAACCTCGCAGCCACCACTGCGTCAACAACGGTCAAATCGCAGCTGCCACTGCGTCAACAACGTGCAACCTCACAGCTGCCACTGCGTCAACAACGTGCAACTTCGCAGCTGCCACTGCGTCAACAACGGTCAAACCGCAGCTGCCACTGCGTCAACAACGTGCAAACGCGGCTGCAAACCGCGATACTAAATGCCAGGAGGAGGGGTCCAAGGAGGCGGCCGCACCCGCAGAAACAACTGCCAAGAGTGGCGGCAAACTGCAATACCAAATGCCAGGTGGAGGGGTTCAAGGAAGTGGCCGCACTCGCAGAAACAACTGCCAAACGCGGCGGCAAACCGCAATACCAAATGCCAGGAGGAGGGGTAACAGGAGGCGGCCGCATCCGCGTAAACAACTGCCAAACGCGGTGGCAACCGCAAAAACCACTGTCAATGGAGAAATCGAAGTAGACGGGACCCACGTCGTTAACCAAGGTCAAAAGGAGGCGGCATCCTCCTAAATACAACTGCTTACCGCGGTGGCATCCGCGTCACCAACTGCAAATCGCGGCCAAAACCGCGAGCACTGAATGAGGTGTATAGACGGGACCCACGTCATTAACCAAGGTCAAAATCGCGGCTGCATCCGTATCAAAAACTGCCAAATCGCGGCTGCATCCGTGTCAAAAACTGCCAAATCGCGGCTGCATCCGTGTCAAAAACTGCCAAATCGCGGTGGCATCCGTGTCAAAAACTGCACGAGGGCGGTAGCATCCGTGGTGACAAATACGAGAGGCGGCAGCATCCGCGAAACAACTGCGAGGCGGTGACAAGGTTCAAACTGTAACCGAAAACGTAGTAACATCAATTGAGGTAGTTGCTAGATCGTGGCCTACAACCGCGGCAACAACTGTAAACTGGAGGCAGCATCCCCCTGAGTCCAACTGTAAAACGGCGTTAACATCCGCCCTAACCAACTGTCAAAACATGATGGTCATCAACCAGGTTAGAATCAGTAGCATTCACCAACTATGACATCATAACCATAAACGCAACTACATCAAGTTTTGTACCAAAACATCCGCTCACTTAAAACATGCGTAAAATTGGGTACAGTTATTTCCAAGTTGGTCTAACGTGTACTTATTTATCCAAAATAGAGCCCAATTAAATATTAATATTACAAACTTTTTAAATACACACCTTTTTAAAAAATTGTACTGTATAGTTTTAGGACGCGAACTATTTTTGATATCAGTTTTTCTGATTGTCAAAAACATATGGTTTATGCCGTTATCTTTAAAATAAACAAAAGTATTTTTACCTAATTAAATCAAAGTCTTTCAAAGTTATTATATTTATCAAAAAATTCTCAGTGCAGTGAAGTTAACCAGTTTTAAAATATATAAGGTGAAAAATTACTCACATTGAGTGAATTTATTTTTTGCTAATAAAACTATGTTTTAGAAATGGCACCACCACTTTTTGTTAGAGATGTTTTCAATTTATGGAAACAGTCAAAGATTGATTGTACAATTAGAAAGCAAGATTAGAATATAGAAACATTTTTAAAATCTTACTATTCAGTGCCTAAGTGTTTAAGTAATGATACTGTTAACAAAGCCGTGCATCGAAAATCATCTGCTTTCGAAACAAAACATCATGATTGGCTCCACTCTCCTGACAATAGATTTGTTTTACTGACAGGTTAGATGATGTAAGTTCATTCGCGTTTTAGTAATTTAACTCAGATTCTCCTGGAACAGCAAGTTGGCTTCTTTAGATTTAAACTTAAGGGCTCTGGAGAATTCGAGTTTAAAGTAGCGATTAATGAGGAAGCGAGTCAGTTTTCTGCTTGTCAAAGTCTGTATTGTCAAAATGCTGTATTTTTAAAATACTGTTTGTCTAAAAACCTGTATTTCAATATACTGTTTTTTAAAAATTTGGCTTTCAAAAAGTCTGCTCTCCATCATTTACAGCATTTTAACTGTACTTGGGATACAAAATGGTGTTTCTTAAGATGAAATTATTTGCCCTTGTACGGAAAGTTGTTATTTTTAACTTATTTACCTTAGTTATTGATTTATTTTTATTTATTTATTTATTTATTCATAGTGCTATAAGAACTCAGTTCTTTTAATGCACAGTGCACTGCGGTAATACAAAGATTATAATATATATATTACAATAAAATTTTTAAACTTATATATAATTATTAAACATATTAAAGAAATTAACCTAATAATAAGTAGCGATAGAGTGAGTTTGAAGAGATTGCGTGGAGAACAGAATTCTATTCTTAGTTCTATTATTCTTAGTCCATATTTTGCAGAATTTTGGCTTACAGAATTTTTTTGTCAGTTTTCTGCTCTCCATCATTTACAGCATTTTAACCGTATTTGGGATACAAAATGGTGTTTCTTAAGATGAAATTATTTGCCCTTGTACGGAAAGTTGTTATTTTAAACTTATTTACCTTGGTTATTCTTAGTCCATATTTTGCAGAATTTTGGCATACAGCATTAACAAATGCTGAATTTTGTAATGTAGAATTTTGTATGTATACAAAATTTCATACAAACACGCAACAGCACCGAACCCAATTGATAACTTTGCAAACAACAATAGCAACTTTTTACTTAAATATGGAAAATCAAGAAAACAAAGGTTTTTGCGGAAAAGAAAATTGTTTTTAACCGAAATTTTAACAAAGAGAACAGTGACGAAAACTAAAAAGTTTTTTCGAGTTTCCTCTGAAAAATTTTATAAATGGAATATAAATAAATATCTGTATATGAATATGATAAATAATTATCATCTTGTATATATATAAAATAGGATGTGTGTATGTATGTAACGTATGGACTCCAAAACGGCTGGGCCGATTTTGATGAAATTTTCAGGTAATGTTCATCTTGGTACGGTGGGTAACATAGGCTATATTTGGACCCGATAGGTGGCGCTGGGGTGGATTTATATCGAAAATTTGAATTTATGGACCAATTTAACTGAAATTCAGAATGTATGTTTGTTTGATCATAAGAAAATAATTTGTGTATAAATGGACCCGATAGGTGGCGCTGGGGTGGACTTATATCGAAAATTTGAATTTATGGACCAATTTAACTGAAATTCAGAATGTATGTTTGTTTGATCATAAGAAAATAATTTGTGTATAAATGGACACGGTAGGTGGCGCTGGGGTGGACTTATTTCGAAAATTCGATGGCGTGAAAAATATATAAATACTTTTAATTTTATTTTATAACGAGGGGAGTAGCGAAGCACACCGGGTTCAGCTAGTTTAATATAAAATAGATTGCAATAAATACCTTACCTTTCTTCTTCTTCCATAACTATCGCGCAGTATAAATATTCATGTTGCCGGATTCTTGCATTTAGCGCTCGCCGAATGTAAAATTTCTATTCCCTTGAACATTTGGCTTTTGCAATAGTTGCAAGATTTTTGTATCGAACGTGATACTTTGATAATATGATAAATAATTATCATTTAATATAAAATAGATTGCAATAAATACCTTACCTTTCTTCTTCCATAACTATCGCGCAGTATAAATATTCATGTTGCTGGATTCTTGCATTTAGAGCTCGCCGAATGTAAAATTTCTATTCCCTTGAACATTTGGCTTTTGCAATAGTTGCAAGATTTTTGTATCGAACGTGATACTTTGATATGTTGCGCAATATTGCTGCAGTTATTGAGACTCGAACAAGCCCTATAAAATGCGAAAATAGGGAAACATTAAATTTGGGCGCTTTCTATTAATTGTGCACACCTTTTCCGTTTTCAATCGATTTTCTTCAAAAGAAGCTTATTTTTTTGTAAGCGTATGGACTTTGAATAAAAAAATTAAACTGGCAAAAATTTTGCTTTTTTAAATTAATTGGCACTTACTTTTTTTTGTGAATTTTTTATTTCTGTTTTATTTATTTCTTCTTCTTCTTCTTCTTCTTCTTTCTGTTCTTGTGGGATTTATTTTTTGCGAGATATCTGCAAATAAGTGAACTGAATTACCTGGAACCTCTTTTTTTCTAAAAAACTTAATTGGGTAAAATCTCGAAATCGAAATGAGAAAACAATAAAAATATTGTGCTTTTCAGGGCAATGGATCAATTTTACATAAGTGGCATTCAAAACACATTTTCGCTGTAAACCAGTGTAATCACGATTATGTTTTATTTCGGGGTCAGTAGTAGAATTCCCAAACGTGTTAACGACGATAGTCATTTTCTATGAACGTGGCACGCACAATGACCGATAACGACAACGATTATTATCGTTAAATTTTTGGGAACTCGACTACAGGTTTATCTTCACACAAAATTTAATCAAAATCGGTCCATTCGCTTGGGCGTGAAGGAATAAAATCATACCTGTAGCACGAGTAGATGTGCTGGAATATGAGGATAAAAGAACTAATAAATAGATTGTACGGAACAAAATTATATACAACCACGTAGAGCAAGTAGGAGCATCTACCCAGTAGCGGATGGAATATATTCCGAATATATGAAGCATCAATTACCTTGTAATGACCACTACTTCCGACTATATTACCTTACTATGCATAAAAGGCCTTACATTTAACATTGAATGAGACAGGAGGTAAGTGATCGCCTCCCTTCAGCATTACCTAGAAGTTATGGAGTAACATACTACTTGTATTAAGTTATAAAAATCACTGCATTACTTTTCCTTGTATGCTACATTACAGGTAATGAGGTATGAGTTAATTACTTCTGCTATATGCAGACGCATTACTTTTTGAAAAAAATAATGCTTCCTTACCTGGTAATTTATTCTGTATTAGTTCTATGGTAGCCACTGGCAAATCCGCTGCTGGGTACAAACTTATTTTTTATTTAGTATATATATTTTTGCTATATATTTTGAAAAAATTGCAGATATGTTTTTCGTTATATTTTTTATTTATCTGCTTAAGTTTTAAAAGATTTTTTCTTTTAGCATTTAAAATACAACTTTTTAAAAAATCGCCAAAATTTATTTGCTATAGTATAAAACAAAAACAAGACATTTTTTTAAGTACATATCATATTTTCACTTTTTTTTACTTTGATTACAATATTGTAAAAACAAAATAAGTGAAGCGCTTACAAAACAGGTAGTAAAAATAACTAATGTTCCGAAATTATTTTCGTCAAATAATTATCAACTTTGATATCGTTGTGAGTCTAAACTAGAAAACTTTTTTGAACTATTTTTATTAGTTTCTTTTATCTGGAGTATAAACGTTCGACACGTTAACATTTTCTCACTTGCGTGGGTTTGTTTGGGTCGCTAATTAAGTTTTGGGAGTTTAGATTTAAATATGAACATAAAGTTGTGAAAAATGGAGAAATTTATGTATTTTGTATATAGTTTGGAAATATCTATACGCTTTTATAAATAAAAATAAATGCATGAAAAAAATGAATCAGCATTTTGTGTTTTTACAGAGCGAATCACAACTACAAGGAAATAAGTGTGCCGCATGATTTTAAGATTATGGCGGATCATATGACAGTGCCACGGTTGTACATGGAACTTTTTGCAGTTGTTTGCATTGAAACTTCTCATTATGTAGCATTTGTGAAAGCAGGATCTGGGCCAGATGCACCTTGGTGTTTTTTCGATTCAATGGCTGATAGAAAAGGTCGTACTGGAAAACGTAAACTTCAAATTAAATATCATTTATTTCTATTTTTCTTTTAACATAGGTGAAAAAAATGGTTACAATATTCCGGAAATTATTACAATTCCTGATTTGCCTCTTTGGTTATCAGAGGAAGGAGCAAGAACCGTGAATGAAATGTCATCTAATGATAAAATGCTTCCTGAGCACGCTAAGCGTTTATTTTGTGACGCATATATGTGCATGTATCAAAGCGCGGACGTAATGATGTATCGTTGATCAATTTTATTGATTTATCGGCTTAATTGCACAAATTATAAGTAATAATAAATTAAATAAAATATAAATCTAATTCTTCTCCGTCAAAAATTACGTCTTGGTTTTAATTAAAAACTTTTAGGAATTAGCTTGGACTAGACCGAAGTTTTAATACCCTTACAGCCGCATTTTAGTATATTTGAAGTTTTGGATGTTGTACTATTTTGGTACCACTTTTATGGGGCGTGGTTTTTATCCAAATATTTCATGTTTAAAACTCTGAGTACATTCTAATTACACTAGTGAACAATTTGGAAAAAATTTTTGAGTGGCGAAAACGACATTGCTAGTTCGACGGAGTATTGTTTCTAGATAACAAAAAGCATTATGACATTTCCAGCTTGGTTTGGATTTTTTTTTAGAAGAATTTTTCGATTTTTTGAGTTTTGGAAAATATTAATCCAGTTTTGATCCTTTAACTCCAAAGGTATTTATTTATATAAAAAATTTTATACGTATTTACAAATGAAACACTTATACATTTAATTTAAGATATAATTTATACTGATCTAATGATTTTTGCAGAAATTTTCTAAAAAAAAAACATTTGTGAAAATGTTTAAAAAATACCTTTTTTTTACATTTCTCCATTTTAAAGTACGCAAAAATATGCTTATTAAAATCGGTGCTATTTTCATCGTTAAATTGCTCCGGTCAAAGGGGGCGGGAGCAATTTAGCGCGTAAAAATAACACGCGTGATGGTAGGCTTTCGGTAGCCTACCATGAGGAAAATGCTGCTTCTGACCTGTGGGAGAACTTTTGCTCCTCATTAAGTACCAAAGGAGGCAGGGACTTCATTTCAATAAAGGGTATCATTTATAGGAAGTAACTCCGCGAAATTTGGTTATTAATAAGGGAATTAATAACGAAATAAAAAAGTTGTGGTTTATAGAGATGTAGAGTTTATTGGGCCTTACCCTTTGGCGGTCAGATCAAGAAGAAGCAAAAAAAAAAAAACAAAAATACATATCAAGATTTCAATGTACTACTTTAAACAGTGTGGTGTACAATTATAAAATGTTTTCAAAACGAGTTTCTACAACAGTGTTTCACTTTTAGTGGCACTTAGGGCAAATTCAAAAATTTATATTAATCAAAAAATAATTACAATTCATGTAATACATATCAAAATAGCAAGTACGTATGTTGGAATGTCCGTCTGCGACGCGCGGCGTCCACGATACTTTTGATGCATATTTTGGTCTTGTTTTTTCTTTGTTTTTAAAAAAAAAATTTGCAAAAATTTTAAGGTACGAAGTATCGTAGCAGGTTGGATAGTTTACTTATTGCGATTTTAGTGAAACTACCCAAAATTACCTTAAAAAGTCTACTTGGTGAGGTAGTGATCAAAAATTCTTCAAACTTTAAAAACACAATTATCATAAATTTAACTAAAGGTGTTACTTACAAACAATGTTTTACGCTCTACGTTTTTAGATAAATTTTAAAAATCATTAAATTGCAATTTTAAGTATTAATAAGATTTGCAACACTGTAAACTCTTTGCAAATAGTAAAATAACGTATATAACGTAAACTAAGAAATCTCACAAATATATAAAAAAAACAACGAAATCTTTGCGCTGCTATAAATAACTAGACGAAACCCGACACGTAACTGCCACGCCCCCGCTACCAAACACCCAATAAATGTTATAAGTGAAACGGCACTTGTAAATTGTGGTCAAATAGTAAATTCCGAGGCTGTGCGTTCTATAATGCCAAAGCTATTCGTTATCGCAAATTTTGATCGTATGGGAGGTGCCAGCCACCTTTCCCAACGTCCATAAAATGTTATCAGGAAACGGTATGTGTAAATTGTGGTCGAATACTGAATTCGGTAGCTGTGCGACCTATAACTCTAAACCTATTCGATATCGCAAATTTGGGTTGTGTGGGAGGGGCCACGCCCCCTTGTATAACGCCCATAAAATGCAATCGGTGAAATGGTTCCTGTAAATTGTAGTCGAATAACGAATGTGCGGCCTATGATTAAAAAGATATTCGATATCGCAAATTTTGCCTGTATGGGAGGTAATTTTGAAAATTTTCACTGAAACCGCAATAAGTAAACTGCTACAAAAATACTTTGTACCTTAAAATTTTTGTAAAATATTTTTTTAAACAACAAAAAAAAAACAAAACCAAAATATACGTCGAAGTTATCTTATGGCGTTCTGTAAAATGGGGAAATGTAAAAAAAAAATTTAAACTCTTTGACAAATGTTTAAAAAAAATTTCTACAAAAATCGTTAGATCAGTACGATATTCGATCAGATATCCTAAATGAAAGGTATTAAGGTTGTTAAGATTCCAACAAAGAAAAAGACTTGATAATTTCTACCTTGCTAAATAGCTTTAAATTTTATACCTTAAATTTATTAAAAACAAAAAAATAAATAATCTAGTGTTTTCTGGCTTTGAGAAAAAATAGTTTTTCAGTTTGCAGTAAAATTTTCGGGAAAAATTAATAAAAAATTAAAACGAAAGAAAACAGACAATTTGTTTTATGTTAATTGAAACGCTTCAAATTGGTGACCCTGAAAAAAGAAGCGCAACTGCAAACAACATATAAAATCTACGAATTCTACGGCGCAAAATGCAGCGCACTCCACCTCAACCAATGGCCATTCTAGCTCAAACATGAATAATTTTCTTTGAGAGTCCGTTATTCATGCAACGAGTTTCCAAAAATTTCCTCCGTTTTGGCCAAAAAACCCTCGTGTTTGGTTTCTCCAAATCGAGTCCATTAGACTTGGATAAAACTAAGTTCCGACATCTGACATCAGCGGACAAGTCCTTGGCGACCAACAACCCTCAATTTTCCTGCGAACAATGCAAAGCCTTGGATGAGGACAAGTGGGTGATAACGTCATTAAATCACTCTTCTTAGAGCAGCTGCCAGACAATGTTCGTGCAATTCTTGCTATCAGTGAACAGCAGGATATTAAGAAACTCGCAGAGCAAGCTGATAAAATTATAGATATGGGCCGTCCTGCAATCATCTCTGCTATCTCAACACGATCATCGGTACCAGACGCATCAGGAGTTATACACATGGATTTCCCTCTCTAAGAAAATTGAAGCCCTCGAGCAACGCTTCGAACAGATGAATTGAAGCAGAGAACACTAGCGCAGACGAAGATCATCCTTTAAGTGGCGTTCGGTTTCTAGGTATTTCAACAATGGTTACTGCTGGTATAACAAGCGTTTTTTTTTATTTATTTATGATTATTCCTTTTCATCAAGCAGAGTACAAGCTTTTATAGACTACTGTAGTATATAAATAAAACTAAAGTAAATTAATGAATACAAAATTAAATATAAAAATCATTAATGAGATCACAAGAACCATAAGAACCAACATGATCACATTTATAAATATTCTAAATAATCTATATATATATAAAAATGGATGTATGTATGAGGGTATGTGGGTATGTGGCTGTATCACGTATAGACTCCAAAACCGCTGAACCGATCTTTATGAAATTTTCAGGGAAACTGAAACCACATCTTGAGTGTTCCTGTGAGGTTTGGTAACTATTGGACGAGGTGGCGTGGTACTTCCCATACAAGCTAAATTTGCGCTATCGATCACAAACCAAAAAAAAGGATATATATCTGACGGTTTCAATCGTAAAAAAATAAGATTTAGTAATTTTGTTCAGATGGTAACTGTCGGGAACTGCACAAAAAATGGGCGTGGTCGTAATATAAATACGCCCACTTTTTCGAAATCGTGGCAATTCCGGAGTTCAACACATTTTTACAGTGAAACTTACTGTGTAGGTGCTCCAAGAGGCGGTCACTATATATAAATGTTTTCACGCCCACTTTTACCGCCCACAAATCAATATCTATATATATAAAAAGCAAAACGATGTGTGTCTGACTGTGTGATACCTATGACTACAAAACTACTGAACCGATTGACCTGAAAATTTGGCAGTCGATTTGTTTCAGGTACGAGATGGTTGAGGAAAAAATTGTGTCACACCCCTCTTTTACCGCCCCCAAATCAATAAAAATGTTATATTTTAGTCGGTTTGGGTCGTATAAGGCTAAAATTTTGTAATTTAGTATGTACGGTTACTGTCAACAACTGTACTAAAAATGGGTTTCCACGCCCCTATTACCGACCAGAAATAAATGAAAATTGTTTATTTCAGACGGTTTTGGTCGTATAAGACTTAAATTTGGTACTTTGGTTTGTGTAGTTACTGACAGTAACTGTACGAAAAATTGGTTTCCACGCCCCCTTTTGCGCCCAAAAATCAGTGAAAATGCCATATTTCAAGCAGTTTTGGCCGTAAGAGACTAACATGTGATACCTAAGTTTGTATGGTTACTTCGGCAACTGTACTAAAAAAGGCGTCATCGCTATATAGCCGTACCCACTTTTTGAGAAATCATTAAAATTGACTACTGGGTCGATTGAGCTAAAATGTTAACTTAGTTTGTACGGTTACTGTCAGCAACTGTACTAAAAATTGGTATCCACTCCCCCCATTTACCGCCCACAAACCAATGAAAACGTTTTATTTAAACGGTTTGGGTCGTATTAGACAAAAATTTTGTAATTCAGTTCATATGGTTACTCTCGGCAAGTGCACTAAAAATAGGCCTGTCCCACTTTAGTTAAACTCACTTTTCGGGGAATTAGCGTCGAGTGAAGTAAAGTGCGCCAGGCTTAACCCAAATTGAGCTGAAATTTGGGCAGTCCATTTGTTTCGATTATGAGATGGCTCAAGGGAAATATTTGCCGCACCCCTTTTTACAGCTTCGAAAACAACAAAAATGCTATATATGGTCATTTACTGCATATGGCTACTTTCGGCAGCTGTACTGAAAATGCTGAATATATTTGGCATTTGATTGCCAAACTTGACATTTTCGTATATGGCAGTAAGGCGGTCTGTGGCAGAACAACGTCTGCCGAGGAGAGTGAGTGTTCCTGTGAGGTTTGGTAACGTTTGGATGAGGGGGCGTGGTACCTCCCATACAAGTCAAATCTGCGCTATCGACCACAAACCAAATAAAAGATATATATCAAACGGTTTCAATCGTAAAAAACTAAGATTTAGTAATTTTGTTCAGATGGTTACTGTCAGTAACTCTACAAAAAATTTGCGTGGTCGCAATATATATACGCCCACTTTTTCGAAATCATGGAAATTCCGGAGTTCTACACATTTTTATTGTGAAACTTGCTGTGTAGGTGCTCCAAGAGACAGTCATGATACATAAATGTTTTCACGCCCACTTTTACCACCCACAAATCAATATCTGTATATATAAAAAAGAATCGTGATTTGTTCGGATGCTTAAAACTTGAAAACGACTGGACCAACTTGGATACTTCCTTCTACGGGTTTGTTCGTAACTGCAACCACAAATCAATAAAAATACTATATTTTAGACGGTTTTGGTCGTATTAAGTTAAAATTTGGTAAATCAGTTCTTATGATAACCGTCATTAACTTCAATAAAAACGGGAGTGTTACACTTCATCTACGCCTACTTTTAAGAAAATATCAAAATACTTCGAAACTATTGGTCCGATTGAGCTCAAATTTTGTAAGTGGCTTTGCTTTGAGTACGAAATAGTTTAAGAAGAAGTGCCACACCCCCTTTTACCTCCCACAAATATATTAAAAATTTGTGTTATCGACTAGCTTTAAAGTTATGGGTCGCACAGCTTAGAAATTCGGTATTCGACCACAATTTAGACGTACCGTTTCAGTGATGAAATTTTATGGGAGTTGGACAAGGGGGAGGGGCACCTCCCATACAACCCAAATTTGCGATATCGAATAGCTTTGAAGTTATAGACAATTTCAATGATTTGATTTTATGGGCTTTGGACAGGTGGGCGTATTGCTTTGAAGTTATAGGTTGACAGCGTAAGAATTCGGTATTCGACCTAAATTTATGCATGCACTTTCAATACTTACATTTTGTCGGCGTAGAGAAAAGGGTAGTGGCACTTCCCATACAACCCTTATTTGTGCTATCAAATAGTTTTGGAGTTATATGTCGCACAGTTTTGGAATTCGGTAATAGACCTCCATGTACACATGCTTTTCTCATTTCTTAAGCCGAAGGGCATTTTGAAAAAATCAAATAAACCAAATGGCGTTATTATAGCAGTTTTTTATGTCATTTATGTCATTTGATGGTAAGAACGAATTAGGTCTAGCTTTGTAAAAAAGTTTCAACTTTGAAGAGAATAAGCATAATCACAGATAGAGAACAGAAATTTTGTTTAACTGTCGGTAATCTCGCAGGGTCTCCATTCACCATTCTTTTTTGGAGCCATGTGTAAAGGGTTAGTCCACATGCTTTTAGAAGGACGAATAATTTCGTTGTCCAGCAGGAACTTGAACTCATTTTTTGCTGAATTAAGCCGTTTGGAATCAAGAGGTCTTACCTTTGCTGGCACAAGAGGTCCGGAAGTCTCGATGTGATGATAAACGCCATGGTTCTTGCTTGAAAGTAACATCGCAACGTTGTGAATATCTGTGAATTCTTCAAGCAGTTTTTGATAAGCACTTTTGTCTTTGATTATGGTTGTTACTCCAAGTGATGGTTCTTTTGAGAAGTTAGCAACTGCTGACAGTAACGTATTTCCATCGATGAGTTTTTGGTTTTTGAGATCGGGCAGAAGGTGATAGTGCTTAAGAAAATCAGATCCGATGATGCATTTTGCAATATCTGCTACAGTAAATAGCCACGAAAACGATTTTCTTAACCCAGATACTCGAGTCTTGATGACTCGCTGCAAAAAGTTGGATGCTAGAACTTATGAATGAGTTTACTACATACCGAAATGTCTGCTCCTGTGACAATCAAATATGTAATTTTTGTGATTTTAACGTTGATAAATAGATAGCAGTTGTGTTGCTGGCAACTTCGGCGGCCGACGAGTCCGAAATGCGACTTATTTTTTTGGTTAGTTGCATGGTGACGTGCATTTATTTGCTTTATCACCAAAAAGCAAAACCAAGAGCAAAACTGCCTCTCAACATCTCTAAATGTAATAATTTAATTTATGCAAGAATATTGACTCCACTTGTGGGTAGATACCACATTAACTCTACACCGCTAGAGAGAATTTTTACTAAAAAAGAGTATTAGGTATTATCTTAGGTATTATCTTAGATCCGCATCTTAACTTTGGTGATCATATCGATTACATTGTTAATAAGGCAAATGCCATGCTTGGTTTTCTAATGAGGAATAGCAAAGAATTCAATGACCCGTACACTTTAAAATCGCTTTATTCATCACTGGTAAGACCGCACCTTGATTATTTCTCCATTATCTGGAATCCTTCCACAAATATGCATTCTGAACGTATTGAAAAAATTCAACGCAAATTTACCCGATTTTGTTCAACCAACTAAGATGGAATCTCTCTACCTCTCTTCCGTATAGAACACGATGTGCCCTGATTGGTTTGAGCACTTTAAACTGTAGAAGAAGGGCATCGTCAATAATTTTTCTTAGAGACATTCTTCACAATAACTTAGATTGCACCGAACTATTGGTTTAGCTTAACCTCTACATACCCTCGAGATCCCTTCATAGTCACTTTCACTTCAATGAAACTTTTCATAGAACTGTATCTGCACAAAACAAACCCCTAGCGCGTTATGTCAAAGAAGTTAATAAGGTCATCAACTTAATTGATATTTTTGTAGATACTTCTAAAGATAAATTTAAGATCTCCTTGTATAATATTTTAATGTGCAATGACACTTAATCTAGCTACTTTGCATATCTTTTTCATTTATAAATGGTCCTGCAATTAGTTATATTCTCAACTTCAATTAAAATGAACTCTATCTTTGTGATTGTATATGAGCTTTATTTATCACCAGCTGAAACCCGGCGCGTTGCTGCCACTCTCCCTTGTCAAACGCCCATTAAATGTTATCAGTTAAACAGCATGTCTAAATTGAGGTCGAATACTGAATTCCGAGACTGCGAACTATAGAACTATAGAACAAAGCTATTCGATACAACAAATTTGGGTTGTATGGTAAGTGCCACGCCCTCTTGATCACCGCTCTTACAATGCAATCAATTAAACTGCATGTGTACATGGAGGTCTATTACCGAATTCCAAAACTGTGCGACATATAACTCCAAAACTATTTGATAGCACAAATAAGGGTTGTATGGGAAGTGCCACTACCCTTTTCTCTACGCACACAAAGCTTCCAAGGTCTTATGGACGAAATTTGTTGCGATATGGACTTTGTATTCGTTTATATCGATGATGATTTAATTGCATCATTTACCGAATAACAACATCTCCAACATGTGAGTTTTTGAACAATTTCAAATATTTGGTATTGTCATTAATCCAGCCAAATACGAATTCAGTAAACCGGAAATCGATTTTCTCGGATTTCACATTATTTCCCAAGGAAGGAAACTGACATCTTCAAAGGTAAAATCTATTATCGAATATCCAAAACTAAAAACGGTTTCAGAATTACGTCACTTTACGTGTATGCTCAATTTTTATCGTAGTTTTTTACCTCAAAATGCTACATTACAAGCTCCACTGAACGAGTATCTTAAAGGTGCTGTTAAAAAGGATAAACGTCCTATAGTTTGGACACCTTCAGCTGAAGAAGCTGAAGAAAAGTGCAAGCACCAAATTGCAAATGCAGCTCTACTAACCTATCCCGTGAAGGATGCTACCACTCGCTCTTAAAGTAGATGCATCAGACCATGCTATCGTCGGTGTAGTAGAACAGAAGTTAGGTAATGACTGGCAAACACTTTCGTTTTTCTCGCGTAAATTAAGTCCTACAGAGTGTAAATATAGCACTAATGACCGTGAACTCCTTGCGGCATATAATGATGTGAAGCATTTTCGTCACATCCTCGAAAGACGAGAGTTTACTCTGTTCACGGATCACAAGCCACTGACTTTTGATTTCTGTCAAAATCCCGCAAAAGCATCTCCAAGGTAATATCGTCATTTGGACTTCATTGGACAATTCACTTCAAGGATTGTTCACATATCTGGAATCAACAACACGGTAGCAGATGCATTGTCACGTATTGAGGAAATCTCAACCATCAACTATACGAAATTATCTGAAGCCCAGAAGACAGATGAAGAGCTACAAAAACCTCTATCAGCTCAAACTGGACTTAAGCTTCAGCTCGTACAAATCCGCGGTTCTAATGTTGATATATATTGCGACATATCCAAAAATAAATCAAGACCATATCTTCCAACCAATTTCCGTCGTTTAACATGCTACACAATATTGCACATCCTGGTGTAAGAGCAACAAGAAACTGATCGCAGACCGCTTTGTTTGGCCCAAGATGTCACAAGACTGCAAAAACTGGTCCAAGTTTTGCGAATCTTGCTAAAAATCTAAAATCATTAGGCACACACGATCACCTCTTGAAAATTTTACTGTTACAACGCAACGTTTTTCCGATGTTCATGTCGGTTATCGTAGGACCTCTACCACCTTCTGAAGGCTTTTCATACTTGCTTATAATAATTAATCGTTTTTCCAGATCGCCAGAGACAATTCCTCCTCAGGATATCACTGCTGAAACGATTTGCAGAAGTTTCTTCGAAAGCTAAGTTTCAAGGTTTGGATGTCCAAGTAAGATTATCTGTGCTCGTGGACGCCAATTTACGTCCACACTCTTTCATGATCTAGCAGAATTTCTTGGATCAAAATGTCAACACACAACTTCATTCCATCCTCAAGCAAGGTCGAGAGGCTACTTAGAACGCTTAAGGCATCACTGATTTGAAAGGAAAATTTACAGTCTACTAAAAGCTTACTAACTGTTATGCTTAATTTGCTAACAGCTTTTAAAGAAGACATCCGAGCGTCTGCTGCTGAACTATTTTATGGTGAAGGTCTTCACCTGCCTGGGGAGTTCTTAGATTCAATAACGAACTATCGATTAAATTCTACTGATTTTCTAAGTCAACTTAAGGAAACTATGAGAAATGTCCAGCCAAAATCTCAAGGATCATTCCATAATTAACAATCATTTATTTCAAGAGACCTTCGTGATTCAATATTTGTCTGAGTTAGAAAAGATGGCTATAAAAAGCATCCGTTTGAACCCAAATATAGTGGACGTTTCGAAGTTATAAAAAAAGATGCTAAATATTTATACTAAAGTTACACAACAAGAAAGACAGCGTTTCGATTGATCGGCTGAAACCTGCATTTATCGAACCAAAACCACTAAAAAGAGTCGCGTTCCGCTAGGAAGGGGGTACTGCTAAGATTAAAAAAAAAGACTTGATAATTTCTACTTTGTTAAATAACTTTAAATTTTCTACCTTAAAAAAAGTTAGTTTTTTCTGTTTCTGAGAAAAAATAGTTTTTCAGTTTGATGTAAAATTTTCGAGAAAAACTAATAAAAAATTAAAAAAAAAGAAAACAGACAATTTGTTTTATTTTAACTGAAGCGCTTAAAATGTTTTAAGGCGAATTTACAATGCAGCAGTGGCAGTGTCAGTGGCAGTGGCAGCGTCAGTGGTAGTGAGCAGCTTTTTCATATAGCACTGCAGCAAAATTACAATACAGCAGTGAGCAGTATCAGTATTTTGACGTTTAAACTTTTATTAAAACCGACATGGATACGTCAGCGGAAAATTGTAAAGCATTAATGGATTTATATGAACTTTATTTAAAATATCTAAGCATAAAATCAGTGCGTATACGGACCAAAGAAATATATACCGAAGAGGAACGGCAGACTCATGGATTTTTCTTGAACGCATACCAAACTATAAAGATAAAGGATGACGCAGAATTTTGAAAAATTACAAGAATGAGCGTGCCCGTGTGCAGTTTGTTATTAAATTTGTTGCAGCCAAATTTAGAAAAAACTTCAATAAGAAGACCCATTGAACCCGAATGCAGATTGGTTATAACATTGATGTATGTTCTTTAATTTATATTTTTATTTAAAGTGATTAGATGTTATTTTATCAGGTTCTTAGCGCAAGGTACTAAATATCAGACGCTAGCTTGGTTATATAGAATGGGAGTTTCAACTGTTCGATCAATCGCGCTAGAGACTTGCGAACATGTATGGAATGAATTATATGCCATATATCTTGCAGCACCAAATAAATCAGAATGGGAGAGAATATCTGTCGATTTTTTTAATCTGACGGGGCTTCCGCATTGCGTAGGTGCTATTGACAGAAAACATGTGAAATTAAGATGTCCTGCTCGATCGGGTTCATTGTATTACAACTATAAATCCTTTTTTAGTATCGTGCTTCTAGCGGCTTGTGACAGTAATTATTGTTTTACTGCTGTAGATATAGGGGCGTACGGAAGTCAGAGCGACGGTGGAGTTCTACAAATTAATGCATTTGGAAAAAAACTTGCAAAGTGAAGAATACAAAAGTAGAAATACCTTACTATTTTGTAGCTGATGCAGCATTTCCCTTGCGAACGAACATAATGCGGCCGTATCCAGGACGTTTGCTTTCAGACGATAAGGCAGATTTCAATAAAACACTCTCAAAGGCCAGATCAAAAATAGAAAACACCTTTGGAATTATGACAATGCGTTGGCGTATATTGCAAGATGGACTTCAATGCTCTGTAGAAAATGCTACTTAAATTGTACAAGCCGTAGTTGTTTTACACAACTTCGTCAAAATGAACGATGGGCAGTATTGGCTGTAGACCATTTAAACGGTAACGAAGAAGTTGATGGTCTTTGGAGAAAACGTACAAATCCTCTTCCACAACCAAAACTATTTACCCGTTAAAATGCACCAAAAGAAGCATTTGGATTGCGCGATACACTAAAAGATTACTTACGTTCTTGAATTTCCTTTTTTAAACACAAATTAATAAATTTTTTCAAGTTCTAACAAAAATAAATAGCATATGATTCATAAAAGACTTGGTTATTTACCTGATAACATTATTAATGTTTCTAATATGAAAATGTTCCCTTTTTTAATAACAAAAATATCGCGATTTTCAAATCTTATTCATTTTATCATCAGCCCTGTCATGAACAATTTTTGACGTGGAATCGTAAAAAAGAGAGTTTTCATTTTTAAGATAAAGCTCAAGAACATTTTGAAATTTTTAATGCAAATTGGTTCAACGGTTGTTCAACAAATTTGCATTGAAAATTTCCAAAGTTTTCTTGAGCTTCATTTTAAGAACAAAAAACCTCCCTTTTCTGATTTCGTGAGAAAAATTATTCATGATAGGGCTGCATATAAAGCTTTTATGTCACAATAAAAAAACATGTATTCACGTTTGTCAATTTCTAAAAGTTCATTTTCTAAGATCAACGGTCTTTGCTGCAAGTGCTACATACAGATTACAAAACATCTGAATTTTTCTATTTTTGACTGTAATATCAATTCATAATTCACTAAAACATAATTACCTACAGAATGATACAAACCGCATCAAAATCCATTACGTGGTTTATAAGTAGTAAGCACAAACAGACACGAAAGCAGACTT